>ML780583.1:180086-313990 GCA_009831015.1 Picea engelmannii
GTACTGTCTCCAAAAGAGTGATTTTGAGAGATTGACAAGTGTAACTTTCTTCATGAAAATGATCTTAAAGAAGAGCTAGATCTTCTATCACCATGTCATTATCATGTCATCATCTTGATAACCAAAAATGAGGATAACAGCTACCACTCCTATTCGAGCTGGGAAATCCCAACTCCCCACAAGTAATCAGTCAAGTCACAAATCCGGCAGGGTAATGTTACGCTAACAGTTGATCCCAAACTTCCTTCTCTTCCCTTTTCTTTTATATAGTTTTTGAACTTCCATTTTTTCCCTAATCTTATTAAATTTAAGTTTTAATAAAAAAATCTCCTAAAAATCTCCTTCGTACAAGCGTCATTCATCCCCCACATTGCTCCAATAATTAGTTTCTTTAATTTATTAAATTGTATTATTTCCCTCACCCACCTAGAGTTGCTCCTAAATTTACTCCTAGGTGTTCCTAGATTCCCTTACAGGTTTAAATACTTTCCCTAAAATGAAGCTGCTAATTTAGTTCAATTTAGAAGGTTCTTAATTTGCAGATTCTTTACTATGCTGACCTCGATTTTTACCATAAGTTCACTTTTTTCCCTTATTATGTTTCCTCCATTCCTTAGTTTCCTAATTTTTATCATTCCCTGCTTTCCCCTTTTTATTAGAGCCAAAATGGCAGTTGCGCAATTTAACCCCTTTTCCTTTTTATTAATAATTTAATATCTTTTACTCTTTCAAAAGTTAAACAATTAAATTCTTCTTTACAATTTTAAATCCACTGATTTTAATTAAATTCTTACTCTCTTCATTTTACCCCAAAAATTTTATGAACACTAAAACTATTACTTAAGTGAGTTTTAGTTTAATTTTAATTTTTTTATTTTTATAGGGTATTTTTCTTAAGGTTAGACAAAATTTTACCCCTAGAGAAGTTTTGGACTTAGGACTTAGATTCTGAACTGGGCTACATTTAATTAGGGAAGTTGTTTAAGAATTTCTTAAGGTGTTAAATGTCTTAGGGCCATCTAGTTTTGTTCCTTCATCATCATCAATGTGACGTGCCCTTCAGGACACACCACGTGCTCCAAGGGTGCCACTCGCCTCGTTTGTTTCTTTTGCACCACGTGCCCTTAAGGATGCACCACGTGCTCCAAGGGTTCCACTCACCTCTTGTGCTTCTTTTGCATGACATGCCCTTCAGGATGCACCACGTGCTCCAAGGGTGCCACTCGCCTCTTGACTGATTGGTAGACATCAATAACCCCTGGAGTCAACACTCCAGCAGGTGAACTTATGGGAGACTAAGGGCTTCTAAGGAATAAGGCCCCCGTCTTATTGTGCACCCCTTAGAATCATCGTGAGCGACTGTCGCAGTCTACCCTCTCGACATCGTGGGTCCTCTTGAACTAGGTAATCATTAACCTACAGTTCGAACCACGATGAGAGTGCTAGTGGGATGTGGCAGGGTTGTTTTCCACCCCTCTCCCTCAACCTCTCTGGTAGTCGTGTGTGTGGCCCCTTTACTCCATATGTGTGTCTGATCGGCAAGCTATTGTCAACCTACATCATCAACAATCATGTTAGAACATGTCCACATCATTTCATCTAATAAAACGTATTAAAATCACAGTAAAACCATCAAACCCTAATAGCACACTCCCTGACTCGATCTAGAGTCCAAGGGGTTCCGTCGATGCCTATGCATCCTCAAGATACAAAACCCTACACACACAGTAAAACTGAGTCAATATCACCTGTCTATGTCAATGCAGAAAAACATCATGTCATCTATCATAATGCATCATAATCAAGGAAAAATGTTTTAATATCATAATAGTCCGTATCACTTGCGAGCAAGTGTCCTTAAAGAATAAGTTTTCTTAGTGCACCAGAGCGAGATGTTACATTTTTTATAAATGATAAAAAGAAAGCTATATAATTATGAATAATATTGTTAATAGACATGTTCAAGCACAATATCCCATTGCTTAATTTAAACATAATGTTTCATATTTGTAAATAGACCACCTTAACCTAGACTGTAACATCTCGCTCTGGCACACTAAGCAAACTTATTCTTTGACGACACTTGCTTGCAAGTGATTCGGATTATTATGCTAATAAAACATTTGATTTTTGATTATGAGGCGTTATGGGTTGATGACATGTTGTTTTACTGCATTGACATAGACACATTCTATTGACTCGGTTTTACTGACTGTGCAGGATTTTGGACCTCGAGGATGCAGAGGCATCGATGGAACCCCTTGGAATCTGGATCGAGTCGAGGAGTGTACCATTGGGGTTTGATTTTTTTATTGTGATATTAGTGCATCTGATTAGATGATATGATATAGATATGTTATGAAATGATTCGTTGATGATGAAGGTTGACGATATCTTGCCGAAAAGACTCACATGTGGAGTAAAGGGGTCACACGTGACTACTGGAGATGTTGAGGGAGAGGTGTGGACAACAGCACTGCCACAAGCTACTTGAACTCCTGCCGTGGCTCAAAATGTAGGTTAACGTTTACCTAGTTTGAGAGGACCCATGATGCCATGAAAGTAGACTACGACAGTGGCTCACGATGATTCTAAGGGACGTGCAATAAGGTGGGGTCATTATTCCTTAGAGGCCCTTAGTCTCCCACAAGTTCACCTAGCGGAGTATTGACTCTAGTGGTTTTTTATGTCTACCAAGTCAGTCAAAAGGTGAGTGGCACCCTTGGAGTATGTGGTTCATCTTGAAGGGCACGCCGCACAAGAAAAATGGAAAGAGGCGAGTGGCACCCTTGGAGCATGTAGTGCATCCTGAAGGGCATGTCGCACAAGGGAAACAAATTAAGGCGAGTGACACCCTTGAAGAACCTAGTACGCCCTGAAGGGCACGTCGCATTGTTGATGATAATTGAATGAACCTAGATGGTCTCAGGACAAATAACGTGTTAAGAATTTTTAAAAACAAATTCCCTAATAAAATTTCGTCGAGTATAAAAATTTAAGGTCTAAGTCTAAATTATGCTAGTGGTAAAATTTTATCTATCTATTTTAAAATAAAAATAAAAATAAAAATAAAAAACAACATAAATAATAATTATACTCTTCGTTAAATCTTGTAATAATAAGGGGGTAAGCAATTTAATGTTGGCAAATGTTTAATAGGAAGCATATGCTTGTCATTGATGGCAAGTACAACAACGAAGATGCCATGAGTACAGGAAGAATGTAACAGACGGGCACCAGAAGTATTTTGGAAAGATGCTGCAGAGCAAGCTCAAGAAGATCAGAAGAGATATTCCAGAGGATGGTTCGCATGCTTTATAGGCAGTATGTGCTTATCATTGATGGCAAGATCAGAGTATGCAGCGAAGGAAAAACAAGGACAAAGTAAGCTCAGGAGGAATTAGCATAGAGTCGAACGTAGTGTGTAGGTGTGCACCAGGGATGATGTTAACTCACTGCCAAAGCTCAAGAGAGATAACATACTCAGGATCTCAGGTGGATCAAAGGTCGAGGCATTTGACACTTATAAATTCTCTCATGTAAGAACGATGTGTAAGCTCGGGAGGAGAAGCATCAATGATCATTGGATCCCATCCTGAATTCCTGGTGGTTGTCAGATCTGAATGTAGACAAGAAGAGCAGGTTAAAAATGAGGACAGATCTCACGCATTAGATCCAAGCGTGGGATCCGACCAGCGTTGGATCAAGGATAAACTACACATTCTTTAAAGTGAAAGGAGAAGCGGTTGTACAAAATCCCGAAAGAAGGAGGATCGTCCATTTACGAGTAGGACATGTGGCGAAAGATCATCGTTTTGCTGACTGGAAATTCAAAGGAATGGGGTTCCCTAACCTGCTGAATTCGCGAAATGTGAAACCCTGAAGTTAACTCCATTTCAGAGTTTCGAAAATCGGGAGATGGAGAAGTCAGAGACTCTCAACGTTAGGAGGCCCAAAGTGCCAAAATGCGAAATCCTGAAATAGACACGTCAGCAAACCACGTCAGCTAAGAACACGTGGCACAACCAGGCAATGACAAGTGTCAAGTTGATTTAACATTTCAGACACATGTAAGTCACGAATCAGAGTGACATGTGGCAGTTATTCGAAGCATGTTAATCCACGTGTGATGTTAACAGGTTTACATCACTTCGAAGTTTTGGAAATCGGGAGATGGAGATGTCAAGAACTCCTACCACAGGAGTCCCGAAATTGCGAAATGCAAAACGTTGAAATCCCGTCAACTGTCCATCTCATGGGGTTATGTGGACCATTGATCCGACTCCCTTTCGGAGTTTCATGAATCGGGAGATGGAGATGTCAAGGACTCCTACCATAGCAGTCTCGAAATCGTGAAATGCGAAACGCCAAAATCTCGTCAACCATCCATCTCAGGGGGTTATGTTGACCATTGATCTGACTCCCTTTCAAAGTTTTGGAAATCGAGAGATGGAGATGTCAAAAAATCCTACCATAGGAGTCACGAAGTTGCGAACCCCAAAATCGCGATATGAGAAATCACGAAGACATTAGGACCATCGAATCACTTAGATTGTGGACTGTTGATCCGACTCCATTTCAGAGCTTCGGATATCGGGACATGGTGCGTCAAGAGACTCTACCATAGGAGTGCCAAAATCCCAAAATGCCGAAATGTGAAACACGTTTTGGCTCAATCTATGGTCGCAACCATTGGTAACATCGGCGGAAGATGAAGGAAGGAGCTAGTTCAGATAAGCTCCATTTTGGAGTTTTGGGGATCGGGACATAGTGTAATGAAATCTTTACCATGGGGTTCCCAAAATGCCGAAGTGCTAAATGGAAAAGTGAACGCAAGTTTCTATGAATTCAATCCAATGGTGCAGGTGAAGTTGAATAAGATCGGCTAGTTTTGTGCTTCTTAGTGTAACAACTAAAACAAATGATGATCTCTGCCGGAGGACTCGAAGAGGACTGAGTGTGATCACCAAAGAAGATGAAGAGTCTCAAGGCATCTTCCAGTGGATTGAGGATTATTGATTCAGGCGATTGACAGATGGAAGGGGATTGAAGTCTATAGCTGAAAACAAAAAGGATAAGCTCATCTAAGACAGAGAAGATGAAGAGCCTCAACTACCAGAGAAACTAAGGAATCTCAGAATAACACCCAGTGATGATGGATGCGTAGGTGAAATCGCCAGAGAAGCTGAAGAGTTACCATGATGATCAGACAGAGGACTGACAATGAGCAGAAGATGAAGAATAGAGAGAGAACGTGGCGCACAAGAGATTGGATAGTTGTGGAAGAGTGAAATGGAGAAAACTCTCTAATGTGGAGGAGATTGGGGTGGTGTGAGCATGCAGAGGCATGGCAAATATTGCATGCACATGGAGCACAGAGACTATAAGAATGTGGAACAAAGAAGAGACTGGTGTTGTCGTTATGTAGGAGAATTCAGGTGTGTGCAAGGAGGCAGAGTGTAGGAGAAGAAATGCACAATAGAGGAATGGTGCATTGAAGGGATATGGAGCATAGAGCATAAAAGGCAGAAGAACAAAAAGTTCAAGGGGTGTGCAGAAGACATTGATGCAAACAGGGCAGAGCAATGTAATAGAACAACGACAAGGCTAGTAAGCCATTGAATAACTTTATATCACTGTAATAAGTTTTAGTAACAAATAATTTACATTTTAGGGTGGTTGGGAGGTGCTAGGGAGGACTGGTGTCCTTAGAGGTTCAAGTGGGTGCTTGAATACAGGGAGTTGTAGCTTTCTTCTAGTTGGTGCTAGAGAAACTAGGGAGTTGGTGATTCCTTCTAGTTGGTGCTAGAGAAACCAGGGAGTTGGTGCTTCTTTCTAGTTGGTGCTAGAGAAACCAAGGATTTGGTGCTTCCTTCTAGTTGGTGCTAGAGAAACCAGGGAGTTGGTGCTTCCTTCTAGTGGGTGATAGAGAAAACAGAGAGTTGGTGCTCTCAGCAAGTTGCAACTTGCAAAACAGAGGTTGTGATCTCACAATGAGTTGGAGCTCATATGTATGATAATGTAAAGAATGTAAAGATTACTTATCATATAAAGAAAAAGAGGTTTTTACCCTTTATGGGTTTCCTCAGGAAATATATGTCTCTGTATATCTCATATGTATGAATGATGTTGAATGTTACAATGCTTACTTGGCTGCATTACTGTGATTATCATTGAGAGGTCTATAATGAGTTTTAAACAGGTGTAATTGTTTAAGCAAGGTAACAACTTATTCACCCCCCCAACTCTCAATTGTCCAACATTTAAATGATTCATAAAAATCTGTTAGGGTAAAATTAAAAAAAAAAAGGGGGAAATAATTGTTTTATTATTTATGATAATTTAAAATTATTAACTAAAAAGGGAAAAAGGAAAAAGGGGGTTAATTTCTACACCTGCCAATTTGAGTCCTAAATGAAAAGGGGAAAGATGGAAATCTAAAATATTTCGGAAACTAGGAAAAGAGGGAAACATAAGAAGAAAAGGGAAACCCAAGGGAAAAAGCAGAAAGTCAAACTTAGTAAGGTATCTACCATTAAGAACTTTCTAATTTAAAACTGAACTAGAAAATTGATAATGGGGAATGTCATTAAAACCTGTAAGAGAATTTGGGGACACCTAGGAGAAATTCTAGGAGTGACTCTAGGTGGGTGAGGGAAATAAGGGAATTTAATTAATTAAATAAATTAATTTGTGGAGGAATGAAGGGGATGGGTGACACTTGTACGGGGAGGAATTTTTAGGATTTAATTTCTAAAAACTTAATTAAATGAGATTAGGGGAAAGTAAGGGACTTCAAAACTCTATATAATGAAGGGAGGAGAAGGATGAAGGATCTCTTCTGTTTGTGTAACATTACGCTGCATAAATCTCTACTTGACTGACGTAGCTTGTGGGAGTTGGGATACCTAGCTCGGTGATGAGTGGTAGCTTGGACTTACAAGGCGAATTGGGAGCTAGCTGAATCTCTCGATAGTGTGTGTGGCCCCTTTGCAGCTCGGGGGGTAAGGGGGAATAAGAGTACCCATAGCATTGGATGGGAGACATCGGTGAAGTCTCGCAGGTCGGCAAGAGGGAGTTTCATGGAGCACGCGGGATGTCACTCAGAGCGGGTGATCAGGCAACGACATGTTCTCTTCATTTTTGTATGGTAGATTGTTGTAGGATTTATGCTTGGATCTGCACATTTAATGGAGTAAGTAAACTGATTGTCTAGATTGATGACTGAATTTCTTTCGTAGCCTAGCTCGATGATTGATTGACTCCCATGGCCTTCGTTTCCCTGCATATCTTGACCTCCTTGTGGTGTTTGATTGTGACCATTGTGGTGGTTTTTCCTATCATCCCTAACTGATTAGTCCTCGCCTGGGCAGTTGACCAGGAGCTTGATCTACGGTCGTCACTTCGGCGTTAATAGACCTATGGATMTCTACACCCTACCTTTCTGTGTGATTATGATGAGAAAAGGATGAACCTATCAGTCATATACCTCTGTTGTTGTCCTTAGATGACTGGATCCTTTCCATTCTCTTACTGTTGTCTGCAATTTGTATGGGTATTTTGGCAATGGAAAAATGAATTGATTCATGTTTTCATTTTGTATGTGTATTCTGGCAATGGAAAAATGAATTGATTCATGTCTGCGTTTTGTATTGGTATTCTGGAAATGGAGAAACAAATTGATTCATGTCTGCATTTTGTATTTGTATTCTAGCAATGGAGAAACAAATTGATTCATGTCTGCATTTTGTATTTGTATTCTGGCAATGGAAAAATGAATTGATTCATGTCTGCATTTTGATTTGGTATTCGGGCAATGGAAAAACTAATTGATTCATGTTTGCATTTGGTATTGGTATCCTGGAAATGGAAAAACGTTTTTGATTTCAAATGATATAGAGATTGTTGTTTAAAATTTCCCACGGACTTGCATTTAAATGAGGTTGAGTTATTCATGTTAATGCCCATGGTTTGCAGTCAAAATCGTGCCTGTGTTCTTCTGTTTTTGACCACATTTTTGCTCGTTGAAGGTTGGCTCAAATGCTGATTGAATGCCCATGGTTGCAGATAAAATCGTGACTGTGTTTTTCTTCCTTCAAGACCACGAATTGCCCCACCCAGGATGACTGTGTTTACTATTTAAAGATTATGTTTTTGCCAATTAAATTGATGTTGTGTCTCCCTATTGAATGCCCACGGTTTTTTTGACATTTAATAATGACTGATGTTGTTGCAATTTACCATGGAATTGAGGTTAATATGCTTGACGGTTTTGTTGTTACACACCCCCAAAAATTTTGCTGATAAAATTGTTGACTATTTCGTTGCCTTCATGAACCACGAATTGCCTTGAATGTGGGACTGAATTTGCATTAATTACCCACGTTTTTGCCCTTCGAAAGTTGATTGTATTGATGTTTAAAATGCTCATGATTATACCCTTCATCTGAGACAAAGATTGCATGGATTGCCCATCTCTCGCTTGGCCAATTATGTATTGATGCGTATTCCCAATCTCAGGATCAACGGTTTAGTTATTGATGCGTAATCCTTGTACGTACTGCTCTGTGTGGGATTGAATGCGTTATAGTTATTTGCTATCCTTTGTAAATTTAATCATGTATTCTTGAGTTGAATGCCTGGTAATTGATGGAAAATTTTTTAACACTACAGTCATGTATGTCAGCCTGGAAAGAGGTGAGTCTATGCATTCTTTAAGGTTAAGTAGTTTGCATTTTAATTATCTAATTCTGCGTAAATGCCTTGTATTTATTAATGCAAATTAATTGTTATTCAAATATGTATTGTTGAGTTGAAGGTGTAACATTTATGTATTCCTTAAAGCCAGTTTTGGGTTAGATTGCATTGGATTGTACTTATGGTTAATCAGATTCGCAAGTTGCTGACTAGTAGTCATTTAGGCGTGCTGAATTATTTATGTGTTAAAAGTTAAGTGAAATAGTTGTTTTCTGACCTGCTAAATTAGACTCGAAGATTTAGATGGGCGTATATGTACTTAATTTATTTAATTTAGACTTGTCATTTTAGAGAAGATTTTTGAAATGATGCGAAAACAATGTTAATTAAATTGTAATTAATGATAGATTTCAAATGCAGATTTGCCTAATCGATTCGTAGTTGATGCTCTTTCGATTGAATTGAATGACTGAGGTGTTAGGTAGAATGGCCATTTGTATTTTTTTTAATTTATTTAATGTTAATCAAGTGGTAAATTAGAGACTAATTTAAAGGTTGGACTTGCTTAATTTAGAGGGTTAATCATGTCAAACACTTGTAACAATAGACCGGTTAGATTGGGTGATTGGTAGGGGTCGGGGACTATGTCATGTGGGCTGGCCTCACCCCTTGTATTCATTCTCTTGTGTCTCTTCAAACTTGTGTGGGGTAGGTATAGTCTCCCATTCAGTATTCGGTTCCTAGCACGTCACATCTTTCTTGAGTCTTGGTCCCTTTTTGTTTTTTGCTAGGGTTACTGTCGTGACTCTCTTGTGGGGACGACATGGTTCCTGATGAGGGGATCATGGCACGCCTTATGGGTTAGTGGTGAATGATATCTTGGTCAGATTCAATGCCTACCATGTGAGCATCACTGAGTGTCGTATGTTTACTAGGGTGCACGTGTTGGTTCACGCGCCTTGAGGACTAGTCTTGTTCATCAACGTCGTTATGTCAAGAAGGGTAAGTTGCCTCTTAGCTCGTAGGCATGTCTAGTTGCATCGAAAGGGTAGTCATCCTCCTTGTTATTTTGCGCATGTTTGCCAATTGTCTTGAGCCTGTGTGTGGTGTCATAGTAACTTGTTGTCTGGACTGCGTGCTAACATTCATTGTCAGCGGTGTGATTAAACTGTGGTCGTCGTTGCCTTCTTGCCTCTTAATTCCTGAAAAAAAAATGAAAAAAAAATAAAAAATACTTTGCTTGTTGTCGTAATGATGGGGTTGTTACATATGGTATCAGAGTCGGTTCAGCCCATGACTAGGGATCGCTACAGCTTTTGTTGATATAATTTGATTACAATGTTGCTAATTGAGTTGACTCGTATGCGTGCAGGTAATCATGGTTAGAGGACACCGCTGAGGCAGACGACGAGGTGTTAGGGGAGGAGGTGTGACGCCTCTAGTAGAATCCATGCCTGAGGGATCTAACCCCCAGGGAGATGAATAGGTTGTTGGGCAGGAGAAGATAGCAGTTGGTGATGTGGTCGGAATGATGATATCTTTTCAGCGCATGCGTGAGGAACTAATCAAACATTTGGAAAAAGATGAGGCCAGAGCATCGACACCCCCTGAGGGTACACCGCGCGCTTCGGTTAGTACTGGTAGCATTCACCGGGAGCTCGAGAAGGTCAAATTTCCCGAGTTCTTTGGTGCCGCGGACGGTGTAGCCGTCGAGGCATGGTTGGAGAATATAGCGATGTTCTTTGCACATCGCGAATATACCTCTAACATGAAGGTCCGCATGGTGGTATTCCAACTGAAAGGAAGCACTCTTCTATGGTGGAAGATACTCCTACTATAGTTGAACATGGCCATCAAAGATGTGTCATGGGAACGGTTCTGAGAGAGATACCTATCAGAGGAATTCATTGAGCGTCAGCTCAACAAGTTCAATGCCTTATGACAAGGTGGTCATATGGTGCTTGAGTACGAGGCTCATTTTATGGAGCTACACTGGTATGCTTCGCATATTAACACTGAGAAACTTAAGGTCAATAGGTTCGTGTTCAGCCTTAATGGTAACATACGTGCCAAGATTAGGAGTTTGATCCCTCAAACCTTGCATAATTTTCTATAGAAGGCCCTCATAGCAGAGGAGGAGCTTATCAGTGGGGGACAGACTAGGACTCTAACAAGACCAGCAAGGCAGGTGTCATTTGGTGGAAAACAACATTAGACACCATCCAGACATACGCCTGGGTATCGTGGATTCTAGAGGGGATCCACTTTCAGTAGCGGACACCTTATTAGGGACCACAACATCAATAACAATGGCGACCGCAACAACAATAGTTTAGGCTTGTTTAGCAAATCAGACCAGGATTCCAGGCCAGTGGGCCCTCATCTTCTACTTTAGGTACCAGGACTACTGGGCCAAAGAAGGGGTGTTGGACATGTGGGGAGCCACACTACCAGCATGACTACCATTTGGAGAGGACCAAAGCATCTGGATCAGCTGGACCCACTACCATGGGAGATATGGGCAAGGCCCATAAGATTCATGCAGTGGTGAATAACCGCCAGGAAGAGCATCAGTCGACTATGCTCGAGACGACCGGTACCATTGCTGACCAGACCCTTAGTATTTTGATAGATCCCGGTTCTACTGAGAGTTTCATTTCTGGTGCAATGCTAAAAAGGATTAAGGTAAAGGCAGTCGAACAGGATGAGTTTAGCTTCATAGAGATGGCCTCAGGAGCCAAACAAAAGGTTGGAGGAAAGGTTACGGGTTGTATACTTAACCTGGGAGAGTTTGTCACTAGGGATAACCTGTATGTCACGATCTTAGGATCTTATGACATCGTGATCAGTATGGACTAGTTGGAATCGGATGAGGCGATACTCAACTGCAAGACGAAATGATTGAGCTTGGTTGATGATGAGGGACAAAGACGTGTGATTGTAGGCCAGAACCAGATAGTTTCCCTAAGGTTCATCTCTTCCTTGCAACTTTGGAAGAGCATGCGCAAGGGGTGGAAGATTTATGTGATCCTTGCGTTAAACGAGAAGGAAGTAGCGAAAGGTCTAGAACACCTTCTGGTGGTGAGACCATTTGTGGACATATTTCCGAAGGAGTTACTTGGGATGCCGCCGGAGAGGGAATTGGAGTTTGCCAAAGACCTAAAATTGGGAACTGAATCGATAGCTAGAATGCCTTATCGGATGTCGACCCCGGAGTTACAGGAGTTGATAATGAAACTAAAAGAATTGTTGGACCTGGGACTGATACGTCCAAGTGTGTCACCATGGGGTGCACCTATTATTTTCATTCAAAAAAAGGATGGTTCGTGGAGGCTCTGCATTGAAGATCATCAGTTGAACAAGGTAATGATCAAGAATCAATATCCGTTTCTGAGTATTGATGATTTGTTCTATCAAATGAATGGTGCGACGGTGTTCCCAAAGATCGACTTGCGATCAGAGTACCACCAGTTACGGATTAAGGAAGATGAAATCCCTAAGACCACCTTTAAGACGAGGTTTTGACATCAGCACCGATACTAAAGGTTCCTAACATGGACGCAGACTTCTTGGTATGCACTAACGCATACAAGGAAGGCTTAGGTGGAGTCTTGATGCAATACGAACGAGTGATCACTTACATCTCGAGGAGACTGAGAAGGCATGAGGAGAACTACGTGACACACGATTTGGAGTTGTTAGCCATCGTATATGCCTTGAAGGTTTGGAGACACTACCTTGTTGGATGAAAATTCAAACTAAACACTGATCGTTGTGGACTACAACACATCTTTATGCAAAGTGACCTGAATGCACGACAACGACGTTGGTCGGAATTTCTTAGCGAGTACGACTTCAAGATTACTTACATAAAAGGAATAGTGAACCGAGTGGCATATGCATTCAGTCAGAGACCACACATATTTTCGGTGTTGCCTCTTCAGACAAATCTACGTGAAAATATTCTTACTTTACAGCGTGATAATGATTGGTACAAAGAGGTCGAGGGTTTTATCAGACAAAACACAATGATGGTACCTATATTTGAAGAATTTTCGTTTGATAGAAATGGTTTATTGAGGTATACAAATCAGATTTATGTACAACCGAATGACAAGTTGAGGATGTTGATCCTAAGAGAGCCTCATGGAGCCGTTCACATGGCTCACCCAAGAGTCACGAAGATGAGTGTGGACCTTAAAACCTTATTCGTCTGGAAGGGATTGAAGGCAGATATAGCCAACTATGTGGCTAGATGTCTAGAATGTCAGCATGTAAAGGATGAACATAGACACCCAAAATGATTACTACAGCCACACGTTACTCTGGAATCAAAATGGGAGGTTATTTCGATGGATTTTATTGTTGGATTGCCACTGATGGCAAGGAGACATGACTCGATTTTCATATTACTAGACACTCTGACGAAGAGTTCTCACTATATTCATGTGCCTATGATGTATCAACCACCTAACATAGCTAGAGTTTTCATCGGTGAGATTGTGAGGCTGTATGGCGTGCCTACGAGGATTATATCCAATCAAGGATCGGTGTTTACTAGACGATTTTGGACGAGTTTCCAAGAGGCCTTGGGAACCCAACTTAAATTTAGTACTACGTATCACCCGGAGACTAACAGGAAGACCGAACAAACGAACTAGACCTTGGAGGACATGTTCCGCATGTACGTGATGAACCAACAAAAGAGTTGGGAAGAATTCTTACCACTGGTGGAATTCACTTATAACAACAGTTACCAAAGCACCATTAAAATGACACCTTTCGAGATTCTTTACGGACGATCGTGTCAAACACCTTTGAGTTGGGATCGTCTTCAGGATAGGGTCCTGGTGGGACCAGAAGTGATCCAAGAAATGGAAGAGCAAATGAAAACGATAAGACAAAGGATTAAAGAAGCGCAGGATCGACATAAGAGTTATGTTGATGCGCACCATGTCGACCGTAGTTATGAGGTTGGTGATCGAGTCTTGTTATGGGTTGAACCACATAAGAGTTTGATCAAGTTTGGAAAGGGAGATAAACTCTCTCCTAGGTTCGTGGGACCTTTCGAAATTGTGGAGAGAAAGGGGCCCGTGGTCTATCGATTAGCCTTGCCTGATTCTTTGAGACGTATGCACAATGTTTTTCATGTATCTATTTTGAGACATTATATTAGTGATCCTACACATGTTATTGACATGAGTTCCTTGCAGGTATCGGACAAGGGGGTGCTCATGGCTAAGATGATCTGCATCTTGGATCATCACGTTCGACAGCTACGATGTCGAACAGTAGATCAGGTCAAGGTCCAGTGGGACAATTATAGTCCAGACTCAACGACCTGGGAGGACACATATGATATGTGCCAGCAGTTTCCATTTTTGTTTGATAGATAGAATTATGATATTGTGATACACATTATTTCGACACTTATACTGTGAAACTTTGGGACGAAGTTTAGACCAAGAGGGGGTGTATGTAACATCCCGCTTTGGCGCACTGAGAAAACTTATTCTTTGAGGACACTTGCTAGCAAGTGATCCAGATTATTATGCTATTAAAACATTTTATTTTTTATTATGAGGCGTTATGGGTTGATGACATGTTGTTTTACTACATTGACATAGACATATGTTATTGAATCAGTTTTACTGAGTGTGTAGGATTTTGGACCTCGAGGATGCAGAGGCATTGATGGAACCCCTTCAACTCTAGATCGAGTCAGGGAGTGTACAATTGGGGTTTGATTGTTTTACTTTGATATTAGTGCATCTGATTAGATGATGTGATATAGATATATTCTGACATGATTCGTTGATGGTGCAGGCTGATGATAGCTTGTCGACCAGAATCACATGTGGAGTAAAGGGGTCACACACGACTACCATAGATGTTGAGGGAGAGGTGTGGACAACATCCCTACCACAACCTACTAGCACTCTCCCCACAGCTCGAACTGTAGTTTAACATTTACCTAGTTTGAGAGGACCCATGATTCCATGAGCGAAGACTGTGACAGTTGCTCATGATGATTCTAAGGGGTGCACAATAAGGTAGGGGCCTTATTCCTTAGAGGCCCTTAGTCTCCCACAAGTTCACCTGGCGGAGTATTGACTTCAGGGGTTTTTGGTGTCTACCAAGTCAGTCAAGAGGTGAGTAGCACTCGTAGAGCACGTGGTACGTCCTGAAGGGCACATCGCACAAGAAAAATGGAAAGAGGCGAGTGGCACCCTTGGAGCACATAGTGTGTCTTGAAGGGCACGTCGTGCAAGGGAAACAAATTAAGGCGAGTGGCACCCTTGGAGCACCTAGTGCATCCTGAAGGGCACGTCACATTGTTGATGATAAATGAATGAACCTATATGGCCTTAGGATGAATAACCTGTTAATAATTTTTAAAAACAAATTCCCTAATAAAATGTCACCCAGTACAAAAATTTAAGGTCTAAGTCTAAATTATGCTAGTGGTCAAATTTTATCTATCTATTTAAAAATAAAAATAAAAATAAAAAAACAACATAAATAATAATTATACTCTTCGTTAAATCTTGTAATAATAAGGGGGTAAGCAATTTAAATGATTCATAAAAACCTGTTAGGGTAAAATTTAAAAAAAAGGGGGGGAAATAATTGTTTTATTATTTATGATAATTTAAAATTATTAACTAAAAAGGGAAAAAGGAAAAAGGGGGTTAATTTCTGCACCTGCCAATTTGAGTCCTAAATCAATGATTGTTTGAATCCCATGGTTGTTGTTTCCCTACATGTCTTGACCTCCTTGTGCTGTTTGATTGTGACCATTGTGGTGGTTTTTCCTATCATCCCTATCTCATCAGTCCTCTCCTGGGCATTTGGCTAGGAGCCTGATCTACAGTCGTCGGTTCGGCGTTAATAGACCTATGGATCTCAACGCCTTGCCCTTCTTTGCGAGGATGATAAGAAAAGGACGAACCTATCAGTCGTCTACCTCCATTGTTGTCCTTGGATGATTGGATCCTTTTGGTTCTCTTACTGTTGCCTCCAATTTGTATTTGTATTCTGGCAATGGAAAAACAAATTGATTCATGTTTGTATTTTGTATTTTGTATTTGTATTCTGGAAATGGAAAAAAAAATTGATTCATGTCTGCATTTTGTATTGGTATTCTGGCAATGGAAAAACGAATTGATTCATGTCTGCATTTTGTAGTTGTATTTTGGCAATGGAAAAATGAATTGATCCATATCTTCATTTTGTGTTGGTATTCAGGCAATGGAAAAACTAATTGATTCATGTTTTCATTTGGTATTGGTATCCTGGAAATGGAAAAATGTTTTTTCTTTCAAATGAGACAAAGATTTCCATTTAAAATTGCCCACGGATTTGCATTTAAATGAGGCTGAGTTATTCCTGTTAATTCCCAGGGTTTGCTATCAAAATTGTGCCTGTGTTCTTCTGTTTTTGACCATGTTTTTGCTCATTGAAGGTTGGACAAAACACTTATTGAATGCCCATGGTTGTAGATAAAATCATGACTGTGTTTTTCTGCCTTCAAGACCATGAATTGCCCCACCCAAGATGACTGTGTTTACTTTTTAAAGCTTACGTTTTTGCCAATTAAATTGATGTTGTGTCTCCCTATTGAATGCCCACGATTTTTTGAAATTTAATAATGACTGATGTTGTTGTAGATTACCACAAAATTGAGGTTAAAATGCTTGATAGTTTTTCTATTACACGCCCCCAAAAATTTTTCTGATAAAACTGTTGACTGTTTCATTGCCTTGATGGACCATGACTTGCCTTCAATGTGGGACTGAATTTTCATTAATTACCCACGTTTTTTCCCTTAGAAAGTTGAGTGTATTGTTGTTTAAAATGCTCACGATTATACCCTTAATCTTAGACCAATATTGCATAGATTTCCCATCTTTTTCTCAGCCAATTATGTATTGATGCATATTCACAATCTCGGTCTCAGCGTTTTAGTTATTGACGTGTAATCCTCGTAGATACTGCTCTGTGTGGGGTTGAATGGGTTATAGATATTTGCTATCCTTTGTAAATTTAATGATTTATTCCTGAGTTGAATGCTTGGTAATTGATGGAAATTTTTTTATCACTATAGTCATGTATGCCAGCCTGGAAGGAGGTGAGTCTATGCATTCTTTGAGGTTAAGTAGCTTGCATTTAATTTATCTAATTCTGCGTAAATGCCTTGTATTTATTAACGCAAATTAATTGTTATTCAAATATGTATTGTTGAGTTGAAGGCGTAGCATTTATGTATTCCTTAAAGCCAGTTATGGGTTAGATTGCATTGGATTATACTTAAGGTTAATCATATTCACAAGTTGCTGACTAGTAGTCATTTAGGCGTGTTAAATTATTGATGTGTTAAAAGTTAAGTGAAATAGTTGTTGTCTAACCTGGTAAATTAGACATGAAGATTTAGATGGGCGTATATGTACTTAATTTATTTAATTTAGACTTGTCATTTTAGAGAAAATTTATGAAATGACGTGAAATCAATGTTAATTAAATTATAATTAATGATAGATTTCAAATGCATATTTTCCTAATCAATTCATAGTTGATGCTCTTTCGATTGAATTGAATGACTGAGGTGTTAGGTAGAATGGCCATTTGGATTTTGTTTAATTTATTTAATGTTAATCAAATGGTAAATTAGAGACTAATTTAAAGGTTGGACTTGCTTAATTTAGAGTGTTATTCTTGTCAAACACTTGTAACAGTATACCAGTTAGACTCGGTGATTGGTAGGGGTTGGGGACGATGTCGTGTGGGTTGGCGTCACCCCTTGTCTTCGTCCTCTTGTGTCTCGTCAATGTTGTGTGGGGTAGGTATAGTCTCCCAGTCAGTATTCAGTTCCTAGTGGGTCAGAGATTTCTTGAGTCTTGGTCCCTTTTTGTTTTGTGCCAGGGTTACTGTCACATCTCTCTTCTGGGGACGACATGGTTCCTGATGAGGGGATCATGGGGCGCCTTATGGGTTAGCGGAGAATGATATCTTGGTCGGATTCGATGCCTACCATGTGAGCGTGACTTAGAGTTGTATGTTTACGGGGGCGCATGCGTTGGTCCACGCACCTTGAGGACCTAGTCTTGTTCGTCAAGGTCGTTATGTCAGGAAGGGTAAGTTTCCCCTTAGCTTGTAGGTGTTTCTATTTGCATCGGAAGGGTAGTTTTCCTCCTTATTATTTTGAGCATGTTTTCCAGTTGTCTTGAGATGGTGTGTGGTGTCATAGTAAATTGTTGCCTGGATTGCATGCTAGTGGTCATCGTCAGTGGTGTGATTAAATTGTTTTCATTGTCGTCTTCTTGCCTCTTAACTCCTGAAAAAAAAAAATTAAATACAATACATCGTTATAAGCAAATAAAAGTGCAAGGGATGAAACACAACAATGAAACAATAATTGGAAATTATTTTATGTTGTTTTTTTATAAAGGTTGTGGTGCTTGTATTCAATGGAAAACAACAACTGTGATTTTACCCAAAAGATTGTGCCTCTCGAAGATGCAATAATTCATTGTTGTGGAAAATTTTGATGGATTACCATGAACTACAAAGCATGAGCTTTTGTGCTACTGCAAAAATTATTTATTCAAATTTTGTTGGCTCAACATTATAAAGTAGATAGTGGAAATTAATTATTTGTTTCTTTCAATATTATGAAAACTCCCAAATGCAAAATGGACTTTCCCATTCAATAGTCAGAATACACAATTTATATATATTCATGGTTGGTGGTTTAAAAAAAATAAATCCAAGTATGTTAAAAAACGACATAAAGTAAGAGACTACACACTATCAAATAAAATTCTATGTTTCATATAAATTAGATCTTTCAATCCAATGTTTAAGACAGATTCTCCATCATTGATTACCTACCGACTCAACAAAAGCAACCAACCAGTTCAGAGAGAAGCATATCCACCTTCTCCATGATAAAATAACTACTCATGCGATGAATTTCAACACCTCTATGAAAAATAACAAACCTCATAACAAAAGAAAGAAACATATTATCATAAAATATTTGAATTTTCTATTTCATTAATATTCTAATTATAAAGTTGTCTTTACTATAAGTATACAGCTTGAGTGGGCCTAATGGTTAAGAACCATTAGAAATCATTCAAGGCTTGTGTTCCCTATGAGCTTGGGTTTCTATGGTTTCTCTTCATTTTTTTAACCATTCCAGTTTTGTATTTGCCACCAGTCTTCAAACATCCTTTGTGATATGCATCTTGAACTCCTCCATACAATCCAATGACACTCACCTAAGTGTTTATCACTGAGGATCTCATGGATAAGACTATGCAAAGCGTGTTGAAATATATTCGAAAACCATCATAAGTCATGCAAAGATCTCAAGTCATGCAAAGCATGGTGAAACATGTTCTTAATGGAAATCCAAAAATATCTGAAGTGGTCAAGGCACCCTTTGAATAATATTATATTGGGTTGGCGACAAAATTGGAAGATTTTGAAAACGCAGTGTTATCTAATCAAGAAGAGAAAAACCTGTGTTGAACCCATACATATTTGGAGGCAGTAATGGGGATTTCATCCGATGGGTACACGAAAGTGAAGACAAAGTTGTTGCGGACTACTGCATCCCTGCGTGTCTCTGCTGCAGAATTATGAAAGAAAAGGTTGGAAGATCTGGCCAAAGAAGGTGATAGTCACGTAGAGAGTCCCATGGCTCGATTTTGCACAAGTGAGTTCTTCTATTTTGAACATATGAGAGAATTGTTTCAGTAGATCGGGTGCTGTGCAAAAAGGGATGAGCGATTTATCATGATAGGTAACCACTTATTATTATTAAATATCTACAGTTATTATGGACCTGTAAATCAAAGTTTTTGGGTACTAATACGACTAAGTTTTTTAACTATAACAACCTTGAAATGAGTAATCGCTATGGATGTGAGAGTTGTGAGTGTGAACCTGTCGTGTCTGTTCCCATTTTCTATAAGGGAAATGGAAGGCCTGCATCATGAAAAGACCGAGAATGTAAGATTCACATAATTTTGTTCCTTTTGATTTTTTTTTCTAATAAACACATGTGGAGAATTGCCTTTTTAAGTTTAAATCAATAGCCTCCCACTCAAGTACATGAATAAGGCTAATGGCCTTAATATCCTAGACTCTCTATTAAAAAAAGAGAGTTACATTCTGAGTGAACATATCACTTATCTATTCCACTCGAGTGGGAGATCCAAAGAACACCCTAAATGTATATTTGATATTTCAGTTGATTCATATCTCTAAGTGATGTGGAGAACACTAGTAGATATAGAGAAAACTTTAGATGCAATTTTTTTTTATCTTAATTACATATATTATTAAACTTTTAAAAATTTATATAGATACTTCATTTATAGCTGGAGTTAAGCATATTTTTTAAATTTTGATGTATACGCAAGTAAACAAAGGGTTTATTTTTCCATATCTAAGATTTGAGTAATAAATTTATAAATGGCTTCAAAGACATTTTTGTCTTACCATGGTTGTTTCTTAGGCACCATGTTTCTTAGGCTGCCTCTCTTTCATTGTTATGAATTAGACATTGAAATAACCTATAATGATGATGTTATACCATACGGTTCGTCTTCAATCCGTATTTTCATAATGGATCCACATCTTACGTGCCCGAGCTAAATTGTGACATGTGTGCTTCCATTTGACCCAACTCCCTAAGTTGTGACCTTATCGATAGTTGATTTTAACTAAACCCAATGACTACAAGGGTTCAGAACGCATTGAGTGGCTCAACCACCACCATGGGATGTAAAACCTTCGTGGTATGTTAATTTTTTTTTCATATATTGCTCTTTATCATCCAAGTTCAGAAGAAATTTGAGATCTCAATGTTCTTTTTTATGCATATGATTCTAGGCTAAATTTAACATGTTATTAATGTCATTAAGTACTAGAGTTATACCTACAAGGCGGTCTCTATGTTCATGTGCAGCTAAGTGCTTCAACTCTGTGTTATTAGTAAAAATGGGAATGGTGGATGATATTGCCTAGAGCTTGTACAGTCTTCTTCATGATTAATGGATCTTGTACAATTTTGTTCATTATCATCGCGCACACCTTTATGTATTATCAGCGAATGTCTATTATCATAGAATGTCCATGCAACCTTCCTAGTGGAATTCCTTTCCCTGAAGTGATAGGCATCGACTGCAACAAGGTGAGGCCATTGAATGCAACCTCGATTACAACAAGGGTGAGAGTGAGTGATTCATAAAATCGTTTTTGTTAAATATTGTTTTAATCCTCACAATTTCGAAAAAAAAAATAACATACACTGGGCCAAATATGTCATATCAACTAGCTAGCAACTAATCAAAAAATTGATGTATAATATTTAATAATTACAAAAATAAATTTATTTTAAAAATTAAATCAGGATAATAAGAAATTTGCTGGGAAATACGAATAATAGTGCATAATATGAGATGATTACTACAAATGCACCAAATAATGTAGAAAAACGTAGGGACTAATACAGTAATGAGATCAGTTATCATCCAAAATGGAAAAACACCCAAAACGAAGATATCGCATTGACGAATGAAGTCAATCAACTACCCGGTGCGAATCTTAGTAAGGCACTGTTAAGCTCAAAGCCATGGTTTTGAGGATGCTTAACTATGCTTATAATAAAATTTCTTGAACCTTGCTTTTGTAGGCGAGGCTATTGTGGAATTGTCGTTTGTTGGGTTTATTATTTTTTCGAGTAACACACCATGAGTTTACAATTTATTGGAATGCTTGAGATTAGCTGTTGAATAGTATTCAAACACTAATAGTTTTTAAGATAGTATTAATTGCAACAACAGATAATAATCTCTTAATCATATCCTAACCTTAGTGTTAGAATCAACGAACAATAATCTTCTAATCATATTTTAATCTAATCTTAATAATAATCTCTTAATCATATCCTAACCTTAGTGTTAGAATCAAGGAACAATAATCTTCTAATCATATCCTAACCTAACCTTAACGTAGGAATCGGAAATAGAAGAAGATTCAAGCTCCCCAGTTTTGAGAAAATAAGCAAATAGTGGATGTATATGCTAGTAAATCTGTCATCCTTACAGAAGGAGTCATTAACATAAATGGTGATGTTCATAATCTACCCATTGCATAATCATTTAACCACGAAGACTAAACCATGTAGCAAGCCATTAAGTCACCACACACCGCTCAACCCATGGAGTTTTGAGAAGAGTTTTAAGCCTCTCCTTCACATGCCCACGCTCCCAAATATGCATGATTATGAAGTTATTAAAGTTTTTTTTTGTTTTTTTTCATGATGGGATTATGGCTTGTTGGTATGCAAGTCAATTAGAGGGGCTTTCATTACTAAGTTAGCACAAAAGTCTATTTAGGTTCCCAAATATGCATGATTATGAAGTTATGAAAGTTTTTTTTTTTTTTTTCATGATGGGATTATGGCTTGTTGGTATGCAAGACAATTAGAGGGGCTTTCATTACTAAGTTAGCACAAAATTCTATTTAGGTATGTTTGCTTTTTGGGTGGTTTATTTGTCTAGTTTCATGTTACTTTTCTTTTTAGGTAGTTTTCTTATTTAATTTCATGTTATTGAGGATGAGTGAACCTCCTCCTCTAAATTTTTCCAGAATAAATGAGTTTTTACTAGGATATAATCTATCTATGGAAGCTTTGTTGGTGTTTTTGTATCATATTTTGGGAGGATCTTGACTCATTTGACTCAATTTTAGATCAATTTTGGTAGTTTTTTTGTTCTGTCACAATAACATTGGCTTCTTAATGAAAGGAAACAAACATCTTTGGGTTTTATGGAGCTATAAGGTGTTGAGTTTGGAGTACAGTTAAGGTTTTTAGGATTTTGTTTGTTTTTTTGCTCCTTATTCTTAAATAGGTTTTTTCTTTTAGTTCCCTATAAATTTGACCAAGTCTCTTTTGTTAGTTGTATTAGATCCCTATTTGATTCCCCATCTAACACACAAGAGTTTGCAAATATAAATTATTCTCTCGGAATCAAGATGAACAAAGAAAATATAATTGATTTGGAGTCTTCACTACCATATATTCATAATGAATTACCAAGAATTGAAGAAGATTAAGTGTGTGTTAAGAAATGGGGAAGAGTCCATTTAAGTTAATAGAACATTAATCTTTACTACTAAAACTAAAATCTACCAAAATGATTAGTAAGTAATCAATTATGCAACAGTCATGGGCACACTTGTCCAACATAAACATCAAATAACTCTCTTAGAGGTCAAGTGTAATAAGTTTCAAACCATGATTATCAATCTATCGTTATCATAACCACAATCTGAATAAAGGAGACTACTCTGGGATCTCAAATCAAGTGCAATCTATAAACTATAACTATGGAAGAAAAAGAATAAAAAATGCATCAACTCATCTAAAACATGGAAATTTCAAAAATGTTTTATAAAGTTCTTAGTGTTTTAAGTTTAATATGTTTTAAGTATAGTGTAAAACAAGTATAATATGTTTTAAGTATACTGTAAAAAAAGTGATGAGCAATATTGCCCATGAATATAATTAGGCATGTAACTAGAAGGTCAGATTCGTGGCCAAATGCAATTTGGTATTCCCACAATTTGTCGCTTAGCCCTTTCAAATTTCAAGAATAACATTGATATCAATCAACTTTCTCACTTGACTGACTTTCGTCGCTCTTATTAAAGTTTTCCGTCCTTCAACGTCTCTATTCGTAACTATGTCCAGCTACAGCCAATTAAAAATTGCACATCCTGAGGAATTTATGACCACATCCCGAATCTTTACATTACTTTATTTAACCTTCGTTGTGACCACATCCTGAAGATATGGATATTTTCCACCGTCACATTATGTTATCATTAACAACAACAATGGATAGGGTTGGACATATTGGACATTCTCCACCGTCACATTATGTTATCATTAACAACAACAATGTTATCAGGCGAATCGAATTGACGTCTCTTGGTGCTTTCGTCAAGACTAGGGTAACTTATGCGTCGCAGTCATCGGCTTTCTTTCACTCTCGATTTATTCAGATTCCCGATATAGAATGGGCGGGATTGTAATTATCTGGGGTCGTCTCATCCTTCATTGACATTAATTGCATGTTCTGCATTCATAACCAGCCACCCTGCCAGCCTGTCATTCTTGGCTAAGTAAAACGTCCTCATACAAGACATCTGCATTCATAACCAGCCACCCTGCCAGCCTGTCATTCTTGGCTGAGTAAGACATCCTCGTACAAGACATCCCATCTATAACGTATTCTTCGCTGAGTAAGACATTTTACATCCTCATACAAGGCATCATATCTATAACGGCTGGTTATGAATGCACAGCATTAAATTAATGTCAATGAGCGATGACACGATCCCAGATAAATAGTTGCTCGCCTCTTATATAACTGGTTCGAATCGAGAATCTGAATAAGAAAGCCCATTTTCAGCGTTGAAATAACTAGTATACTCCTAAAGCAGTAATAGATATGTCAAAAAAAATAGGTTATTGTAATTTTATGATAAAATATAAAATAAGAATACACATGCTTTGAAGGAATAGCTAATGAATAATAAAAGTGCAACATGGAAGAACAACCACAACACTATAAATTTACTAGATGACTAGTCAATGTGGAAATTTCAATGAATATTGATTTAGCATGCAAAGTTATAGTTTCTTTTCATTATAAGAAGTGTATTAAAAAAAGAAAAATAATGAAAACAATTATTTGCAAAATGAAAATCAACTATGTTAAGGGTATATAATGAAGTTAATAATAGTCAATTAATATAAGAGAAATGTGCGACAAAGTACAAGATCAATGAAATTAATTACTTGCAAAATAGACACATTCTAGGTAACTAATGCCAAATGAGTATTTCCCATAGTTATAAAATGCTTAAGAATATAAAATATATAGACAAGAATACAAATAAATAGTAAAAGGCAATATATCACTATAAAGAGTAAAGATTTTAATTGCAAGAAATTTTATGAATGTTTGAGAAACATTTACAAAAATGTGAACATAAAAAAAATGCACACTCACTCTCATCCATGTGCCAATACATACATGTTTTGATTTTGAAATTGCAATTTTCTCTTTGAAGGTTAAGAGCACACAACAAATGAGCAAACTAAGTACATGCTTGTGAAAACTAAATATGATAGATTATATGAATGGTGAACAGAATGAAACAATACAAATAAAGAAGTCAATATGTTAATCAAACAAATTTGATGTGTGGTAATTAGAATATTAATGAGAATAAAAGGAGGATCACGTAAAAAACATGTAAAAAGTGAAAAATGATCTATGGGTATAGTTAAAATATTTCATCTTTCTTGAAATTTCATAAATAAAATTTCATAAATAAAAAGTTTGAGAATACAATTTTGTAATTATTTAAAATTAAAAATAAAAACCACTTAATTTCATAACTATTTAAGTTATTAAAAAAAAATAATAATAAATCATTTAAATGTGAAGCATTCTAGTCATCATTTATCCTATCCACTGGGTAGAAAATACAATTTGAAGCTAAGAATTGAGTGAGTTATTTGACAGAGTGGAGAAGTAAGTACATGGAATCCTTAGAATACTTCAAAGTACATCAAACCAATAAATTGCACCACCTCGATAGAGTGCTTTCAAAGTCCATAGAAGACTTCAAAGTACATCACACCAATAACTTACATCACATCGATAGAGTGCTTTCAAAGTCCATCGCATCAGTAAATTACATCACCTCCATACAGTGCTGAGAAAAGAAACAAACAATGCAATTAGAATACATATGCCTTGTTTTTAGTAGTCATCCCATTTGACCCCAACATGGATGACTTTTACACTTACATGTAAAGTGGACCTAGAACCAACTCCTCAAAAGCCCACCTAAAACTAATACTATTAATTAATAAACAAAAATGAAAGTACAAACAAAATATGAAATTGTGGAAGGATGTGATGATGGGCATGACACATCAAGTTATTAAACTGTGGGAGGACGTGATGATGGGAATGACACATCAAGTTATTATAAGAATACATAAATGCATGCGAGAAAATTAGTGTTGATTAGAAAGACAATATGGAAGGTATACGGAATATGTAGCTACCACACGATTTATGGTTAAGAACATGTGTTTTCTCCTAAGAGGTTACAACCTCACATCCATAGGGGGGTAGGGTATTTATACCTTCATAGAATTTACCAATCAAGTCAAATCGTTGGGTAGAAGGGGTCCCTTGTCCCACAAACAAAGGGATCTCATACAACAATTTGGTGTATGGCTTGGTTGTGACCTTAAAAGTAGATTATTATTATATACATCCTGAGTGAGCCTAATGGTTAAGAACCTGTGTTTCCTCCTTAGAGGTCACAAGTTAAAATCCAGAGGAGGGTAGGGTATGTATACCTCCATAGACTTCACGAACTAACATATATATAGTTATATATTTTAATATATATTGATGATTTTTTTATATACAAAATTGTTGCTATGGTCCTTTTTATATGCTATCGTAGGATTCCAATTTTCTTTGCATTGCATAGATCATTCCAAAAACACATGTTTTTTTCACTAAGTAAGCTACTTTTCTGGAGATAATGTAATACCCCTAGGACGAGCCCCAGTTGTATTATCAATTGTAAAGATGTTTTGTAGGCTATTGATCTGAGCAATTATAAGCTGGCAGGTTTATGTGTTAGTAAGCCGAAGAGCCTAGGTGTTAAAGGCCAGGAGCTTGTTTTGTACATGTAAATATTCATATCATTAATATAAAAACATTGTTTCATGTAGACTGACCATGATAAAAAATAACGGGGGACTAAAATCCACTAGATTGGGTAAGGGAGAGGAGGATGAGAGGTTGGAAAGAGGTGCTAAGCCTAAGGGCTTAAGTCCAAGAGAATAATAATTTATTATTATTCCAAAAGATGATTAGAAGGATATGTTTTTATCCTAAGTTCCTTGGGGAGGACAAGTGACTTCCAAAGGGAAAGGAAAGTGCTTCATTAGCGACAAGTGTCGGCTCAGGCACATGTAGTCTTAAGGGAGAAATTCTTGTTGTTGGGGGGGGGGAACTCACTCACTCACTCATGCAAGGAGGTTCACACACAAACAATTTTTGTCTCTCACACTCTCACCATCTTTGATATGCTAGACCAATCTGTCCCAATTCTCCTCACGGGTTCACTCAYGCAATGAGACAACACGCAGGCAACCAATTCTGCCATTGCTGAACCCATGGMCATCGTGCACCTCTGTAATTTACTGAGTCCTCCCTTGCCTTACCCGACATTGATGTTGTGGTTTGAAGAGGCGGGTTTTCAAGCCCGTGGTTGAAGAGGCGGGATGTTAGGCTGGTGAGAAACTCTCTCTCCATGTGAGAGAGGTTTTTGTGGATTGAAGAAGAAGGTTGTTAGGCCTGTGAGAAACTCTCTCGAGGTGAGAGAGTGTGATAAGGAAGTGAGTTCTCCTTAAGGGAGTCCCGTAGCTGCTACAAAGATTTGAGAATTCTAGTCCGGTCTGTTGTTGAAGCCCCAGAAGGGAGGTGGAGCAACTGATGGACTAGGTGACAGTGAAGGTGTATACTCCTGGGGTGAGACACACATGTGGGGAATGTGAGTTTGTTAGAAGTGGGAATAAGTGGATCCTCAGAGAGAATCCTTCCTCTTAAACGATGTGACTTTCCTATTGGCCTTGCCTAGCCTAGGAATCCCTTGCCCGATGGAGTTTAGTCCCATCTCGAGGGTGACCCACTACTGAGAGTGATGAGCAGTGTGGTCTAAGGCTGGGAGGTTCTTTGAAGGCCTGCACACAATTGGTGGTTTTTTTCTCCAGTTAAAAGATAATTATGTAATGACCCCATCGTTACGACTACAAGCGAAGTAGAAGTGATTTTTTTATTTTTAATTTTTTTTAAGGGAAAGAAGGCGACGATGACAACAGTTTAACCTCACCACTGACAAAAAACACAAGCACGCAATCCAGGAAACAAGCAACTAAGGCATCATGTAGAGACACAAGGGAAGATGGGAGAAACATGCGTAGAACAACAAGGAGGAACGACTATCTACCCAACGCAAACAAGACATGCCTACAAGCTAAGGGACAATATCCCCCTCCCAACAAAATGGACTTAACGACCAATGAACAAAATGTCAAGGCACATGAACCAGATGCATGAAGGCGATACAACACAGGCGCTAACAACAACCTACAATGATCAACAACACTCAGATGGGAAGCACAGACTCTGGCCTAGTTATCATTCACCTCGATTCAATAGGGTGTGCAATGAACGAGGCACATCATGACACATCTAGACCGAAACCCTGAAGGATTCAATGTCCTAGGAGACCCATCTGACGATCAACATTCAACTCCACCCATGCAACGAGCTCACGCATGCAAACTAACTCCACTCTAGAAATGCATACAACACTACGCACAAATTGGTGTGTGAGCTCACAACACCATCAACAATGTCACTCATGGTATGAAGCATGGCTTCAACCCACTCACGAATATTAAACAATTCAAACACCAAACAAATTCAAACTCCATATATCTCTAAGATTGATTAAATAAATGAATAAAAATGCAAATGCAATGTGCAATTAGTGAAGAGAAATATATTTGAAAATTAAAAACACCAACCACAAGTTAGGACCCACCAACCAAATAAGAAGGAACTATTTGAAACATTAAGAAACATCCAAAACAGGTATAAAGTTGTGAGACGTTCATAATGTTACTCACAAATATAAAGTAAAAAATATAGATTACTACTGAACAACAATATTTAACCGTTAAAACTATGGGATATGCTAGTGTTTAAAATCAAATAACTTTAAATTAAATCCTACTGTTTTGAAACAAAAGAAGCTTGATAACTAGTGTAAAATCCTACGAAACTTCATAAATAAATTTATGAATTTAATGAATTATAAAATCCACAAGGAGTTATGAAGATGTAAAAGAACAAAACATAGAAAGGCACAACACAAAATATTGAGAAGCGATATTTAACCATTGAGGGTTATCTATGCTTATAATTTCGAAATTTAAGTTGAACCATTAAGATGTTTTAGAACGGGAAAGAGATCTGGTATATAATCTTGAGAAAGTTCATATAAGAAATCAAAATTCACTTTGATCCAGGTGGACATCGGTGGCCACCCACCTTTTCCAACTGGCTCAAAACAATTTTCTGGCAATTTTGGCAATTTACTATTTTTAGCAGGTTTTAACTTCCGAGG
The DNA here is from genome assembly GCA_009831015.1 of Picea engelmannii. Classification (NCBI taxonomy): domain Eukaryota; kingdom Viridiplantae; phylum Streptophyta; class Pinopsida; order Pinales; family Pinaceae; genus Picea; species Picea engelmannii. The sequence continues at coordinate 209,100 of ML780583.1, forward strand.
CCATTTTGAGGGCCCAAATGAAGGTTTTTCGAGATCGAGCTTCTCAATGATAGTCGAAGGCTGTAATACTGTGTATATGTGTTTATGGTTGCATCTCTAATACATTTCTGTTATATTATTGAATATCTGTGATATCTCTGTGCATTCCTTTGTTATATCTCCACTCTCATTTTGTGTCGAAAATAATCTGGATCAGTCGTATCAGAGCAGGCTGCTCTTGAACATTTTTTCAATGCATGTCCACGATGAGGTCCAAGTATAACAAGTTGGGTCTCGAGCTTGTATCTCTTGAGGAAACTCGAGAAACCCTCAATGGCAGAAGAAAATAAAAATGACAGAGTAGACGATCCTATCAGTATGTTGCTTCAGAAAGCTATCACCCGAATAAGGGACGAAACGATGGAGAATTTTTCCCACAACCTTCAATGCCTGTCGATAGAAACAGGCGCATATTCATCAAGCGACCACTTTGGAGGAACCTTGCCTTTCAAAGTACAAGTTAATTTTGATATTCCTATATTTGGAGAGATAGATGCAGAAGCCCTAAACAAATGGTTAAATCTGCTAGAACGTTATTTCTCTGTTCACAAATTTTCCAACAAATAAAAGATCACCTTCACACTCCTTAAAGCTCTCCCCCATATTAAACATTGGTGGGAAAGTTATTGGGAGTAGATTTCCACAAAGGATTCTGAAATATATGGGGTCGATCCAACTTGGGATTTTTTTATGGATGCGATAAAGGAATAGTATTACCATGTTGGAAACTATAAGGACCAGTACATGAGATGGACCACACTGTGGCAAGAGAGGGGCCAAGAAGTTCCGAAGTTCACCAATACCTTCCATACCTTGCCCACTAAGGTGGGTATCAAAGACTTCAAGCGACATTTGGTTCTGAAATACCATGGGGCTCTACACAGATACATCGAGACTGAAATGGATTTTCTGGACATCTCATCACTCGGTGCTGCTTATCGATATGTTGTTAAAATCGAGAAAAAATTTAAGCACCAGAACAAACAGGATTTCAGATATGTGAATCCGCAACAACCAAATTATGACAAAGACATCCCTAAGAAACAGTCTCTCAAAAACTAGTCCAAGACACAGGAAAATAAGGGTCACGGGAAGACAAATAAGGACACCAAAAAATGGTGTGATTTCCACAAAATCCCCTGGCACAACACCGATGAATGTCACTCAAAACAGTCATTGGTGGCCAAGATCAGAGACACGGAGCCGAACCCTGATTCAAAATCCGATTCTGAAAATACTGCTAAAGGACAGATCATTGACACAGATCCCACTGCTATTGTCGCAACCGAAGTAATTGAACTAGAAGAACCGACAGATCCCGAAGAGGGGGGGTGTCTTTTTCATTCACAGATGTGGGTGAAGGGGACCCTGCTGCATTTTATTGTTGATAGCGGAAACTAAAAAAACCTCATCTCAGTAGAGGTCGTCAAATAGTTGGGATTGTCAACAACACCACACCTTCAACCATACAACATCGGGTGGCTTTAGCAAGGACGAGATCTATGTGTTATCCAACAATGTTGATTGTCATACGGCATCCAACCCTTCAAGGATGAGGTATTATGTGATGTTTCCCCATTGGATGTCTGTGATGTTCTCTTGGGCCAACCATAGATGTGGAGACACCATGTTGTTTATGAGTCTCGACCTCGTAGTGTCATTGTTACTTTGGGGGGTCATCTCTACAAAATACCATAGGTAGTTCCAACTATTGTTCCACCTAAAAAGTGTCGCAAGGTAGTATCTCATGCTGCAAAATTTAGCTTCTTCAAAATTTGTTCAAAACGGGAACAGAAGGACACTGCAACCACTACAGCCTCGCCCCCTACACCTTCTATCCAACAGAAGTAGGTTGACAAGGTTGTAGAAAAGCACAAAGATTCCTTCTGCACACCTTCCTCTCATGTAGCTCAACTTTTTGAACAACCTCAGCTTCAACAAGTTCATGATAGACTTCCACAAACTAAGCAACAGGATGTCTCCAGCAATACAAGCATCTCACCAAGATGCAGATCCAACAAATGTTTTTCCCTCTCCCCCAGGAACTCAATGCAATGGAGACCATTTCTTCCTGAGGGAGGATTGATCCAGGTGGATATTGGTGGCCACCCACCTTTTCCAAATGGGGCAAAACAGTTTTCTCGCAATTTTGGCAATTTACTATTTTTAGCAGATTTTAACTTCTGGGGCCATTTTGAGGGCCCAAATGAAGGTTTTTCGAGATCAAGGTTCTCAATGATATCCGAAGGAATGATTGATCAATTAAAATGAATCTCCTCGATGATACCTTTCCAAGGAACTATCACACACCTAAAATGGATATCGTATGCAAAAGTTACAACCCCGGGAAGTTGATGTACTCACTTACCCAAACGGGGCCCACATGAATTTTGGCTCTTCATCTCCTAGGGTTAGGTTTTTGGATGTCTAAGGTTTTTTGCATTCCTTATTATTGTAAAAAGGCCTTCAGAGCCTCATGGTAATCATCTTCTTGCGAATGCGAGTAGCCATCACATCTCTTCTCAGAGATAAGCTGCCACCATTCTAGTGAGTCTTTCACTCTCTATTTTTACAGTCTCTGTACATTTCTTTCATTAATAGAAATCGTGTATTACTGTACATCTGTGTTTATGTTTGCATCTCAGATACATTTATGTTATATTATTGAATATCTGCGATATCTCTGTGCATTCCTTTGTTATATTTCCACTCTCATTTCATGCTGAAAATAATCTGGATCACACTTGCATCTAGACTTATGGAGGCCAAAAAACCTAAAAATTGCAAAAGTACCAAATGCAGATTAGTCTGTAGTAGTAATTCACCATAAATAATACTTTAGGCATCAAGATGAGGTTGTCATAAAGCAGCTCAAATACAGTGTCTATTCCCTTCTATGAAGACACAGACATCGTTCCAGGCTATCTATTAACATCGGCTGCCCAAACACATATAGTCAAATCAAATGCAAGGACGCAAGGATTCATTTCCGTTATAATAAGTCGTAGCCACTGCGATTCATAGAAGCGTAGGATTAAATATTATCCCTGTCACCTATGATTCTACAACTGTCAATTTATTAATTACAACATGGAAAATGCATCATAAAAATGTCAGGTAACTGTCAGCTACTAAAAACATCATGGAGATAGCAGAAGGGGGATGGGGTATTTAAATGGAATGCAGATGAATAAATATAAAAACACAGGCATAATAACACTGTCATAAAGATTTATAAAAGCCACAGGTATTCTCCATAATAGGTAATATATATGATAAGAATAATCACGCCATCCACGGATAAAAATACACAGATGAAAGGAATTATAATGCAGATGAAAATGCATAAATAAGGGATCGTGTGATGGACACACGGGTCGTAAAAAAGAAGAAGAGAAAGAATTGGGTAACAGACACAAAGGTGGGAGGACAACAATGTTGAGAACAAGTTTAAAACACAGAGACTATTGTTGTCAAACCCACACACAGAGATAAGCGGTTGAACCAATCACCGCGATAAAACGTGGCGTTGCTCAGTAAAAAAAACATCGTTTTTGTCTATTAACGACACAAATTTGTGAAGTTAAAATAATTCAAAAGGAGGGGTAGCAATGACCTCACTTTCTGGGATTTGGGATAACATTCTATTAAATAATAACAAAAATCTCCATCCAAAAATTGTTGTCTACTATATATATAAAAAAAAAATCTATCACTGGAATCGCAGGAAACAATCTCTCACTCATATTAGATATAAATTATTGTTAATAAATTCACATTTGACGCATAAAAACATGGTTATATTTATCCATCAAGCATAATAAAGCAGAGTTATATTTATCCATCAAAACATAAAAACACATGGTTAAATTATTCATCAATGCATAAAATGCAGAGGTGATAAAACAGGCAGAGAGCCAAGAAAGGTGGAGATCAAGGCATAGAAATAAGAAGCGGTGAACTGCTGGGAAAAACATCATTCGCTCATCATCCATGCACCAAAAAGTAGGGCGTTGAGATCCATAGGTCTATTAAATCCAAAGCGACGACCATAGATCAGGCTCCTGGCCGACTGCTCATGTGCGAACTGATGAGCTAGGGACGAAGGAAAAAATAAACCACAATCAACATAATAAATAAATCTGAGGATGGTCAAGACATGCAGGGATCGAAGGCCATGGGAATTCAATCATCATCAAGATAAGGCTAGGGGAAATTTGAGTCATCAACTAGAATGATAAGACAATCATTTTCTTTACCCAATTAAACATAAAGAACTTAAGGCATAATTCATACTAACAATCTACCATGCAGAAATAAGGAAGTGTATTGTTGCCCAATCGCCCGCTCTGAGTTGATGTCCCACGCGCTCGGTGCAACTCTCGCTTGCTGACCAATGAGACTTCACCGGTACCTCCCATCCAACGCTAGGGGTACTCTTCTTCCCCTTTAGCCTGTCGAGCTGCAAAGGGGCCATGCACATTATCCAGAGAATCATCTAGCTCTGAGCTCGCCTCACAAGGTCGAGCTACCACCCCTTACCAAGATGGGTATCCCAACTCCCACAAGATAAGTCAGTCAAGTATATATTTCTGCAGCGTAACATTACGCAAAAAAGGAGAGGTCCTTCATCCTTCTCCTCTCTCCATTATATAGAGTTTCCAAGTCCCCTACTTTCCCAAAATCCCATTTTATTTAAAGTTTAATAAATTGATTCATAAAAATTCCTCCCCGTACATGTGTCACCCATCCCCTTCATTCCTCCAAAGACTAATTTCTTTAATTAATTATTTACCCTTATTTCCCTCACCCACCTAGAGTCACTCCTAGAATCTCTCCTAGGTGTCCCCAAATTCCCTTACAGGTTTTAATGACTTTCCCCATTATTAATTTGCTAGTTCAGTTTTAAATTAGAAAGTTCTTAAATGGTAGATACCTTACTAAGTGTGACTTTCTGTTTTTTCCCTTGTGTTTCCCTTTCCTTTTTATGTTTCCCTCTTTTCCTAGTTTCCTAATTATTTTAGAATTCCCTCTTTCCCCTTTTTATTTAGAACTCAATTTGGCAAGTTTAGAAATTAACTTTTTCCCTTTTCCCTTTTTAATTAATAAATTCTAAATTATCATAATATAATAAAACAATTAATTCCCCCCCTTTTTTATTTTTATCCCAATAGATTTTTATGAATCAATTAAATTGCTTACTCCCTTCTTGTTACAAGATTAATGAAGATTATCAGCATTATTTATTTTATTTTTATTTTTAATAATATATATATTTATATATATATATATATATATATATTTTAAAAGATAGAAAAATTCTGCCACCAGTATAATTTATACCTAGACTTTAATTTGTGTGTTGGGTGAAAATTTATTAGGGAAATTGTTTTTTTTTTAATTCTTATCACGTTACTCGTCTTAAGGCCATCTAAGTTCATTCATTTATCATTAACAACAGGACGTTCCCTTCAGGATACACTAGGTGCTCCAAGGGTGCCACTCGCCTCATTTGTTTCCCTTGCATGACGTGACCTTTAGGATGCACTAGGTGCTCCAAGCGTGCCACTTGCCTCTTTCCATTTTTCTTATGAAACATGCCCTTCAGGATGCACCTCATGCTCCAAGGTTTCCACTGGCCTCTTGACTGACTTGGTAGACATTAAAAACCCTTGGAGTCAATACTCCACCAAGTGAACTTGTGGGAGACTAAGGGCCTCTAAGGAATAAGGTTGATGCCTTATTGCACACCCCTTTGAATCATTGTGAGTGATTGTCGCAGTCTTCCCTCGCGGCTTCGTGGGTCCTCTCGATCTAGGTAGTCGTTAACCTTCAGATCGAGCCACGACGAGAGTGCTAGTAGGCTTTGGCAGGGCTATTTTCCACACCTCTCCCTTAACATCTGTGGTAGTCAAGCATGACCCCTCTAATCCGCATGTGAGTGTAGTCGACAAGCTATCGTTAGCCTACATCATGAATGAATCATGTCAGAAATATATCCATAATCATATCATCTAATTAGATTCACTAATATCACATATAAAACAATCAAACCCCAATAGTTCACTCCCCGACTTGATCAGGAGTCCAAGGGTTTCATCGATGCCCCAACATCCTCGAGGTCCAAATCCTGCACACTCAGGAGAACTGAGTCAATAGCACATGTCTAAGTCAATACAGTCAGATAACATATAATCACATCCATAATGCCTCATGAGAGTAATCAATGTTCAATGGTATAAAAATACGGCTCACTTTCTAGCAAGTGTCCTCAAAGAATAGGTTTTCTTAGTGCACATAAGAGCAGGATGTTAAATACACCCCCTCTTGGTCTAAAATTTGTCCCAATGTTTCACAATATATAAGTGCCGAAATAATGTGTATCCTAGTATCACAAGTCTATCTATCCAACAAAATGGAAATTGTTGGTGCATATCATATGTGTCCTCCAATGTCGTCGAGTGCAGACTATAGTTGTCCCACTAGACCTTGACCTCATCTACTGTTCGATGCCATAGCTTTCAAATGAAATGATATAGGATGCGGATGGACTCAGCCATGAGTGCACCCCCATCCAACACCCGCAAGGTGCTCAAGTCAAAGCACTCGTAAGATCACTAATCATATTGTCTCAAACAGAGACGTGAAAGACGTCATGCATACGCCTCAAGAATTATTAAAGGCTAGTCATTAGGCCACAGGACTCTCTTTTCCACAATATTGTAGGATCCCATGAACCTAGGAGATAGCTTAGCCCCTTTTTCCAAACTTGATCGAACTCTTATGCGGTTTCATCCACAAAAATACTCGATTGCCACATCATAACTACGGTCGACCCGACGCGTATCGTCATAACTCTTCTATCGATCCTGCGCTTCCTTGATCCCTTGTCTTAAAGTTTTTATTTAATATTCCAATTCTTGGATCGCTTCCGGTCCCACCTGGACCCTATCCTCAAGCCAATCCTAACTGAAGGCGCCCGACACGGTTGCCCGTAAAGAAACTTGAAAGGCACCATCTTAATGGCGCTTTGGTAACCGTTGCTAAAAGTGAATTCTACCAGTGGAAAAAATTCTTCCCAACCTTTCTATTGGTCCATCATGTACATGCGCAACATGTCTTCCAAGGTTTGGTTTGTTCGTTCGGTCTACCCGTCAGTCCCCAGGTGATACATCATACTAGAGCTAAGTTGGGTTCCCAAGGCCTCTTGGAAACTAGTCCAAAATCATCCAGTAAACATCGATCCTTGATCGAATATAATCCTCTTAGGCACGCCATGCAACCTCACAATATCATTGATGAAAACTCTAGCTATGTTAGGTGCCTGATATGTTGTATGCACACGAATAAATGAGCACTCTTCGTCAGAGTGTCATCTACTACGAAAATTGAATCGTGTCTCCTTGCCATCAGTGGCAATCCAACAATAAAATCCATCGAAATAACCTCCCATTTCAATTCCAGAATAGTGTGCGGCTGTAGAATCCCACTGGATGTCTATGTCCAGCCTTTACCTATTGACATTCTAGACATCTGGCAACATAGTTGACTATCCCTGCCTTCAATCCTTTCCAGAAGAATAAGGGTTTAAGTTCCTTCCTCATCTTCTTGACTTTCAGGTGAGCCATGTATACTGCTCTATGAGCCTCGTTTAGGATCAATCAGCTCAACTCCTCATTTGGTGGTATGTAAATCTGATTTTTAAACCTCAATAATCCATCGTCATCTAACATAAATCCTTAAAATGTAACCTCATTGTATTTTGTCCAATAAAATCCTCGACCTATTCGTACTAGTCATCGTCGTGCTATAAAGTTAGAATCTTTTCACATAGATTCATATGAAGAGGCAACACCAAAAATATGCATGGTCTCTGACTCAATGCATCTGCCACTCGGTTCATTGTTCCTTTTAGGTAAGAAATCTTGAAATCATACTCGCTAAGCAGTTCCGACCAACGTCATTATCGCACGTTTAGGTCGCTTTGCGTAAAGATGTGTTGTAGTCCACAGTAGTCCGTCTTTAGTTCAAAATTTCACCCAACAAGGTAGTGTCTCCAAACCTTCAATACATAAATGATGGCTAACAACTCCAAATCATGCGTCACATAGTTCTCCTCATGCCTTCTCAGTTTCCTCAAGATGTAAGCGATCACTCATCCGTCTTGCATCAAGACTCCACCTAAGCCTTCCTTGGATGAGTCAGTGCATACCAAGAAGTATGCATCCATGTCAGGGACCTTTAGTATCAGTGTCATTGTCAACAACTCCTTGAGCCTCCTAAAAGCTTCTGCTCATTTCTCGGTCCAAACTAACTTCTTGCACTTCTTCTCCAATTCCATGATTGGATTTTCTATCTTTGAAAATCCCTCGATGAACCATGAATAGTATCCGGCCAAACCCATGAAGCTACACACTTCTGGGACATTCGTCAATGCAGGACATTCCATAATAGCCTTGACCTTTGTTGGATCCGCGATGATACCTTCGCCGGAGAAGACATGCCCTAAGTAGTGAATATTAAAAAAATGAGAATTTGGACAACTTCCCATACAGTTTGTGCTCTCACAGACACTGTAACACCAATAGAAAGTTCTCATCATGCTCATCCATCATCCAAGAGTAAATCAAAATATCGTCCATGAACACTTGGATGAACTTGTCAAGATATTCATGGAACACCCCGTTCCTCAACTCATAAATACCCATGGGGAATTTCTAAATCCAAACAGTAACACGATAACTCGTAATGTTCATACCTCATATTAAATGCAGTCTTAGGGATTTCATCTTCCTTGAGTTATAACTGGTGATACCCTGACCTCAGGTCGATCCTTGGAAACATCGTTGCACCCGTCATCTTATCTAACATATCATAAATCCTTGTCAATGGATATTGATTATTGATCGTTGCCTTGTCTAGTTGACGGTAGTCAATGTAGAGTCTCCACGACCCATCCTTCTTTCATATAAAAATAACAGGCGCACCCCATGGTGACACACTTGGATGTATAAGTCTGAGGTTCAACAATTCCTTCAGTTGCATTCTCAAATCCCATAACTCTAGGGTTGACATACAATAAGGCATTCTCGCTATTGGTTTAGCCCCCCAGTTTTAGGTCTATGGTAAACTCCAATTCCCTCTCTGACGACATCCTAGGTAACTCCTCCTGAAAGAAGTCTAGAAGCTCTCTCACCACTGGTAGGTGTTCTAGAACTTCTACTACTCCTTTTTATTTAGCACAAGGATCGCATAAGTCTTACATCCCTTGCACAATTTATTCTGTAACTGCAAGGAAGAAATAGACCTCAGGGAAACTCCCAGGTTCCGACCTTCAATCACATGTCTCTAACCCTCATAATCGACCGAGCTCAACTGTTTCATCTTACAACTGAGTGTTGCCTCATGCAATTCCAACCAATCCATACTGATAACGACATCATAAGATCCTAAGTTCACAACGTAGGTTGGCCCAGGTGACAAACTCTGCCAGGTTAAGGGTATAGTTCGTAACCTTTCCTCCAACCTTCTGTCTGTCTCCCGAAGCCATATCTACAAAGATAAACTGAGCCTGTTCATTTTCCCTTGCCTTAATCATTTTTATCCCTACACCAGAGATGAAACTCTTGATAGTACCAAGATATATCAAATCTGACGGTCTGGTCAGCTACGGTACCTAACGTCTCGAACATAGTCAACTGGTGCTCTGCCTAGCGGTTATTCATCGCTGCAAGAATCTGATGGGCCTTACCCAAAACTTCCATGGTAGTGGGTCTGACTGATCCCTATGCTCTAGTCCTATTCACTAGGCAGTCGCATTGGAAATGTGGCTCCCCACATTCCACATACTTTGTTCAGTCCAGTAATATTGGTACCCAAAGTAGAAGTTGAATTCCAATGCTAAGGCTAACACAAACTCGTTGACCTTAAGTTTCTTGGTGAGGGTACGGAGCACACCAAAGCAGCTCCAAAATGGGCCTCGTACTCGGCATCGTACGGTCACCCTGTCACAAGGCGTTTTAATCGTTGAGCTGATGCTCAACGAATTCCTCAGAAAGATACCTCTTCTAGAACCATTCCTGGAATAGTTCCCATGACACGTCATTGATGACCATGTTCAAAATGGAAGGAGCGTCTTCCTCCATAGAAGAGTGTTCCCCTTCAATTGAAAGACCACCAAGAAGACCTTCATGATGGAGGTCATGATCACGAAGCGTGAAGCAAAATTCCTTGCTCTGCAACTATGCCTCAACGACACAGTCGTTCGCGACACTCATGGTCTCGAGAAATCAACTTTCTCAAATTCTCGGTGGATGCTAATGGTACTAGCTAGGGCACTTGGTGGACCCTCAGGGGTACAGGTGCCCTAGCCTCATCTCAATACTGATGGTGAATCAAGGCGTTTGACATTACCTGGAAGGGCCTTGTCAGACCACAATCACCCCTTACTACAAGTGAATCCATCCCAAGGAATTGTTCCTCCCCTTGAGGGTCAGACTGCGAGGGAGCGAAAGTTTTGGAGGCGTCGCGCTTCCATCCACGATACCTCGCTATGAATCTCTACGGTGTCATCTAATCATACTTATCGCAAGGACAAGTTAAAGTTTTAAAAATCATTAGGTTAAGACTCAAGGGTTTACTACAGTGGAAAGCATGGCGATCCACAGTCGCAGGGTTGAATCTGCTCTGATACCATATGTAACGACCCCATCGTTACGACTATAAGCGAAGTAGAAGTGAATTTTTTAATTTTTTTTAAGGGAAAGAAGGCGACGATGACAACATTTTAACCTCAGCACTGACGACGAACGCAAGCACGCAATCTAGGCAACATGCAACTAAGGCACCATGCGCAGGCACAAGGGCAGTTGGGAAAAACACGTGTAGAACAACAAGGAGGAATGACTATCCTCCTGACGCAAACAAGACACACCTACAATCTAAGGGACAACATCCCCCTCCCGACACAATGACCTTGACGACCAATGACTAGAACGTCAAGGCATGTGAACCAGACGCATGAAGGTGATACAACTCAGGCGCTAACAACAACTTACAAAGATAAAAAATACTCACACAAGAAGCACAGACTTTGGCCAAGTTATCATTCCCCTCGATTCAATAGGGCGCACAATGACCAAGACGCATCACAACACATCTATACAGAAACCCAAAAGGATTCAATGTGCTAGGAGACACATTCGACTATCAAGATTCAACTCCACCCATGCAATGATCTCACGCATGCAAACTACCTCCACGCTAGCAATGCATACAACACTATGCACAAATTTGTGTGTAAGCTCACCGCACCATCAAAAACGACAATCATGGTATGAAGCCTAGATTCAACCCACTCACGAATACTTAACAATTCAAACACCAAACAAATTCAAACTGCATATATATCTATCTTTGATTAAATAAAAGAATGAAAATGCAAATGCAATGTGCAATTAGTGAAGAGCAATATATTTAAAAATTAAAAATGCCAACCACAAGTTAGGACCCACCAACCAAATAATAGGGAACCATTTGAAACATTAAAAAATGTCCAAAATAGGGATAAAGTCGTGAGAAGTTCATAAGGTTACTCACAAATATAAAGTGCAAAATACAGATTACTACTTAATAACAATATTTAATCGTTAAAACTATGGGATATGCTAGTGTTTAAAATCAAATAACTTTAAATTAAATCCTACTATTTTGAATCAAAAGAAGCTTGATAACTAGGGTAAAATCCAGTGAAAATTCATAAATAAATTTACGAATTTAGTGACTTATAAAAGCCACAAAGAGTTATGAATATGTAAAAGCACAGAACGTAGGAAGGCACAACACAAAATATTGAGAAGCGATATTTAACCATTGAGGGTTATCTAGGCATATATTTTTGAAGTTTAAGTTGAACCATTAAGATGTTTTGGAATAGGAAAGAGATCTGGTCTATAATCTTGAGAAACTTCATATACGAAATCAAAATTCACTTGCATCTAGACTTACGGAGGCAACAAAACCTAAAAATTGCAAAAGTACCAAATGCAAATTAGTCTGCAGCAATAATTCACCATTAATAATACTTTAGGCATCAATATGAGGTTGTGATAAAGTAGCTCAAATACAATGTCTATTCCCTTCTATGAAGACATAGACATCGTTCCAGGCTATCTAATAACGTCGGTTGTCCAAATGCATACAGTCAAATCAAATGCAAGGATGCAGGGATTCATTTCAGTTATAATAAGTCACATCCACTCCGATTCACAGAAGCACAGGCTTAATTATTATCCCTGTTACCTACGATTCTACAACTGTCAATTTATTAATTACAACACGAAAAATGCATCATAAAAATGCCAGGTAACTGTCAGCTACTAAAAACATCATGGAGATAGCAAAAGGGGGCTGGGGTATTTAAATGGAACGCACATGAATAAATATAAAAACACAGGCATACTAACACTGTCATAAAGATTTATAAAAGCCTCATGTATTTGCGATAATAGGTAATATATAGGATAAGAATAATCAAGCCATCCATAGATACAAATACACAGATGAAAGGAATTATAATGCAAATGAAAACGCAGAAATAAGGGATTGTGTGATGGATGCACAGGTCGTAAAAAAAAATGCAGAGAAAGAATTGGCTAAAGGATGTACAGGTGGAAGGATAACAACGCTGAGCACAAGTGTAAAATGAAGAGACTTCTGCTGTCAAACCCACATGCAAAGATAAGTGATTGCCCCAATCACCGAGATAAAAAGTGGCATTGCTCAGTAAAAAAAATATTGTTTCTGTCTATTAACCACGCGAATTTGTGAAGTTATAAGAATTCAAAAGGAGGGGTATCAATGAGCTCACTGTCTAGGATTTGGTATAACATTCTATTACATAATAACAAAAATCTCCATCCAAAAATTGTTGTCTACTATATATAAAAAAAATTGCTATCACTGGAATCGTAGGAAACAATCTCTCACTCATATTAGATATAAATTATTGTTAATAAATTCACATTCGATGCATAAACACAGGGTTATATTTATCCATCAAGCATAATAACACAGAGTTATATTTATCCATCAAAGCATAAAAACACAGGGTTAAATTATTCATCAATGCCTAAAATGTAGAGGTGATAAAATAGGCAGAGACCCAAGCAAGGTGGAGATCAAGGCACGAAAAATAAGAAGGGGTGAACTGTTGGGAAAAAAATCCTTGACTCATCATCCATGCATCGAAAAGCAGGGCATTGATATCCATAGTTCTATTAACGTCGAAGCGACGACTGTAGATCAGGATCCTAGCTGATTGCTCAGGCGCAGACTGATGCACTAGGGATGAAGGAAAAAATAAACCACAATCAACGCAATCAATAAATCTCTGGACGATCAAGACATGTAGGGATCAAAGGCCATCGGAATTCAATCATCATCAAGCTAAGGCTAGTGGAAATTTCAGTTATCAGCTAGAATGCTAAGACAATCATTTTCTTTACCCAATTAAACATACAGAACATAAGTCATAATTCATACTAACAACCTACCATGCAAAAATAAGGAAGTGTATCATTGCCCAATCGCCCTCTCTGAGTTGATGTCCTGCGCTCTCCGTGTAACTCCCACTTGCCGACTGATGAGACTTCATCGGTACCTCCCAGCCAACACTAGGGGTACTCTTCTTCCCCCGTATCCCACTGAGCCGCAAAGGGGCCACATACACTATCCAGAGAATCATCTAGTTCCTAGCTGGCCTCACAAGGCCGAGATACCACTCTTTACCGAGTTGGGTATCCCAACTTCCACAAGCTAAGTTAGTCAATTATAGATTTCTGCAACATAACATTACTCAAAATAGGATAGGTCCATCATCCTTCACCTCCCTCCATTATATAGAGTTTCCAAGTCCCCTACTTTCCCAAAATCCCATTTTATTTAAAGTTTAATAAATTAATTCATAACAATTCCTCCCCGTACATCTGTGACCCATCCCCTTCATTCCTCCAAAAACTAATTTATTTAATTAATTATTTACCCTTATTTCCCTCACCCACCTAGAGTCACTCCTAGAATCGCTCCTAGGTGTCCCCAAATTACCTTATAGGTTTTAATGACTTTCCCCATTATTAATTTGCTAGTTCAATATTAAATTAGAAAGTTCTTAAATGGTAGATACATTACTAAGTTTGACTTTCTGCTTTTCCCCTTATGTTTCCATTTTCTTTTTATGTTTCCCTCTTTTCCTAGTTTCCTAATTATTTTAGAATTCCCTCTTTCCCCTTTTCATTTAGAACTCAATTTGGCAGGTGTAGAAATTAAATTTTTCCCTTTTCCCTCTTTAATTAATAAATTTTAAATTATCATAATATAATAAAAAAATTATTTCACCCCCTTTTTTTATTTTTATCCCAATAGATTTTTATGAGTCAATTAAATTGCTTACTCCCTTCTTGTTACCATATTAATGAAGATTATCATCATTATTTATTTTATTTTTATTTTTAATAATATATATATATATATATATATATATTAAAAGGATAGAAAAAATTTGTCACTAGTATAATGTAGACCTAGACTTTAATTTTTGTGTTGGGTGACAGTTTATTAGGGAAATTGTTTTTTTTTTAATTCTTATCACGTTACTCATCTTAAGGCCATCTAGGTTCATTCATTTATCATTAACAACGCGACGTGCCCTTAAGAACGCACTAGGTTCTCCAAGGGTGCCACTCACCTCTTTTCATTTTTCTTGCCTGACATGCCCTTCAGGATGCACCACGTGCTCCAAGGGTGCCACTCGCCTCTTGAGTGACTTGGTAGACATAAAAAACCCCTGGAGTCAATACTCTGCCAGGTGAACTTGTGGGAGACTAAGGGCCTCTAAGGAATAAGGCCCCTACCTTATTGTGCGCCCCTTAGAATCATCGTGAGCGATTGTCATAGTCTACCCTCACGACATTGTGGGTCCTCTTGAACTAGGTAGTCGTTAACCTATAGTTCGAGCCACGATGAGAGTGATAGTAGGCTGTGGCAGGGCTGTTGTCCTCACCTCTCCCTCAACATCTTTGGTAGTCGAGCATGACCCCTCTACTTCACATGTGAGTCTGGTCGGCAAGCTATCGTCAGCCTACATCATCAACGAATCATGTCAGAAATATATCCATAATCATATCATCTAATCAGATGCACTAATATCCCATTTAATACAATCAAACCCCAATAGCTCACTCCCCGAGTTGATCCACAGTCCAAGGGTTTCATCGATGCCCCAATATCCTCGAGGTCCAAATCCTGCACACTTAGGAGAACTGAGTCAATAGCACCTGTCAAAGTCAATACAGTCAAATAACATATAATCACATCCATAATGCCTCATGATGGTAATCAACGGTCAATGGTATAATAATCCGGCTCACTTTCCAACAAGTGTCCTCAAAGAATAGGTTTTCTCAGTGCACACAAGAGCGAGATGTTACAGATCATTTCTATGCTTAATTATGTATTTTGTTCATGTCTGTGATTCTTGCAATGTTATCATGTGTTATGTTGCATGTATGAATTACTCTCAATTCCACAGGAGTTTATATGGTAGAAATAATTTTGTGTTATTTGTTTTAAATTCCATAGGAATGCATTATATATATATATATATATATATATATATATACATACATATATGTATGTATGTATGTTTCAGGGACGTTACAAAATGGTATTAGAGCTAAGAGAGATGTCTTGTAGTGACGTTGCCCAGCCTGTTTGTGGCTGGAGACGTTACAAATTGGTATCAGAGCCAAGGTTCAAGAACTAATCCTGGATGTGCCGGATAAGTGGTCATTAGAACCAAGGTTTCAGGGGGAAACTATGTCAATAGGAACAAATTTTGAACCTCAGAGCATTCATGAGTGCCAAGAGGCTAAGTTGGTCCTCTTACGAAGATCAGGATGTGTAGAGGTACTATAAAACCATGACAGACATGGTATTGGGCCACAGAGTAATGTGTGTCATAGGATCTGTTTAGGAGAAGGAGGAAAATTCATGACCATTAGATCTGGAGAAAAGTGCAACAGGATTAACCTGCAAGTCCTTCAAAATTCGTGACTTCGGTGAAGTTATGTGTTATAGAGAGGAAGAGGCCAAAGGACTGAAGCCCCAGAGTCTCTGAAGTGGAACTACACCGTATATCTGGGGAGAAGATATCATTTGTTTGATTGGGCTGAAGTGGATCAGAGTCATTGGATCAAGCCAAGGGCGGAAGTTACGACGTTGTATGAAGGGTGAAAAATACCGAAGCTATGAAGTTCGTAGACAATCCGGATTGTTCGTCGAAGAGATGCATGTTATATTATTAACTTATTCATGAATTAGACATTCAGGAGTAGTGGATTGTGTTAGAGAGGAAACTCACGTAGCTCCTGGAGCTCTGAAGTCTGTAGTTAATTCAGATCGTCCATCAAGAGGGACACGTGTCGGGAGATTGGCTTGTTCGGGATTTTGGTGTTCAGAAAATTTAGTGTATGCTAGAGCGAGAACTCCCAAATCCCGAAGCTCCAAATCCCTGAAGAGTCGAAGTATTGATTCATGATGATGTCACTTGGATTGATGTGGACACATGGTTTGTGTGCCACATGTTAGTGGGTTTGGAACCTGTGGAAGATTGAAATGCCATTCAAAACATTACATGTGTCACCCATCTTATTGGGCCACATGTTAGCTGCTAGTATTACGCCACGTGGCACTGCATATGAGCATGGTTACTAGGGCCCTGAGGTTACGTAACATAGTTAAAGTTCAATATACGATGGGCCGACATTAGCGTTGATCACGATACATCAAGATCAAAAAAAATGAGGAATTGCAGGGACCCAATTTGTATGAGAGTTAATTCCCCAAGGTGGCCTCACAATCCAAACCACAGTTTTACTGAGGGGTTACATGTCAATGTCCGAGGAATTGCGGGGCGATAGGCTGGTTAGTCCAAAACCATCGATGCATGCCCCCATAATTTGAAAGGTGTAAAGATTGATGTGACATGTTAGTGTTTGAAAATTGAAACCCAAGGGCCCAGAGGATTTGTGGCACGAGATGCCGTAGTCCAGATACCAAACTCTCTGGAAGAATTGTTCTATAAGATGTAGTGGAGGTAACCCCCCACCATTAAAGGAAGAAATTCAAGGGGGGGTGCAGAATTGAATATGAGTCATCGATATGAGCACTGATGATCACAGTCGATGAGACTTGCGTGAATATTAACCACTATACGAAAGTAGTCATATCCTCTTTCTAACGGTTATATCTCATCTCAACCGTTGGTTGTTGTTGAACAGTTGACCATATATCCACTCCCCACACTTCGCCAGTTCTCCCATTCGACACTCCAGGGAGTTACAATGACTTGGGTTAGGAAATTATGAAGCCTAGAGTTCTGAATCCCGGAGGCCCGAAGTCCCGAATAAGAGCCTATCGACCTAGCGCTTGGCCAGAGCCCATGGTCACATGGTTTGGGGGCTAAGAGGAAGGGGCGAGTGCCCAAAAATTATTGCAGAAAAGAGAAGAGCTAAAAAAGAAAAGATCTGTGGGGATTCTTGATTGATCAAGAACTGCAAAATGAAATATGAAAGTTTTCTTTGAATCGAATTGGTTTATGAATACTATGGAATTTGTTAAGTACTGATGGCCTAAAATAATTTCGTTGACTGTACATTGTTTTTTCATATTTAAACAAAAACTAAATTAGATAAGGATCAACACAGAGTGAAGACAAATGGGGGATTCACAAGAGGCTTATAGTTCGGAAGACGAAGTTAGAGGAATAAATGATCAGTTGGATAAAGAAGGATCAAGCTCTCATGGTTACAGAGAGGAAAAAGATGAGAACTTGGACATGATGAAAATCATTGAAAGATTGCAGAAAGATGTCCAGAATCACCGAGAAGATAACATAAAGCTCATGAAATCTAGGGAACAACAGGGAGAATTCAACATAAAGTTGATACAGAGCATGGAAAGGATAGAAAATAAATTGGATAAGGAGAGTGACTCTAGTAAATCAGGAAGTCACGGGTTTCCTGATGAGAAGAGGAAATCAAGGAGTGTTGGTAGACACCATCATCACTCCCAAGGGCACTCCAAGAGGAGGGCGAACAATAGTTCAATCCCATATCCTACCAAAAATCATAGGAGAACTGGAGTGTATGAAATGAAGGGTTAAATGAACAAGATTAAACCTCCTACGTTTGATGGAGAGCACAAGAAGGAAGAAGATGTTGAGACATGGCTTCTTTGCATGAGGAAATATTTACAACTGCATAATTACTCCTCTCATGGAGAAGGAAGAATTGCGATGTATCAACTGAAAGGAAATGCATCCATGTTGTGGGTTCAACTTGTGCATGTGAAAAACATTAAGGAGAAAAATGTTACTTGGAAGGAATTCAAGAAACACGTTGAAAATAAATATTTAACTAAGAGATACTATGACCGAAAGATGAAAGAGTTCTTTGAGCTCAAATTGGGAAGCATGAAAATAGATGAGTCTAAAATAATATTCCTAGAGTTGTTGTAGTATGTTCCTTTCATCAAAGATGAGTCTGTCAAAATACAAAGATATTTGAGTGGAATGCCATCTTTCATTAGTGACAAGATCCAATATGATGACCCTAAAACTATGGAAGAAACCATAAGGAGAGAAAAATTCCGATATGATCAACATAAAGGAAATCCAACTTTCCAAAAATCTTGGGAAGACAAGAAGAAATTCAATATGGATCAGAGGAAGAAGGGAACTAAGCCATCCTTTTTCGGAAATAGCCCTCAAGGACATCCAGGTTTTAGAGAGCCAAAAATACATGAAGTAGGTGGGAAATGCCAAGACAACCACCTATGGAATGTTGGGGTTGTAAATGAAATCATAGCTACATAGATTTCCCCTAGAGAAATGACAAAGTGAGAGCTGTCCACAATGTTCAACAAGCATAAACAGTGGAGGAAATGGGCATAAGTGTACCAAGGATATACACATCCATGGAAAACACACAAGCATAATATCAGTCACATATGATTGAAGTGGAAGGTATGATCAACAACCAAACCATTAGTATTTTAATTGATTCAGGAGCTATTCATAG
Organism: Picea engelmannii; assembly: GCA_009831015.1. Taxonomy (NCBI): domain Eukaryota; kingdom Viridiplantae; phylum Streptophyta; class Pinopsida; order Pinales; family Pinaceae; genus Picea; species Picea engelmannii. The sequence goes on from ML780583.1 coordinate 228,275, forward strand.
TTATATAGATCCTATAATGGTGGAATGTTTGCATTTTCCAAGAAGAAAGAAAGAAAAATATTTGTTAGTGCAACTGGCTATAGGATCCAAGAGAAAGGTTGTTGAGTTGGTTAAGTCCTGTCCAGTGGACATGAATGTACTGAACACAAGGGATTAATTGAACATTTTACCTTTAGGTTCCTACGAACTTCTAATTGGAATGGATTGGTTGGACCAACACCATGCCATCTTAGACTATCGTAACAGGGCATTCACTTACTTGGATGAGGAAGGAAAACCAAGGAAAGAATAGGGAATCCCAAGGGAAGTGATTATCATATAAATATCAGCAATGCAGCTGAAAAAGTGCTACAGGAAGGGATGCCAATTATTTGTAGCCGATATGGAGGAAACATCTAAGGATAAGGTGCCAAATCTAGAGGACCATGCAATCTTGAAATATTATGGAGATGTATTCAAGGAGGTACTAGTACTACCCCAAAAAGAGATATTGATTTCTCTATAAAATTGATGCATGGAGCAGCTTGAGTGTCAAAAAATCCTTATAGAATGAGTACACCAGACCTAAAGGAGTTGAAAGTGCATCTTGAAGAAATTCTGAAGAAAGGGGATATATGCCCAAGTGTGTCACCCTAGGGTGCCCAGGTCTTGTTCATGAAGAAGAAAGATGGGACATTGAGATTGTGCATTGATTTCAGATAGTTGAATAAGGTTACTATAAAGAACAAGTATCCTTTTCCAAGGATCGATGATCTCTTTGATCAGTTGAAGGATGCCAAGATATTTTCAAAAATAGATCTCAAGTTAGGGTACCATCAGGTAAGGATAAAGAATTAAAACATCAACAAGACTGCCTTCAGAACAAGGTATGGTCATTATGAATTCATAGTGGTTCCATTTGGGTTATCAAATGCACCCATTGTTTTCATGAACCTAATGAATGTTGTATTCAGAGAATATCTAGACAAGTTTGTCATAGTCTTTTTGGATGACATCCTGGTGTATAACAAGTCAGATGAAGAGCATGAACACCATCTGAGGATGGTGTTGCAAGTACTAAGAGAGCATTATCTATATGACAAATTGAGCAAGTGCACATTTTATCAAAACCAAATTCATTATTTGGGATATATCATTTCAAAGAAAGGGATAACAGTGGACCCTAAGAAGATATAGGCCATTAGAGGATTGTAAATACCTAAGAATGTGAAAAAATTCATATCCTTTATGGGTCTAGATGTCTATTACAGGAGATTCATTGTAGGGTTTTCGAAAATTTCTCACCCAATCACTTCATCACAAAGAAAAGGTTTGAAATTTCAATGGACAGAAGAATGTGAAAAGAGATTCCAGGAACTGAAGAAATTGTTAACCAATTCTCCAATCTTGAGTATTTTAGATCTGAATGAAGATTTTGTAGTGTGTACAGATGCATGCAAAGAAGGATTGGGGGAATTCCTCAGTCAAAATGGGTTTGTGGTATGTTATGAATACCGAAAGTTGAAGGAACATGAAAATAACTATGCAAAACATGATTTGGAGATGGTAGCCATAGTGCATTCCATGAAGAAATGGAGGCACTACCTCATGGGAATGAAGTTTGAACTGAGGAAAGACCATAATGGTTTGAAGTATTTGTTTGATCAACCAACCTTGAATTCTAGGCAGAGTAGATGGTTGGAATTCCTTTGCGAGTATGACTTTGATATCAAGCATATCAAAAGAAAGGAGATCAAAGTGTTTGATGCACTCAAAAGGAGAGTGCATGAGTTGCATGATACAACCATTAGCATGTACCAATCAAATTTGAAAGAAAGAATTGTAGAGGTTGCAAAATTAGATTTGCAGTACATGGAATTGGTAAAAAAATTGCAGCAAGGTAAGATGCAGTCGAAAGTTGAAGATTATAAATTGGAAGCTAATGGAACACTCATGTATAAAAATAGAATTTTTGTACCTAATTTCCAGGAATTGAGAATTATGATCTTGAAAGAAATGCATAATGTGCCTTATGCTAGACACCCTGGTTATCAGAAAACCGTGGAAGAGAAAATATCTCTGGAATAGAGCCATAGGGCTTGTAAAGGTCCAGTGGACCTGGTACGATCCTGAGGACGCGACATGGGAGCATCAAGATGCTATGGGAGAAGAATACCCACATATTTTTGAAAATTTTGAAAATCTTGTTGATGCTATGTAAATAAGTTGCACTGAGGACAATGAAAAAATAAGGGCAGGGGATTGTAATTCCCCTAGGACAATCCCCCTTGTATTATGAATTGTAAACATGTTTTGTAGGCTGGTGAGCCGAGCAATTATAAGCTGGTAGGCTTATGTGTTAGTATGTTGGATAGCCTAGGTGTTAAAGTCCACGAGCATGTTTTAAACATGTAAATATTCATATCATTAATATAAAAAAATCATTGTGTGTAGACCGACCATGATAAAAGAGAATGGGGGACTAAACTCCACTAGGCTGGCTAAGGGAGAGGGTGATTAGAGGTTGGAAATAGGGGCTAATCCTAAGGGGTTAAGTGTAAGAGAATAATAATTTATTATTATTCCAAAAAATGATTATAAGGATATGCTTTTATCTTAAGTTTCTTGGGGAGGATGGGTGACTTCCAAAGGGAAAGGACCGTGCTTCATGAGTGACAGTTGTTGGCTCAGGAACATGTAGTATTAAGGGAGAAATTCTTTTTGTTGGGGGGTAACTCACTCACTCACTAACGTAAGTAGATTCACACACAAACAATTTTTGGCTATCACACTCTCACCATTTTTTCTATGGTAGACCAGTCTGCCCCATCTCTCCTCACGAGTTCACTCGCGCACTGAGAAATAACGAAGCCATCCAATTCCACCATTTTTTAACCCATGGCAATCGTGCACCTCTGTAATTTACTAATCCGTCCCTTGCCTTACCCGAATTTGATATTGTGGTTCGAAGAGGTGGGTTGTCAAGCCCGTGGTTGAAAAGGCAGGTTGTTAGGCCTGTGAGAAAATCTCTCTCCAGGTGAGAGAGGTTGTTGTGAATTGAAGAAGCAGGTTGTCAGGCCTGTGAGCAACTCTCTCCAGGTGAGAGAGTGTCCTGAGGAAGTGAGTTCTCTTGGAGGGAGTCTCGTAGCTGCTATAGAGCTATGAGAATTCTGGTCTAGACTATTGTTGAAGCCCCAAGAGGGAGGTAGAGGAGCCGATGGACTATGTGACAGTGAAGGTGTATACTCCTGGGGTGGCATATGCATGTGAGGAATGTGATTCTGTGAGCAGTGGGTGTAAGTGGCTCCTAGGAGAGAATCCTTCCTCTTAAACTGTGTGACTTTCCTATTGATCTTTCCTAGCCTAGGAATCCCTTGTCCGGTGGTGTTTAGTCCCAACTTGGGGGTGACCCACTGCTAAGAGTGATGAGAAGTGTGGTCTAAGGCTCCGAAGTTTGTGGAAGGTCTGCATGCAGTTGGTGGTTTTTTTCTCCAATTAAAAGACCATCATCATTTCTATTTTTAATTATGTATGTTGTGCATGTCTGTTATTCTTGCAATGTTATCATGTGTTCTGTTGCATATAGAAACTACTGCCAATTCCACAAGAGTCTGTATGGTAGAAGTACTTATGTGTTATTTGTTTTAAATTCATTAGAAATGCATGTTATATATGTGTGTATGTTTGGGGATGTTACAAAATGGTATCAAATCTAAGAGAGACATCCTATAGTGATGTTTCCCGGCCTATTGGTAGCTGGGGACGTTAAAGATAACATTTCTCTTAACCAAGGAAAAGCACAAAGCACCTTTTTTAGTTGTTGTGTATAGCGCTTTTATATGTCTATAACCTTTTTGTATGTTATTGTAGGATTTTTTCTACATTACATTGAACAATCCAATGACATATTTGATTTAGACGAAGTCACTTACTTTTCTAGAGAAAACATTTTTCTTAACGAGGAAAATCCGAAAACACCTTTAAATGGTTTTGTATAAACTTTTAGCAGTTCCCAACACAACACCTTTGTCTAGTTGTGTATAACCATTTAACAATGCCCAACAACATTAATATACCCTCATAAATATCAATTATCTTGAACACCTTTTCATGATTGTCTATAACCATTTAACAATCCCAAACATGGCTAATTTTGAAAGTTCTCACTTTGATGTCTCCCAATACTTATTCTACTCTTAAAAAGTATTATGGAATTCTTAAACAAGCGTGTCCTTTTTTTTTTATAGGATTTGCTTACTTAGTTGAGACAATATTTTAAGATTACATATTATGTAATGAGATATTAATCATATACCATATTAAATTCCATAATATTTTTATGTAATGACAGTCCATAAAATTCTAAAAATGGAACATCTCCTTAAAAAAAAAAAAATGAAGTAAACAAAATGAAAAATATGAATTCAATTTATTTGTTTTTATAACATTCTCCATAAACCTTTTCAAGAGTTTGTTTTCAGATGCTTTCTAGTAGGAATATTATATTAACTTAATAATATATTATGAATTTGAAATTTGAACCTTCAATGTTTCTAAATACTTACTCTTCTCTCAAATAGTACTATGGCGGTGGTCTTAAAGCTACTTGTTTTTTCTTACTTCTTTATTATCTATTTAACCAATTGTTTTAAGATCAGCCTTTGAAAAAAATATGGGACTTCGATAATTGTAGTCTTAGAATGTGCAACTCATTTGTATAGATTATTACTTAGAGTTCATTCATAATATTACTCCCTACTATGGCAGTTCTTGATAAATGATATTTTAAATGAAATGGCTTCACGATCTCCTTTCCAATCATGTGTCTTTCATACTTATTCTTAGACATGGTCCAGGCTAACCTCCTTGTTTGGATAACCTCACCAATTCATATCAATCTGTATTGTGGGATCCTTCTAATATGGGTGGTGTTGGTAAACAACTAACAAACACACAAATGCATTGATGGGGAAGCATTATTATGTTAAATAAATTGCTAGTATTATTGGGCTACTGTTGGAAATGGATTTCTTCTTGAGTTATACCTTTCGCTGATCCGCAAAGAGTTAGTTTGTGTGAATAGTTTCAATTTGTTAATGCGGAACCTTTTAAGTAATGACCCTCGTTCAAGTATCAATAAAATTATCCCTAATTGGTCGGCTCTAGTAAAGCTAGGTGTCTGAGCTTACCCATGGGCTAAACAAATAAGCGACATCAAATGAACTTATTTATTCTAGTCATTTACCATTATGGTCATTCAACTTGGCTGAACTCAAGGATAGATTTAGCTAGATGGCCTTCATATTTCTACAAAGCATGACTTTTAATAGGATGAAAACCAACAAATACGTCCTTAAGTTTTTCATTATCAACACCAATATAATTTTCATCCCCAGTTATACTATGTTTATTGCCTATGATGCCCATATAGGGCCATACAATTAACTTCTCCAAATTTGACACGTGCAACACCTTCAACTTTAATTACACTGTATGTGGTGTTGCTGGCTCGACTACATATTTAAGGAGATATTTTAAAATTTTCGAGCATCTAGCCTCTTATTGTAATGTCCCCACTTTGGGGCATCATCACAGGGTAGAGATTTATGATGACTAGAGTAGCTAGATGGATGCTACAGCGAGTACATGGTTATTTGAGAGGCATTGTGGGGTCCAGCTTGGCTTGATGATCATATTCCATCATTATGAGCCATTCCGCACAGGTTGGCTTTGGTTTCATTGCATTCCAACGATTTCCATGATTTTGACTATTTTGAGCTATAAGTCAATGGAATTCATTGGAGAGGTCATTTTGGGCACATTACTTGGAGGAACCTCTCAGTGTAATAGCTCATTGGAATCGGGAGGAGATACACTACAGGATGGGATGGCTAGAAGTGACTTTCAGTGGCCAGGGAAGCCACAGGGAGAGATAAGGAGCTTTTCAAAGGTAAAAAGGTTAATTAATTAATTAAAGTGATTTAATTAATTAATTAAATATTAATAAAATGAAAGTCACTTTGGAGGGACAAGGTGAGCCAAAAAGTATAAAGTAAAGGCAAGGGCCTCTTCTCATATTCATGTATGTTTATCTTTTGATTTCTGGCTTCTAGCTAGTGAGCCCAACATTGGGGGTTTTGAGGGTTTTGACTTAACAAACCCTAGAGGACGATTCGGTGGTGAAAGATTCCACCTAGCTTGTCCCAAGCTTGGTCTGGGAGATGCAATACTCTCCCACACCATTCTAGTTAGATCTAAATCAATGCAGGAGGTTCTACACAGACACAGGCACAGGAAGAGGAGGAGGGCGCACCATTGGGGGTTTCCAGCAAGGAGGGCGCACAATCTTTGGAGAGAGATTCGTTGTAGGAGATTGGCAGGGCCATTGAGTATTCTATCACTTGGGTTTTCGTTACAGGGCCTTGGACATCAGATTTAGTGCTTTCTGAGATAGTATTATGGCTCAGATTATTTCTTGAGCAGTGGGGCGAATTGAAGAGAAGGAGGGCATTTTTGAGATCCAGATCTAGTCCGTTTTGAGGGGTTACACTTCAGATCTGACCCTGAGACTTCACCTAGTGACTTGCAGTGTCCCGATCTATATTTCTGGAGAGTTTCAAAGCAATTGGAGGCCTCTTTCAGCAGGGTTGAATTATCTAGGGCTTCAGTCATCCAGTGGGGCACACCATTCAGTGGTTGATTTCAGATCTACAGAGATTGAGAGGGATCTTGGAGATTCGGGTACCTGGGTTGTTCTTACCATCACCCGATCTATCAGTTGGCATATTTCTTAGGGTGATTGGACACTTTTGGCAGCAGGGCCAAGTTATTGAGGGTTTCAGCCTTCTATTGGAGCGTGGCATTCTTCAGCTGGAGAGTTTGGCATTCAGATCTTCTTGTATTGATCTTCATTTCTTATTCATCCTTTGGAGGCATCTTTTGTATTAGCGGGAGCATTTTGTAGCAGCTCTTATCTATTGTCTATCTTTTTGGCCATCTGTTGAGCATTCTGGATCAACATCTTCATTGTAGCGGGTTTCTCTATTTTATGAATAAAGAAAATTTGAGATGTTTTGGCTTGTCTATATTATTGCATATGGTTGAGGTATGTTCCATGGTTATCTCTTTTTGTTATTTGCTGCATACACACATACAAACACATCTAAAAAAATAGATCAGCAAACTGTTTGACGAAATACCTCACTTAGAAAAAGTCTTAAAAAGACACCAAAACAATAATGATCCTTGCATAATGGCTTGGGATCATTACAGTGGTATTAGAGCTTAAATCCTGCAAATGTGAAGGGTCTTTCATAGGGATAAATGGATAGTGGGAAAGAAATGGATGAGAAAGCCTTTGAGATATGAAGTGCGGATATCATGTATGACGGCCTTAGCAAGGAAACTAAGGCTAAAATAACCTTCCTACAATATGTAGCCTATAGAAATCCCCATTGGAGCAAATGGGATATTTTACAGGGGATAATCATAGCAGGTGAAAAGAAAAAAGCAGTTAGATGGAAGGAAGTACGGAGAAACCCCACACCTATTAGGAGCACACAACTTTGCTACAGTTGCAAGGTGCCTTGGGAACCGGATCATAGGTGTAGGAGTAACAATAAGACGCATATTTTTGAGGTACGAGAGGATAGTGATGATGAGGCATGTGAGGATGGATTGATTGAGGCTTATCTGTAGCAGTCCAATGATGATAGTGACTCTTGTACAGAGGCTAGTGATAGTGACTCTACCTCAGAGGATAGTGATGATGACTCTTTCACAAAGGCTACTGGTGCTTGCACGCTTGAGGAGGATGATGGCCCTTGTGTAGTGGATAGGCAGTTGGATGGACAGGACGATGGCCCCAGTGTCTCAGCAGACATATCACATACCATTGATGACCTTACGCCTCAATAGAGTGGTGACACTAGTGAGGAGTCACGCGTGTTAGAACCAAGAGATTATGAGCTTCCAATGGGGGGCATGAGACACCTAACACTTGTTCAGACACCCACGATAGCCACATCACATGAGGAGATCAATGGCATGATAGGTATGATGGATGAGCTTAGTGTGAGGGATGCACACCATGGACAGGTAGACCCACAGATTCAGGAGGAGGTACAGGATGTATAGGCAGTTGACCTCACACATATAGGACATTTAGAGGAGATGGAGTCACTTCTATTGGATACTCCATTGGTTGAGCAGATTGTAGAGGCTGACAGGTGGATGGAGCACTTACTTCCAGGATCAGATTGCATTGATGAGAATGCATTTGTTAGCAGACAGGATGACCATAGCACATGTCTAGATACATCTCTATGGGATCGAGGTGTAGATAATAGTAGCAGGTTGAGTGCACAGGAGGATACGGCTGTTCATACAGGATACAATGTGATTCAGGGGGAGATAACATCTAGTGATCGGATGCAGTGGAATACAGGAGTACCCAGTAGCATAGCAGGCAATGGACAGTTCAACATGTCATCTTATGTAGATCGTGTTTTTGGGGATTCCAAAGTTGACACTAGCAGAACTAACACTAGCAGTGAGGGGTCTGAGATGGCACCTCAGCATGACCATGATTAGGAGAAACACCACTTAGCAGCACAGTTGAGAGTTAGTGAGGCTATGATCAGGACAACCACTAGACGTACTGATGATATGCATGTGGTGATGGCAGATTATTGTTGGAGAGCATCAGTGGAACATGGTAGTTCAGATGACAAGATTGCCATGGAGGATTCTCATTCTCTCAGGGAGAGAGTATCTATGATGAGGACCAATCACCCGCAGTTGTTGACTAGCTAGGACTATCTATTGAGGATTAGTGATATGTATCATGTGGCTCTAAGGGAGCAGGAGATGGAGATGGACCGTCTCACTTAGGAGTTGGAGAGCACTCGAGGATTCTTGAGAGGCAAACAGACAACCCTTCAAGAATCAGAGTCTAGATCAGATGAGTCAATTGAGGAGATTTGTCAGAGACCCAGTTCATCTGTCTTAGTGGAACCTCAGATGTATATTTCAGTTACATTGATAGAGGATGTTGGTGATCTAGTAGAGGAGCACCAGTTGATGGAGGTCACTTCCATTTGTGTTCCGAGAGTGGTTGACCTCCATGTAGAGGTTGATCCAGCAGTATGCCCAGGATCTGTGATGCAGCATGAGTCTACGGGAGATGACATGAGTATGTCAAAGCATACAGTGATGAGTGATAGCTCACAGATACATGTTGAGATGTATGGTGGGATTCAGAGGGGCATAGTTCCTTGCAGGGAGGAGGCACACCTAGGGGAGCATGCATATGTCACTCTTTTGCAGCAGCACCTAGTTATGAGAGATCACCTTCACCATATCAATAGTTGCATGGGAGATGACAGATGGAGGTTGGTTGAGCAGCAGTCGGAGGAGTTACTTCAGGTTGTACTAGATGGTTGAGAATCAGTGATGACCATAGGAGAGCATCTTTCATGGATACCGATGGACGAGCTTTTGGTCGAATCCTTGGGATTGACCAAATCCTGTGATGCCTTCCAATCCTATAATCAGCTGCAGATGTCTCTATTATCCTATCCTGATACTTTTATCATAGACAGCATCATGAGGAGGGATAGGCCGTGGCTGGGGGCATGGAGAGTGAGTAGCCCAAGACTACATGACATGAGTACTTTTACGGCATACAACAGGTCATAGGTGGACTGTGTTAGACAGATAGTTGAGGCTTGGTGTGTGATGGTGAGCATCATAGACTAGGAGATGATAGATGAGCACCGAGAGCTTCCGACAGTGATCAAACCATCATAGGAGTAGCTAGCAGAGATTGGAAGTGATAAACTTCCAAGTTTTCCATGGGATCCAGGAGTACATTTGGTTAACATGATGTCTCACTACTTGGTGACTCAGGTGGCACCAGAGAGCCACACACTCCACCTCAGGTTGGTTTGGAGGGATCCTGCAGGTACTTGTCCTATGGGGTGAGACCTTTCCTCCCTCGTGATCATCATGATAGGGCATGGGTATGTTTGGATAGGTACTTCTTCTATAGAGGTGTCTAGGCCGATACAGTTTATGGGTCGTAGGTTCCGTGGTCATAGGTATTTCAGCTTGAGGATCGAGGCGAGGAGGATCTAGTATGTATGCAGGGGATAGACAGTCGTGGTCAGAGTAGTGTAGTGTTAGCATGATGCTCTTTGACAGAGGTTACCATGGGACCCAGGGATTGTAGGATTGAGCAGTTCATGGACTGATAGGGGAGAGTGGACCATTGCATGGGAAAGTTATTCTAACTTTCCATTGAGCTTCAGTGTTGAGAGGAGCACACCGCTTGCGGGCGTCTCATGGAGGTCTTGCAGTACCTCATTCTGGCATCAATATGTGCATTTGATGGAGGTCGTGTGGATCTTGGTAGAGACTAGGAGGATGGACTCACTCCGGGATGAGGCCATGTGTCAGGTATATGAGACTCACAGAGTTGGTGTATTTCAGGTTTATGCGTCCCAGGGGATAGCAGTTCATGACTTGATATGGGACCCAAGGGGCAACATGTGTGATCGTTCATCTTCTGATGGGTTCTACTATGCAACCCAGAGGTGGACATGGGATCCTGGTATTTTATTTGAGATGATTTGGTTATTTCTTGAGGACAAGCAATTTTCTAGCAGGGAGGACTGTAATGTCCCCACTTTGGGGAATCATCACAGGATAGAGATTTATGATGACTAGAGTAGCCAGATGGATGCTAGAGTCAGTACAGGGGTATTTGAGAGGCATTGTGGGGTCCATCTTGCATTGATGATCATATTCCATCATTATGAGCCATTCCACACAGGTTGGCTTTAGTTTCGTTGCATTTCGACGATTTCCATGATTTTGACTATTTTGAGCTATAAGTCAATGGAATTCACTGGAGAGGTCATTTTGGGCACATTACTTGGAGGAACCTCTCAGTGTAATAGCTCATTGGAATCAGGAGGAGCAACACTACAGGATGGGATGGCTAGAAGTGACTTTCAGTGGCCAGGGAAGCCACAGGGAGAGATAAGGAGTTTTTCAAAGGTAAAAAGGTTAATTAATTAATTAAAGTGATTTAATTAATTAATTAAATATTAATAAAATGAAAGTCACTTTTGAGGGACAAGGTGAGCCAAAAAGTATAAAGGAAAGGCAAGGGCCTCTTCTCATATTCATGTATGTTTATCTTTAGATGCCCCTCTTCTAGCTAGTGAGCCCAACATTGGGGGTTTTGAGGGTTTTGACTTAACAAACCCTAGAGGACGATTCGGTGGTGAATATGCCACCTAGCTTGTCCCAATCTTGGTCTGGGAGATGCAATACTCTCCCACACCATTCTAGTTAGATCTACATTAGTGCAGGAGGTTCTACACAACCACAGGAAGAGGAGGAGGGTGCACCATTGGGAGTTTCCAGCAAGGAGGGCGCACCATCTTTGGAGAGAGATTCGTTGTAGGAGATTGGCAGGGCCGTTGAGGATTCTATCACTTGGGTTTTCGTTATAGAGCCTTGGACATCAGATCTAGTGCTTTCTGAGATAGTTTTATGGCTCAGATTATTTCTTGAGCAGTGGGGCAAATTGAAGAGAAGGAGGATGTTTTTGAGATCCAGATCTAGTCCGTTTTGAGGGGTTACACTTCAGATCTAACCCTGATACTTCACCTAGTGACTTGGAGTGTCCCGATCTATATTTATGGAGAGTTTCAAAGCAATTGGAGGCCTCTTTCAGCAGGGTCAAATTATCTAGGGCTTCAGTCATCCAGTGGGGCGCACCATTCAGTGGGGGATTTCAGATCTATAGAGATTGATAGGGATCTTGGAGAGTCGGGCACCTGGGTTGTTCTTACCATCACCCGATCTATCAGTTGGCATATTTCTTAGGGTGATTGGACACTTTTGGCAGCAGGGCTGAGTTATTGAGGGTTTCAGCCTTCTATTGGAGCGTGACATTCTTCAGCTCGAGAGTTTGTCATTCATATCTGCTTGTATTGATCTTCATTTCTTATTCATCCTTTGGGGGCATCTTTTGTATTAGCAAGAGCATTTTGTAGCAGATCTTATCTATTGTCTATCTTTTTGGCCATCTATTGAGCATTCCAGAACGACATCTTCATTGTAGCGGGTTTCTCTATTTTATGAATAAAGAAGATTTGAGATGTTTTGTCTTGTCTATATTATTGCATATGGTTGAGGTATGTTCCATGGTTATCTCTTTCTGTTATTTGTTGCATACACACATATAAACACATCTAAACAAATAGATCAACAAATTGTTTGACGAAATACCTCACTCAGAAAAAGTTTTAAAAAGACACCAAAACAATGATGATCCTTGCATAATGACTTGGGATCATTACACTTATAACTTCAACATAGAAGAGGAGTAGAGTGCACACGAAAGAGGAGAACATTTGAAGATACCTTATATCTATAATCCTTAATAGAGATGGAATCTTATGTCTTATCTATATCCCTTATTATATGAATGCCCTTTAATCACTTCATAGTAACATTTCACCAAAAAAATATTAGATTATGAAATTGGAATGAAGATCATAACATATCATCCTTAGGGTTTCATAGCATTATAAATTGTTGCTTACACGTCATTGTAAGGAAGAGAACCGATCTTTAAAAACAACTTAACAAAATAGTGAACAAATCGCATCTTCACAGAGTGTCTTGGGTACAAAAAGTGGAAAAAGTGGCCATAATTTGAATATTAAACAAGTCTTCTTTTAAATAAATTTAATGTAAACAAATTATACATTTTATTGGTTGTACAATATATAAAAATATATAAAATAAAATAAGAACATTTTATTAAAAAAATAATAATAATTATTGAACAAATATGATTTTAGAATATTGTTATTGCAGAAGTGTAAATATATGATACAGAGGATGAACTCGAAAAGAAAATTCCCAAATTAGAAAGAAGAAAGAGGTTGTACAATATATAAAATAAAATAATAACATTTTATGAAAAATAAATAATTTTATATACCAAATATGATTTCAGTTCAGAGCACTGCTATTGTAAACTTGTAAATAAATGATACACAAGATGAACTCCAAAGTAAATTCGCAAATTAGAGGTAAGAAGGTAAGCACATGGTCCATACTAAAATAACCATAATTAGCTATACATGTAATTTAATATTGCTTTACATGTTTGAAGCTAAGCCGAAATCGATAGGTTACATAAAGATGACTAAGGGCTCAAGGGAACCCTTCCCTAAAGAGCGCCTTCGATGTATAAGAATGAATCACCATAGATTTATTAACGCCTCTTATATATTTATATATATCTAGTTCGTATCAAGAATATGAATAAATCAAATCGAAAGAAAGCTCATTTTTCAGCTTTGAAATAATTATAATAATGAAATGCCATAGATTTATTAAAGGTCGAGTTAATCATCCTTTTTATTAAAGGTCTTGATAGTCATCTTTTTTTTTCTTTTTAGGTATTATTTTTTCAATTTATTTTTTATTTTTAAATTATTTTATATATGATGGATATATTAATTTAGAAAAAGTCAATTGGGGATGACGGGTATTTTTCCCACCCAAGTTTAATTCTTCTAAGTGATATGTTGAACTTTTAAATGAGAAAGTTATTGAAAAAGTATTAACTTTCTACAAAATCTGGTTTACCGAGGTATCATCCTTAAAATCAGGGGAAGTGTGAGATGAGTTTTCCCGGGTTCTATTTTAAAGTTCTGAACACTATGTAGGAGGTTTTGAAATGTTCAACCTTTCAAGTGGACAGTCCACCCATCATAAGGGATATTTGAAGTTATCATAGTTGAAACTAGTATCAAAGTTTGAATTTAAAGAAGTAAATTAGAAGTGAGCATTGAAGATAGGAATTAGGAAAAAATATAACAGATGATATCCAATATTAATAAGGATAGAAAGATAAATTGAAAAGACAAGGATATAAATAAGTGAGAAAAAAAATAAACATATGTAATAAGGATAATTGAATACATAAGTAAGAGAAAAAAAATTCTATATAATTTAATAATATTTGTATTATAATTTATTAATAATAATAATAATAAGAGGTAAATTAAAAGTGAAGAGTGAAGATAGGAATTATAAAAAATTATAACTGTTTGTCTCCAATATTAATAAGAATATTAATAAAGATAGATTAATAAATTGAATACATAAGAATATAAAAAGATAGGAATTATGAAAAAATATAACTGTTTGTTTCTAATATTAATAAGAATATTAATAAAGATAGACTAATAAATTATATGATAAGGATAATTGAATACATTAGTAAGAAAATTTTTATTTTATATAATTTAATAATATTTGTATTATAATTTAATCATAAGATAATAAGAATAATAGTATATTAAATGAATTAAGAATGAGAACAAAGATATAATGTGGTTTCATAAAGAGGATGATATTAATAAAGTGATTGTGAGGAAAATACTAGATCAATATTAACCCATGAAATCATAAATGGATCCAAACTAAATGAGGAGGAATTAAGATTATGGATACAAAAATTTAAGATCCAATATTAGAAAATTAATTTAAGTAATTAAGACAATGGAGTGGGTATTGAAAGTAATGGAGAATTGAAAAGTATAAATAGGTTATTAAAATGTGATTAAGATTTAATAATTTTGTTATAAAGGATAAGAGAAGCAACAATAAAGTAAAAAAGTTAAGATTGAAGAGGCAGAGAGGAAATAATCATGACATTGAAGGGAAAAATTTAGATTTTGAAGGTAATAAAAGATGCGAAAGTCTCGAGAGTAAGGAAAGGAGGGAAAAAATCAAGCAAATGAAAAGGAAGCCTGAGGTTCTAGGGGATGAATGGTGGGGTTATAGTATTGGCTCAATGTGTATCCATTTTCATGACTAAAATTATTAGGATGTTTTTTTTAATTTTGAGAGCTTCTCGAATGAGGCAAGAGAAGTTAAAATGGGATCAGGTGAGAATTTAGTTTTGATCCAAACAAATAGGGCTCTTGGATTTAAAGGAGTGTTCTGTGATAGCTGATTTGGAGATATGGTTGTGGGTGGTATCATCTATATGCTTTTTAATATGAGTTTTAAATAACCTATCCGTTTTACTGTGTAAGATTGTCCAACAAGGAATTTGGTAAATTGTTGGGCCAAGCATCGTGTCAGATTTGTCTTGAGCAGTCCTAATAAGTTGTTTTAGATTTTTAAAAGGTTTGAAAATAGTTAAATGATATTATTCTCAGCCAAGAGTTTTGACATATGATCAGTGTTGCCCTTGATATAAGGTAGGGTTCTGATTCCCCCAAGAGAGGAGGAGGGTGAGGATAATTTAGGTTCAGGTTGGTTAGCCAAGCTATAGGCTTGGTTTATTTAAGAGAGATAGTAGCCATTGGATGTAAGGAATTTGGTTAGGTGGGATTTATCCTATGTTATATATTGTTTTCAAAAGCTACTACTATTTTATTTATTAGAAGTGTGATTACAATATAAAAGCAATAATATTTGATTTCATGTATGAGACTAACTCTAAACGTTATTTCAAGGTCGATGATTTTATTATTGTATTCGAAACAGTGATATTAACAAATATTGTTCTTTTTTTGTGTATACTGTATAGTTTGAAATCACCTTTTGGTCCCATGAGATGATCTAAATCTATTTTTCATTTGATTTGCAATACTGCAGAGAAAGCTAGAGAACATTCACAAAGAAAGACAAAAACAACAAATGACATGAGTAAGAAAAATGAACCATTTGTTTTATTTCAAATAATAGGTAGCCTTTATATAGAATACGTTGAACATACAATAGTATTGATAAAAATTGTACCAATTCTAACGAATCAACAGCTAGAAAAGGCCCCAAACCCTAACCACTATCTTAGTTGACCAATTGCTAGTACTTGAGACTTGTGCCCAACCTCCCAGGTAGAGATGCATACCATGTGGCCTTTGTGGTCAAGTGAACTACATCTGGAAAAAAGTGCACCTTTGTGGTAGTGCCCTATCTGTCTACCTCAAGATGTGTTCTCTCCTCCTTGGGGACTACACCTTGCAACCTGCCTAATTCCTCCATGTTTACGCCTAAAATTGTTGCTAGTTCCGTGAGAAACTTTAGAAACTATTGATACATGGGAGAATGTGATAGCCATTTAGCTTGGGATGGAAGTTGACCCTTGTGACCCACTAGAAATGAAGTATTTTGTTGACAACAAGTAGTGGTGGTACGTGTATCCAACAATATGTCCCGAAGGAGAGGTGGTTGGAGATATAGAAACAATTGAGAGGAGTGAAATATAGTGACCTATTCTTGTAGGAGTGGAGGCTCATAGCATTTGATATTGTTCACATTTACCACATCATGAATACCGAACTATGGTGGAAAGTTGAAGAGATAAGAATTATCTCCAAATTGTTGTAGACCTATGTATGGACCATAGCAGAGGGGTTTCATCTTTTGATAACGCTAAGAATGAAAGCATTGGAACTCCATGTGAAACCATACCTTTCCACCAAGGGAAAAAGTGAGTGGTTTCCTGTGTAGATCATTATGGGCCTTATAACATTTTTTGGAACCCCTTAAATCCTCTGAAAGGTGAGATTGTTTATGAGCAAAGGTTCCCAAAAAGGATGAGGCATAGCTTTTCTCTTTTTCCTTTCGAGGGTGTACCAATTGTTTGAGATATAAAGGAAACTCGTAGGGGGTAGCAGGTTGATACCCAAACCAAGCTTCGAATTGTCACAAGTTAATAGAAACATGAACTACCCAATTATAATTATGTTGGACAATGTGGAGGGAGGCATCCCACTCTTTGGATTTGGTAAACTAAATGTGGAGGGAATAGAAAAGGTTATGGTTAACAAATTTTTTTTGTACATCTGTCTGCTGATGGAAATATGTAGAGTATTTGAGGTGAAATGCTGAGAGAGACCAGAGAGTTTTCAAAAATCTATAGAGGAAATGGGCATCACGATCATAGATAATGTTGGAGGGGAGACCAAAATGAGTCCTCACATGAATGAAGAAGAGATTGGTGGTTTGAGAAACAATAGTAGTCTTAGTGCAAGGGACAAAAATGACCATTTTGGAGAAGCGATACATAACAACCAAAATGTAATCATGATAACTAAAGGTCATGGGAAGACCGATCATAAAGTCCGTAGAGATATACTCCTAGGGACAAGATGGAATAGGTAAGGGCTGATACAGGCGATTCTTGTGGTTGGAAGACTTATGTTGACTACATAACATACAAGCTTGAATAAATTTATTAACTTGGGGGTAAAATCATGAAGGTGGGTAACACTTTCATGAGAATGAAGTCTCCAAAATTTCGAAAGACCTTTTTTCGGACGAAAGTTATTTTTTTTCAGCTGAACCTTTGAACGTCAAATCAAACGGTATAGTGACGGTGCCCACGATTTTCCTATACAATTTTAGCTGGACGGATTTTTTTCCATCTGGTAACATATTTTCGACAGAAAGATATTCTTGTCGAACGGTTCTTTTGGCCGAAAGAAAATTTAGGTTGAAAAGAGGTTCATATATTACCCGCACATTGCGACTGTTATATTTTTTCTAATTTGTTGATTATTTGTTAGTGTTGACGATAGCACTAGGCGATTATGCTAGTTGATTGCGTTGGTGATAGCGCTAGGCAATAGTGTTGCACGTCTTTGTTGTGGGTCGGCAGACGGACGGGCGGGTGGACGTTGGAGCTGCGGGTGAGTGGGTGTTGGATATGAGGGCATCCGGTCCAGGTAAATTTATGTCTTCTATCAAAATAGTTTCGACACAATAATTTAATAGTAATTTTCTTGAGGTGTTGTCTGTAAGGTTTAGTGGTAAAGTTTTAGTCTTCTCTCAGGGTGGGGGTGTCTCAAAAATTGTAGTGTTAATTTTTTGTTCATCATTATCCAATTTATTAATTTTTATCCAACCAAGATAACATTGAGAAAAAAGGTAGAGGAGTACACCAGAATTCCACTTTCTAATCTATAGTTGCTCCACCTGTGAGAAGAGTATCCCATAATGTTACCATCTGTATGTCATCCACACTTTGTTGAATGAAATTCATTCAAAAATATTTCCATAAGATTACTACCAATTCCCCACTTCACCCAAACTAGGATTTTCATAGCACTATATACCCATTTTCCAAAACCCTTTACACCCAAAGTTATTAACACTGTGTTTCCTGAGAGAATGCAAAACATCTCCAAAACTATCATTACCAAAAGCATTAGCCTCTATCTTTCAGTAAGTACCCAACTATCACTATGTGCCCTCTATCTAATTATCTTGGAAAGACACAACAAATCCAAAAAATCCATGAGCAAAGAAATACTAATGCCTTCCATTATAACCATAACTCTAGGCTTACAGAGAGACATAAAATGTATACCATTGGCTATTACTAACTTGAAATGAAACAACGAGAGACCAATTAAAAGAGAAAATTAAGTTGATACTACCCACAATAAATAATAACGTCCTCAAACATAGAACTGATGATGTAAAGGTCAACATTTGGCAAACATGGGTGTAATTGGAATTAGAATTTACCATAAATTTGACAAGAAACATATTGGTGGGAAACCCTATTTTTTTACTCTCAATAAGATAGTTTCTTATTTCCCTTATGGCTATCATGGCGCTAGAGAATCCATCTATTCTTAAACAGATAGTTGGTACAACTTTGATTATGACTCTTGCTAACCTCGTAAATATTACAGTAATACCTTTGTACCTTTCTATTGCTCAGAGTCCTCCACTCTTATGCATGTCATTTTGAAGGGAATTAGAAGTTGTTAATATGAATCCATCAACAGATCTGGTTTCTTTGTCTTCATACCTTGAATATTTTAAAGAACAGATCAACCAATTTGTGCAATTATCGAATTTATTAAATTATAAATTTGTGTTCATCATTATTATCCAATTACAGTGTCCAATTTTTGTTCAAATGTGTTAGTGATGAACTTCTAGTTTTTAGGTGGGTGTCTGAGAAATAGTAGAATGAATGTTTTTTTTTTATCAGAGTTCATTTTTATTGTTAAAGAAGTTTGATATGTACTTTTTGTTGTTTTATAAATGTTTTTTACACCCTCCCTCATTGTACCATTCCGGTGTGCATCCAATAAATTCTATTACCTTGCGCTCTAACCTCCAAAGCCTGTGTAAACATTGGATCAACCCAGTTTGCATTCTAGCCGTCAAAATTCAAATATTCTCTAGCCATCTGTGATCCTGTAACCTGTTGTACCTTATTGTATGAATCAAAGTGAAAATCAGCCCTCACAACGCCCACAATCCACTTTTCGAATTCAAAATTTCAGCTACACAACCTACTGGAATGCCTTTAGCGATTACAAAGGATACCCCTAACAAATCCCTCCAACTCCACAGTCAATTCCAAAACAATTTGTACAGGAAGCCTCTGCTAGTTAGATATCCCAAGTAATGGAAGTGGAGACATACAAGACTTAATAGGAGAACTTGATAGATAGATATGGAGATAGATATGAACCCTGGCTATCTATTATTTACTTATAAGGAGCCATGCACCCGGTGCATGCTAATGCAACCAACAATATGGACTTATTGAACCTATATCGGTCTAATTTGGTCAAGGATGTTTTCTTCCCAAGCGTATAACTTACCATAACTTGTCCATTGATGATGTGAGCACTATAACCCTGAATAACGAATCATAATGTATAGGAATGGTACCCTAGTCTTGTCCCTTACTCCTGAGTTATTTGAAAGGATGTTATTCTTATTCATCAGGATCTGTTTTGGCAAGATATATAGGTTAAAACAATTGTATGCTTGATTTTTTGTTCTTCGTAAGTCAATTTTAGTATTTTTTTATTTTCTTCATAATTCGATTTTAGTATTGAAAGAAAAGATAAATTTGTTTTGTTTATGATGGATTTTCCTTCATAGATTAGTTACTTTTTTTTTCAACTGAGTATCCTCATTTGATATGATTCTGATTTGGTTTCCCCTTTTCTACTTTATACAATAAACAAGGGTTCTCTTTTGGAGTATAATCTTTCAACTGTGTTTATCTGGGTTAAGTATAAGTCCTTGGACATGTTGTGATTTGAAAATATCAAAGGTGTGTTGATTAATATTTAGTGAATATTTTTTATTTTTTACATTGTGATTGTGTTATAATGATTTAAATATCGAGTTAGTAATTTTACAATTTTATATTCAGATTGTATTATTTGTATTGGATGGATTTTCATATTTTATTTTCTTGTTATTGGAAATATAATATAGAACTAAATAAATATTCCATGGTGAAATTGAAATCAATTATGTGGTGCAATGTTTAATAAATTATGATAAATGTTAAAACATATTTTTATTTTGTTATTCTTTGTTGAAATATAATACAAAAGTAGAAGATTATTACATGGTAAAATTGACACCAATCTTGTGGTGCAATGTTTACTAAACTCTTATAAATGTTATAATAGATTTTTACTATATTAATTTGGAACAATTGTTTATAGTCAATGTACGATTATGGTTTATAACATTTTTTATCTAATTTTTTTTTTTTTTATTGTAAAATTATGAATTCAAATAAAATTTATATTTGGGTTAATTAAACGTTTATCTCACATATAATATATATTTGATCTAGATCACATACAATATATGTGAGGCCTTGTCCATGTACAGGGGCATGCCCAAACTTGGGCATGTTCCTGTACATGAAGATCGTCGAATATGGTCTTTTCGATGTATAGGGCTAGGCCTGAATTTGCGCCCGACCCTATACATGGATAGGGCTAGATTCAACCTTGTCCCTTATCTTAGTAAATGATATGTGTTACACTATGGCCATTACAAACTAATACATGGTTACTATAAATGTATACATATTAATGGTAATCACTCTAATCACTTTTGTTTTATCTGAAAGTTATGATCATACCTGTTATATTGAGTTCATGTTAGTAAGGTCTATGTTCTCATGTTCAAATTAACCAATATCCTACCTATGATATGCTTAAGCTTCAAATTTTATGTCCTTATTGAAACCCATAACTATTTGTACTTTATCTGAATAAGTTGTACACACCATATACATAGTTTCCCTAATAAAGGTAATATAACTAAAATCAACACTAATACTGATAATAATCAAAGCATGTAAGATATCATAATAACAACTTGATCTCAACTAATATGAAACACACCATGTATAGATCTATACTCTCTTGTTGTAATTTGAAATACGAGTTGTAGTGTGACTTATAATTCTATGTTACTATTACTGCCATTGACCTTTATTCTAGTGAACATTGTAACATTTAGCACATAATAGGAGTCAATTTGGCAGTTATAGGTGATAAACATGAACTAATCCCATTACATATAACATGAACATACTGCTTATATGGTATAGATACTAGTAATACCAGACTCGAGGAGTTGTCTAAGATTTACCTGTGAATATGGTAACATATGAGCAAGGGGAATCGATATGCACACTCTGATATAGGATGGTATAGATAATAGCCATAGTATTCCATGGATATCATACGAAGATTAGTGGCCTATACCTTACAATCAGACTCTACACTCTTAACTATATCGTAATATTCATATACCTCATACGGGTAAGATATGAAGTTGATTCCATTGCTTTAGCTCTGTCTTAATTAGAGTAAGTAAAACCCATATGTATTGGATAAGAGTATACCCTTTGTAAGACTCTTTTTAATGATGCTACTAATATAGTTATAATGTTTCTTATAGTAATATCTCTATTTACACTATTCAATACGAGTAATAAGAAAAATTAATCCCATAATATATGATAGTTATAACATGTGGAATTGATATAGAAGAGTATTGGTCACTATGCTCATATAAATAGGATAGATAGTATTACAATGTGACCATGATTGTGCTTATATTAAGTATATACGATAGGTCTCTTCTTCTATTATCTTATGCTATTTAACTATCTTGTGCCTAATCTGATTCCATTGTAATTCCCCGAATCATTCATATTACTTGGAGCTAAGTTGGGCATCACTCCTAGTTATATTGTATATACTAGTGAACATACAACAATCATAGACTATCCGAATCATAGAATCATTACCATTAGTTAATACAGATCCATATTAGATATATAGGAAATGGTATACATATTATCATACGTGTTATTAGTAATATATCATGACATATACTGTGTCTAAGATTTTAGTAATAGACGTGATTACAAAACCATCTTTAAGTCAAGTTACAATATCAAGTATTCTCCCTATAAGTGTATGTTTCCCATTAATTACAACATAGTGATTAGTGTATTAGCTTGTCTAACAAACTCGGTATCATGGAAACAATAGGGATAAAGTAAGTGTACAAAAACATGAATCAAACATGTTGTAATCATACCAACTAATTGTATAGGGTTGAACATGATGAAGTAATGAGATAATATGATATCAGACCAGAACAAGCCCTCTATGATACCTCTATACATTATCTTTGGTGATTCATTACCCTTTTTATTTACACTAATGTGGCACAGATACTAGTAACAAATTGCATAGTATTCTCTCTTCCTTATTAGCTCCATACTATGTGAAGCTTTACTGTATGAGCATACCATAGATATGGGAATATAAGGAAATGAACAGTGCATATATGAGGCAAATCAAAGAGATCAACAAGGATAAGAGATATGAGCTCTGTTGTGACATCAGTGAATCTTGTTTCCATAACTATTACCATTGAATAGTATTAACTATGCATAATACTAGTATTCCTTAAAGGGTAATACTAGTATGCATAGTACTAGTATTACTTATATATTAGTGTCGATCAACTTCGACTGGAATCATAGTATTGAAAGTGAACACATGTGATGTATGTGAATATCTTAGATAGAGCCTCTATTTTTGAAATAGCACATTTAACTATATTGATACAACTAAGTAATATACATAATATATGGATCTGTATTGATTATACCCATAGAGATACTATCATATCTTTGAGATTGAACTTACATATAAACCATATATAACACTAAGTAGCATGAGATGTATGATTCTACAAGAATTTCAAGTGAAGAGATTGGGGTTTGAACACCTTAAGGATATGTATTATGATGATCTAGATTTTAAAGAAGCATATGAAGCATGTGAAAATCTTGTTCTCAGGGAAAAAATCCAGTGGACAAAGTATATGATTCAATATAGATTGTTGTTTAAAGGTTTCCAATTGTGCATACCCAGGTGCTTGATGAGAGAAAATTTACTGAAGGAAAAACACAGTGGAGGCTTAGCAGGACATTTCGGCCATGACAAGACATTTTCACAGTTGAGCAATTCATACTATTGGCCAGGTATGAGAGCATAGGTGAAGACGTTTGTGAACAAATGTATGATTTTCTAGTATGCAAAAGGAAAGAAACAAAACACTGGATTGTATCAGCCATTTCCTATTCCAGATAGGCCTTGGGATGTAATAAGCATGGATTTTGTGTTGGGATTTCCAACAACCTAGAGGGGAAGTGATTCCATATTTGTTTTGGTTGATAGATTTTCAAATCTTACACACTTTATCCCATGGATTGACCAGGAGCATTGTCTCGGACAGAGACACTAAATTTGTTGGTCATTTATGGAAAAAATTATGGAAGAAGTTGGGGACATAATTGTCCTTTAGTTCAACATATCACCCTTAGACAGATGGAAAGATTGAGGTGGTAAATATGAGCTTAGGAGATTTTCTGAGAAGATGTTGGGGACATAATTTTCCTTTAGTTGAACATATCACCCTCAGATAGATGGAAAGATTGAGGTGGTAAATACGAGCTTAGCAAATTTTTTGAGAAGTTTGGTCACTAGACATCATAGACAGTGGGATCAAATTCTACCACAAGCAGAGTTTTCATATAATGACTCACCAAACAGAACTACAGGAAAAATATCATTTCAAATAGTGTATGTAATGAAGCCAAGACAAGTATCATAATTGACAGATCTGGAGGAGAGTGAATTCAGAAGTGTTGGAGAAGAAGACTTCGATGCAGAAATGCAAAAGCTTAATAATCAGATCAAGCAGTAGTTTTTGAGCAGAAATTCAAAATATAAATGAAGGGTTGATTAGAACAAGACATAATTTCAGTTTGAATTTGGATATCAATTCTTAGGACACCTAAGAAAGGAAAGGTTCCCAAGGGGAACGTATAACAAGTTGAATATGGAGAATATTGGACCATGCAAGATCCTAATAAAGTTTGGTGCCAATTCCTATGAGTTAGAGCTACTAGGGGATGTGTGTATATCACCCATATTTAACATTTCAGACCTATATCCTTATAGGAAAGGTGACACAAAAATATTAAAATATCAGGAGATGATTTAGTGGGAGAAGCAGATGCCTGTAGCAAAAAATCCACAGCTGGAGAATATCATGGATCATAAGATTGGTAATAAGACTAGGAGAAAGACATATTTTGAATATTTGGTAAAATGGATGGGACATCCAATAGAAGATGCCAGTTGGGTAAAAGAAGTTGATATCCAGAGGCATGGCAATTTAGTGTAGGAGCTCATGGACAAGAGTCCATGAATTTTTTCCGAGAGGAGTATCATGCAGGAGAATCGTAAAAAAAATACACATGCACATCATAGCAAGCACAACGCATAGCGCACATTTTGATTTGTTTTAAATTTTGAATTGTTGGTATATCCTCAGGAAACATTTTTTTATTGAATTACAAGTTAAATAAATATTTAATGAACAAAAACTGGATGATTTCGTGATATCAGAGGAGATCGGTTTTCCATAAATGAAACTCACTGCAATGCAGATTTGGAGCATCTGCCCCTATCTGCATATCTCAGAAAATTCATTGTAACAGAGGCTTGGTAGTTGAATGCCTTTAATTTGATAGGATAGGTACTTGGAGGAAACCCTAAGAGTCTTCTTGTATAAATAGATACTCATGCGCCTGAATGAGGCTATCGAACCTGATGTTGTTGAATAGTTGATAACTGCATATTAGTATTTTCTGATTTAGTTGTTATTTGCTTGTATCAGTTGTATCCATTTACATTTGAATGAATAGAACAGAGGGATATTGATCCAAATGCATGGAAGTGTTGGTGTGTAACTATTCTCTGTTATTATGAGTTTTCATGAATGTGTGAGTTATACTGTGAATGAATGAATTTATGAAGGGTTGAATAAGCTTCAATTGTTTCTCTTCCTTAAGCTTATGCAAGGAGTGCATATTGTATGTAAGGAGTGCATTTAACAGAGTCTTTTGACTCAAATATTAGAAGAGATAGCGTGAAACTTTCATATGCAAAGTGTTCATATCATACGCAAGGAGTGTGTCGACAGATTCTTTGACTTAAAAATATCAGGAGGGATAGCTTGATTTTTCTTGTGAAAGAGTGTGAAGATCTGTTGCAAGGCGTGCACAGATCCAAAATTTGACTAAGTGTCGAAGCAACCCTCGAAGGAGTCAAAGGGTTCGAGAAACAAAACTCAAGAGTGATAACAGGAAGGAATCTTCAAAGGGGGATAATATCTGAAGGTTTAACGAGTTATCGACCAAGATCTCTTCACTAGGAAGCAAAGTCATTCTAGATAGTTAGATTTGGAAGAGTTGTGAGGCGATTAGCGGTTACTTTCTTTGGAAATCTGTGAAGTAATGGAGTCTATGTGAGTCGTCAATCCAAGGGAGTAAAGGTGGTGGAAATCCGTGGACTCTGGGTGAAAGCACTCGGAGAGAAAACGAGGGTGGAGTGGCCAAAACTCTCGAAGCCCGGATAGCCAAAGTGATTTGTAGTCGTCGATCTATGGGAGACACACGTCGACAAATCGTTGAATTTGGCTGAAAGAAATCTGGGAGAAAGCGAGTGTGAAGAGGTTGAAACTCCCGAAGCCTGAATAGCCGAAGTGATTTCTAACTGTCAGTCTGTGGGAGACACGCGTCGACAAATCGTTGACTTCGAGTGAAATCACTCCAGGAGAAAGTGAGTGTGGAGAGGTTGAAACTCTCGAAGCCCAAATAGTTGAAGTGATTTGTAGTCATCGATCTGTCAGAGACACGCCTCCACATATCGTTGACTTCAGGTGAAAGCACTCCGAGAGAAAGAGAGTTTGGACAGGTTGAAACTCCCAAATCCTAAATAGCTGAAGTGATTTATAGTTGTCAATCTACGGGATACATGCGTCAGAAGATCGCGTACTTCGAAAGTGAAGAGAAAGCAACATGGAGCAGAGGGTCGCCGGAAGTGGATCCCCACCGTCGAACGAGAAGGACGAATGGTGCACGATCCTTAACTCCGAAAGAAGGTACTTTGGTAGAATGGACTGTTGGAACATTTAGGTTTCTCAAACGTTGAAGTCTCAAAGTAAACGAGGACCGTTGATTTAAATAGATGCATGGCGCTTGATCTAGAATTCATGGAGGAAAGGCTCCAGGAACGTCTGAAGCTCTCGAATGTCAAAGTATCGAAGTGGAACTGAGTCATTGATTTGGACGGACGTGTGGCGTCTGATATAGAACTCTAGGGAAAAGTTGAGGTTGGAACATTCAGAACTCCGAGAGCGCGGAGTCCTAAAGTAGATCTTGATCGTTGGTTGCGAAGGGGGACGTGGACCGTAGATCTCATCCTAGTTAGAGTCCCGAACTTGCGAAGCGCCGAGGAGGTTAAGCCCCGAGTCATAGCCCGAGGTCACATGCAAAGAGGGGCTAGTGAAAGGAGCTAGTGCCTGAATTTCAAGTTTTTGAAAATGCTAAAGAAGGGGGGGCGCGGGTTCCATAAGACGTGCACCTAAAGACAAAAAGGGGCTTCTGTAATTTGTTCTAGGGGCTACTGAAGGCCCAGAAGAGATAATTCATCTCAGGAGATTAAGATCCTTGACCGGGAGGCCACAAAACCTTTAGGAGAGAAGGGGGCTCTGGATCACTTAGCCTTCAACTAGAAAATTGCACTTTCAAAATCAAAACATGTATTGGCACATGGATGAGAGTGAGTGTACATTTTATTGATGTTCCAATTTTTGTAAATGTTTCTCAAACATTCATAAAATCTCTTGCAATTAAAATCTTTACTCTCTATAATGATATATTGTCTTTTACTCTTTCTTTGTATTCTTGTCCATATATTTTATATTGTTAAGTTTTTTATAACTATGGGAGAGACTCATTTGACATTAATTACCTAGAATGTGTCTATTTTGCAAGTAATTGATTTCATTGATCTTGTACTTTGTGGCACATTTCTCTTATATTAACTGACTATTGTTAGCTTCATTGTGTACCTTGAAAATAATTGATTTTCATTTTGCAAATAATTGTTTTCATTTTTATTTTTCTTAGTACACTTTTCTTATAATAAAAATAAACTATAATTTTGCATGTTAAATCACTATTCATTGCAATTTCCACATTGAGTAGTCATCTAGTGAATTTATAGTGTTTTGGCTGGTCTTCCATGTTGCACTTTTATTATTCATTAGCTATTCTCTCAAAGCATGTGTATTCTTTTTTTATATTTTATAATAAAATTACTATAACATTTTTCTTTTTAACATATCTATCACTGCTTTACGAGTATGCTAGTTATTTCAACTCTTAAAATGGCCTTTCTTATTCAGATTCTCGATTCGAACCAGATATATAAGAGGCGATCAACTATTTATCTGGGGTCGTGTCATCGCTCATTGACATTAATTTAATGCTGTGCATTCATAACCAGCCGTTATAGATAGGATGCCTTGTATGTGAATGTAAAATGTCTTACTCAACGAAGAATACGTTATAGATGGGATGTCTTACTCAGCCAAGAATGACAGGGTGGCTGGTTATGAATGCAGAGCATGCAATTAATGTCAGTGAAGGATGAGACGACCCCAGATAATTACAATCCCGCCCATTCTATATCTGGTTCGAATCGAGAATCTGAATAAATCGAGAGTGAAAGAAAGCCGATGACTGCGACGCATAAGTTACCCTAAGTTATTCAGAGTTAAAATTATTCTTACTATTCACGGCCGATGACTGCGACGCATAAGTTACCCTAGTATTGACAAAAGCACCAAGAGACGTCAATTCGATTCGCCTGATAACATTGTTGTTGTTAATGATAACATAATATGACGGTGGAGAATGTCCAATATGTCCAACCCTATCCATCCTGAATAGCCATATCCTCAGGATGTGGTCACAACAAAGGTTCAATAAAGTAATGTAGAGATTCGGGATATGGTCATAAACTCCTAACGATGTGCAATTTTTAATTGGCTGTAGCTGGACATAGTTACGAATAGAGACGTTGAACGACGGAACACTTTAATAAAAGCGACGAAAGTCAGTCAAGTGAGAAAGTTGATTGATTTCAATGTTATTCTTGAAATTTGAAAGAGCGACAAATTGTGGGAATACCAAATTGCATTTGGCGACGAATCTGACCTTCTAGTTACATGCCTAATTATATTCATTGGGAATATTGCTCATCACATTTTTACACTATTCTTAAAACATATTATACTTGTTTTAGACTATACTTAAAACATATTAAACTTAAAACACTAAGAAATTTATAAAACATTTTTGAAATTTCCATGTTTTAGATGAGTTGATGCACTTTTTATTCTTTTTCTTCCATAGTTATAGTTTATAGACTGCAGCTGATTTGAGATCTCGGAGTAGTCTCCCTTACTCAGATGATTGTGGTTATGATAACGACAAGTTGATAACCATGTTTTGAAACTTATTACACTTGACTTCTAAGAGAGTTATTTGATGTTTATGTTGGACAAGTGTGCCCATGACTATTGTTACCTTACTATTGCTACCTAAGTGACTGCTTACTGCTCATTTTGGTAGATTTTAGTTTTAGTAGTTAAGATTAATGTTTTATTAACCTAAATGGACTCTTCCCCATTTCTTAACACACACCTAATCTTCTTCAATTCTTGGTAATTCATGATGAGTCTATGGTAGTGAAGACTCCAAATCAACTATATTTTTTTTGTTCATCATGCTGTCGAGAGAATAATTTCTATTTACAAACTCTTCTGTTTTAGATGAGGAATCAAGTAGGGCTCTAATACAACTAACAAAAGAGACTTGGTCAAATTTATACGGAGCTCAAAGAAAAAACATATTTAAGAATAAGGAGCAAAGAAACAAACAAAATCTTAAAAATCTTAAGTGTACTCCAAACTCAACACTTTATAGCTCCACAAAACCAAAGATGATTGTTTCCTTTCATTAAGAAGCCAATGTTGTTGTGACAGAACAAAAAAACTACCAAAATTGATCTAAAATTGAGTCAAATGAACCAAGATCCTCCCAAGATATGATACAAAAACACCAACAAGTCTTCCATAGATAGATTATATCCCAGTAAAGATTTGTTTGTTGTGGAAGAATATAGAGAAGGAGGTTCATTGTTGCTCAATAACATGAAACTAAAGAAACACATTACCTGGAAAAGAAAAGTAACATGAAACTAGACAAATAAACCACCCAAAAGAGCAATCACACCTCAATAGAATTTTGTGCTAACTTGGTAATGACAGCCCCTATGATTGTCTTGCATATCAACAAGCCATAATCTGATCCTGAAATGAAATGAANAAAAAAAAAAAAAACAAAAAAACTTTTATAAGTTCATAATCATGCATATTTGGGAGCCTAGGCATGTGAAGGAGGGGCTTAAAACTCTTCTCATAACTCCATGGGTTGAGCGATGTGTGGTGACTTAATGGCTTGCTACATGGTTTAGTCTTCGTGGTTAAATGATTATGCAATGGGTAGATTATGAACACCATCATTTATGTTAATCACTCCTTGTGTAAGGAGGACTTGCTTATTTTCTTATTTTACCAAAACCAGGGAACTTGAATCTTATTCTATTTCCGATTCCTACACTAAGGTTAGGATATTATTAGAAGATTATTATTTGTTGATTCCAACACTAAGATTAGGATATGATTAAGAGATTATTGTTTGTTGTTGCAATTAATACTATCTTACAAACTATTAGTGATTGAATACTATTCAACAGCTCATCTCAAGCATTCGAATAAAGTGTAAACTCATGGTGTGTTACTCGAAAAAATAATAAACCCCAACAAACGACAATTCTGAAACACCCCTCACAATAGTCTCGCCTACAAAAGCAAGGTTCAAGAAATTTTATTATAACCATAGTTAAGAATCCTCAAAACCATGGCTTTGAGCTTAACAATGCCTTACTAAGATTCACACCGGGTAGTTGATTGACTTCATTCGTCAATGCGATATCTATGCTTTGTCTAAATACATTTTCGTTTTGGGTGTTTTTCCATTTTGGATGATAATTGATCCCATTACCTAAAAAGTCCCTACGTTTTTTTACATTATTTCGTGCATCTGTAGTAATCATCTCATATTATGCACTATAATTCGTATTTCTTAGCAAATTTCTTATTATCATGATTTAATTTTTAAAATAAATTTATTTTTCTTGTTTATTAGATAGTATACATCAATTTTTTGATTGGTCGCTAGCTAGTTGATATGACATAATTGGCCAGTATGTTATTTTTTTTTCGAAAATGTGAGGATTAAAAAAATATTTAACAATTTTTTTTTATGAATGACTCACTCTCACACTTGTTGTAATCGAGGTTGCATTCAATGGCCTCACCTAGTTGCAGTCGATGCCTGTAACTGTAGGGAAGGCATTCCACTAGGAAGGTTGCATGGACATTCTCTGATAATAGACATTCGCTGATAATACATAAAGGTGCTCACGATGATAATGAAGAAAATTGTACAAGCTCCATTAATCATGAAGAAGACTTTGCAAGCTCTAGGCAACTTCATCCACCATGCCCATTTTTACTAATAACATAGAGGGGCGGCACTTAGTTGCACATGAACACAGAGGCCGCCTTGTAGGTATAACTCTAGTGCTTAATGACATTAATAACGTGTTAAATTTAGCCTAGAATCATATGCATAAAAAAGAACATTGAGATCACAAATTTCTCATGAATTAGGATGATAAAGAGCAATATATGAAAAAATTATTAACATACCACGAAGGGTTTGCATCCCATGGTGGTGGTTGAGCCACTCAATGAGTTCTAAACCCTTGTAGTCATTGATGTTAGTTCAAATCAACTATTGGTCGAGAAGGGCGCAACTTAGGGAGTTGGATAAATGGAAGCACACATGTCACAATTTAGCTCGGGCACATAAGATGTGGATCCATTATAAAAATACAGATTGAAAATGAACCCTATGGTATAGAATCATCATTATAGATTATTTCAGTATCTAATTAATAACAATGAAAGAGAAGCAGCCTAAGAAACAACCATGGTACGACAAAAAAAAATGACTTTCAAGCCTTTTACAAATATATTACTAAGCTCTTAGATATGGAAAAACCAAAATTACATACATATGCTTAGCTCCAGCTATAAATAGAGTATCTATATATTTTATTAAATGTTTAATACTATATGCGATTTATATTTTTTTTCTGCATCTAAAGTTTTCTCTACATCTAGTCGTGTTCTCTACATCACTTAGAGATATGAATGAAGTGAAATACCAAATATACATTTAAGGTGTCCATTGGATCTCCCAATGGAATAGATAAGTGATAAGTTCACTCGCAATGTAACTAAGGCCAGTAGCCTTATTCTTCTACTTGAAGGGGAGGCTATTGATTTAAATTTTAAAGGCAAGAAACCCACTTCCCACATGTGTTTACTAAAAAATAAATTCAAAAGGAACCAAATTATGTAAATCTTACACTCTAGATCTTTTCATGATGCAGGCCTTCCATTTCCCTTGCAGAAGATAGGAAGAGACACGACAGGTTCACACTCACAACTCTCACATCCAAAATGATGACCCATTTCAAGGGTGTTATAGTTAAAATATTTAGTTCTATTAATACCCAAAATCTTTCATTTACATGTCCATAATAATTGTAGATATTTAATAATAATAAGTGGTTAGCTATCATGATAAATCCCTCGTCCATTTTTGCACAACGCCTGACCTAATGAACCAATTCTCTCATATGTTCACAATAGAAGAACTCACTTGTGCAAAATCGAGCCATGGGACTCTCTATGTGGCTATCACCTTCTTTGGCCAGATCTTCCAACCTTTTCTTTCATAATTTTGCAACACAGACACATATGGATTCAGTAGTTGCGACAAATTTGTTTTCACTTCCGTGTACCCATAGGATGAAATCCCAATTACTATCTCCAAATATGTATGGGTTCAACACGGGTTTCGCTCTTCTTGTTGAGAAAACACTGTCTTTTCAAAATCTTCCAATTTTGTCGCCAACCCAATATAATATTCTTCCAAAGGTGCCTTGACGACTTCAGAGATTTTTGGATTTCCATTAAGAACATGTTTCACCATGCTTTGCATGACTTGAGAGCTTTGCATGACTTATGATGGTTTTCGAATATATTCCAAAACGCTTTGCATAGTCTTATCCATGAGCTCCTTAGTGATAAACCCCTAGGTAAGTGTCATTGGATTGTATAGAGGAGTTCAAGATGCAGATCACAAAGGATGTTCGGAAACGGTTGGCAAATACAAAGCTGGAACGGTAAAAAACGAAGAGAAACCACAACAGCCCAAGCTCATAAGGAACACAAGCTTTGAATGACTTCTGATGGTTTTCGAATATATTCCAACACACTTTGCACAGTCTTATCCGTGAGCTTCTCAGCGAGAAACATCTATGTGAGTGTCATTGAATTGTATTTAGGAGTTAAAATGCAAATTACAAAGGATGTGTGGAAACTAGTGGAAAATACAGAGTTGGAACTGTAAAAAATGAAGAGAAGCCATGGCAAACCAAGCTCATAGAGAAAATGACAAAGCAGTGTTAAGAAAATGTCTCACAAACAAGGTAAGCTACATCTGAAGGAAATTTTATAGAAGACAAGAAATACAAAGGTATGCAGGTTCAGAGTGACTTCAATGAGAGAGTCTCGATCGTGGGGTTTCGTTGTTGGTTTTCATCCAACAAACAGATATGTTTGATGGATATGCCTGATATGTTTTATTAAAGATGGCGTTTGTAAATATATTGGACTACATGAAATTATTAACACATAAAGAGAGGTTTTTGAAAGTCTCTATGAAATTGTGGCATTGGTTTTCTTTTACTAATGTCACATATATTTATTTTCATCTCCATGATTATGAAGTATTCATTTATTACAACATAGTTAGGTAAGAAAATAAATGCACATAATCATTGAAGCTAGTAATTTTCAAATTCAATTCTTAGTAAACTTTGTTTACGTTGGAAACTTTATTTCTTAATGTAACCTTCTTAGCTTTACAATAAACATTACTTCACATTTTATTCAATGAACTAACTCCTTTACATTTATTCGTGTTGTTTAAATAAATATACCCCTTAAATTGTCTAAATAACCCTTGCTTTTATCAATTTTCCCATTCAAAGTTCGAATTGCTTTCATGGCCTTTGATTTATGCCATTTTGTTTTTTTGGCTTTATGTCATTTTTGTGATCTGCCATTGATTAAGTAACAATTTTAGCGTTGTTGATATTCTTTTATTGGTTTTATTATCATTGAAGCCCTATCTTTTGGTGATAACCTTTTTACCCATAATTCATGTGTTGTCTTATGCTTTATCTAGATGTTTTTAGAGGGTAATGAATGTAGTGTTAGCATATTTTATTGTAGCCACCTTAACCATTTTTCCATATTTTATTATAGCCACCTTAACCATTTTTCCATCCGAATAATGGGGATGATGTTTTAAGATATGATCTTGGGTTGTCGTATGCAATGATTACAATAGTTTTATTAAACCATCAAAAAAGAAATATTGTAATTGTACATAGCATCCTTAAGAATGATTTAGGTTCTTTTTTCCATTTTCATCACATTATGTTAATTTTTTTTCCTAATATTCATGGATATTTCAATACTGGTTAATTCGATTTATTTTTTTAATGTGTCGTTGTTTTGATGTGTTATTGTTTTAGTTTTGTGTCCAAATAAAATGGAAAATTTGATGACATTGATGAGATAGTTTAATGGTTTTATTGACTCTATGATTTCCCCTTATATGGTCAGAAGCATAGGATGAATAGACTCAACATTTTAGAGAAGTAGACTTATTTTCTTGTTCTCATTGGTATTGTTATCTTGTGTCTTTATTTGTAAAGATAATTTTGAGATTTTTTTAGTAAATAAAAGAGATTTGGATAGTTTTTATGTTTGGTTTTGTGAAGTAAATCCCATTACATGTTTTTATTTTATTTTTTGTAATAATAGTGAACATATGTATAATAGATCTTTTGGTTTCTTATGAGATATTTTTTAGTGTAGATTTAGTTGTTACCAATAATTTTGTATGGGGCCTATAATTGTTATTATCATTCTAATAATAATAATAAAAACCTATCACAAATTTGTAGGATGATAGAGATGGAGTATTTGGTGGAACTTAGTTTAAATTATTGTGTTGTAATTTTTTTATTATAAGACACTTATCTCGAGGTTGATATGCATATATGGTGGCTCTTCTCATATTGCATATTGTTTATTGACGGATTAACCTCTTAGTGGATATTTTGATGGATATTTTGATGCCTTGTCACTAGATTATTGACTCTGTGATGGAGCACCCTAGATCACATCAACCTTTTTATCCTTGTAATGTCATGATTGATATATTTACTCCTCCTTTCAAGAGATCACTCCACATTTACTCATATTCGTAGGGTTATCTAGCCCTCCCAGGTTTTGTGTAGTGAACCTTGACATATAAAAGATAAAATACAATCCCTTAGTTTAAGAAACAATCCATGAACTTTATAAATATCAAAACATTCACACCATAAATTACAAAATAATATAGAAATTAACCCTTAAGGTAGGGTAACACCATCTAATACACATTATGGAAGGATTCACTCCAAAACAAATTCTTGCTACAATATGATAATATCCAACGTGTGTTCAATAAAATGATAAGTATGTGTCTATATATATTTTCTCATGAGTATTTTTGGGCATCTATGACAATTAGCCATTATTATTATATTATTTTTTCTAACCACACAATGAGACTATACCATGATTATGACCATATTACATTGTATATTCCCTTTGGTACCTCTCTAGGTACATTACATTACATCCCCCTTCACATGTTCCATTCTCAAAAAAAAATTGGAGGAAGCCATACAATATGATATGCCAACAATATTTCCAACTAGTACCAAGCATATCAATCCATCCATCTTAGTTATATGTGAACATGTGGTCAAACTTCGTCCTTGCCACCTTGATTTTGATTCTAGTTGTTCACATGGTGCAGTGTTGTCATTGTGCTAGTTTGACATTAACATTAATCACTTTTAGTGCTCGGTATTGACAACCTTTCTCATTCCATGTTTGTCCATAATAAGCTTGTTGAATCACATTCCCATGCCTCAGTGGCTCATATTTATTCGTGTGCTATGGGAAGTGATAGATATACAACAACCATCACTATAATTATTTTTTCTTGGACTCTTGAACATGTCACTCCTTGGATTTTTCTTGTTTTTATTGCCCTTCATGGGGGATTGCTTCAGATTATTATGTAGTTTTTTCTCCCAATTCAATCTCAAACTTTTATAGGTACTACAACTAGTTTCTCTATATGGACTTCTTAAGTTTCCTTGTGGACCCTTCTTGTTTAGTAAGAGAAATTTCCTTCAGTGAAATTTTCTTATTCTTTTACCAAAGACTTGAAAGCTTCTTTTGCGCTTAAATACTAACTATACCCTCTCAAAATAATATTCAAATCATCCATACCTATAATATGCAAATATGAATGTAACACATATTTATCGATGATAATATTCAAAGCCTTAAAAAATTGAACAATATGTGTTTAGCCAAATTAACATTGATTGAATTATTCTTACTACTAAAGTTTATAGAAATAATAATATTATTAGAATTTATATAAATAATAATATTTCCTATTGAATACATACGTCCATGCATTTGATAATAATATTATTAGAGTTTATATAAATCATAATATTTCCTATTGAATACGTCCATGAATCTCAAATAAAAAATTTAAAATTTAAAACAAAACCTTAGTGCTTCTTTATCCTTCTGCCCAACATGAATATTAGAGTTTATATAAATCATAATATTTCCTATTGAATACGTCCATGAATCTCAAATAGAAAATTTAAAATTTAAAACAAAACCTTAGTGCTTCTTTATCCTTCTGCCCAACATGAGAAGACTTATCTAAAAACACTTGTTCTTATTCTTAATTTTAAATTATACGTATCATGTTCAAGTTAAGGAAAACCATATGAAAGGATCATATTTTAAATCAATGTACAACCCAAGTCTCCAATACTTTTCCCAGTATGTACTTCATTTTGTTCATTTTGTTAGTGTATTGACCATCATCTTTTTCTCTTTGCAACTAGGATTTCAAGGAATAACTCACTTTTCAATGGAGTTTCTTTCTATGGATATTTTGAGATGGTTAATTTAAAATGATCATAACTTCAACAATAAGCTCTAACTATATATCAAAACCAAAATTATTAAATGCTATAACCACTGTGCATCTATTAACATTAATTTTATTGTATTCCACGAAACACTATGCATCTATTTACATAAATGTTACTATATTCTAAAAACTTTGATATATATTATCAAATTAAATTAAATTTTGAAGATCCAAGGATTAACTTGTATTGAAGATCCAATGATCTACTTCCATATGTGTTCGTTAAGGAATTGTGGAAAGAGAACTTTAAAAAGTTGATACACTTGTTAAGAGTTACCTCATACTTAATGCATTGTGTATCTAATGGAAATTGAAGTCATGCATTGATCTTCAATTAAAAAAAAAAAAAGTGGATTTCTCCTTCAATTCGATATTTAGTTAATTTCAAATTTGTTTTAGTACTTTTATTTTAGTTGTATTAAAGAATTCACCACTAGAAAACTAGTTTGTTTTTAGATACACAACTCTTATTAAATAATACAATGAGATGAAAAAAATTATTCATTATTTGATTTGATTTGATTGCTTGAGTAGAAGTAGCAACAATTTGTTTTTCTAAGGGATGAATTTATCGTTAAATGCTCTTCACTTTATTGAGTTCCTTTTATTTTGCACAGTATTTGTGTATTTGTGTATGCTCTCAATTTTGTTTTACTACATTTATTAAAATTTGAACCTTATCTTCTAATGGATAGCTAATCTCATTTTCAGGTGGATATTTTAGTTAGTGTGACATCATTTTGGATTCGTTCATTGCTGGAAAGAAGATTTGTCAGGATCCAAATGCAGTTCTCAACCATGTGGGTTTGTGCAGATGGACAAGTCCTAGTCACTCTCAGCTATACAAAACACGAAGGCTTATTAATGGATTGATAAATGTGTTTTTGGAGTAGTCTGGAGCGATACTCTTGGGCAGTGGAAGAAACAAATAGCATAAAACCAAAGCATAAACGAGCTAGATTAAACATGCATTAAACCAAGAACAACAAACACACACTTGACACAATGATTTATGTGGAAACCCAAATCGAGAAAAAACCATGGGAAATGATTATTGGTCTTCTTCTATTCAAGGGAGAATTACAATATCCAACCCAGACAAACAACCATCCTCTCCTTATGCAATGTAGTTGCTTGCACTCGCATTGTTCACACATTGAACTGCATTACACATTTTCCTCGCATTCACATTGTCCTCTACCTCTATGGGTATGCTCATATATATAACATATATCACTCAATTACACAGACTGATCATGAATATATAACATAGTTACACAACCCGATCATAAGTAGATTTCATGCACGCGCATGTGCATGCGCACGTGCATGTGAGCACATGGGAAAATTCGTTGGAATGTTTTCAACATTCTCCACCATGACAAAAATTTACCTAATATATTATTCCCTTCATTAATTCATCCATCACCTTCTCTGCAAGAGAATCCAAATACAATCACAACTCCGCAAGTTCTCTGACAATATCGTTTCGTGAACATGCCTTCACGATTCACTCTAGCATGGACCATTCTGTATCCATCAATAACCTGTCTAATAGACCAATGTACTTGTCCAAATCTCATGAATCATACCCAAAGATCAAATCATTGCAACCATTTTTGGTGATACTTGTGATTATGTGTTTGAAGCACCTATTTCCATGTCCCTGGCCTGGTTTTGCGATGTGTCTAATGACAACACCAACTACATGTGAAATGATGACCATTTCTCCATCGCAATCATCAAACTTCCTACTATCATATAATACTCGAGACATATAACTCTTTTCTTCTTCATCAATTAGGACATAAACCTAAAGATAATTTACAATGGAAAGCCAAAAGGATTTTACCAGTTTCACATTATTCATACTAAATTTCTTGAGTATCTTCACCACATACTTCTATTGTGATAACCAAGCTTAACATATTTCCTGTCTCTATGTATTTCCATGCCCAAAATTTATTTTGCTGCTCCCAGATCCTTCATAACAAACATCCTAACCAACTGAGCCAACCTGTTGATCTCAACCATGCTTTTTTTTTCAATAAGACTAACATATAACACCAAGATAATGAATATATGATAAACAAAATGGTTATACTCACTTCTTGAAAATTTGGCTCACCATGAAGGAATCAAACATCTTGTACCATTTTCCTAGCATGATTCAGACCATACAATGATTTTTTTATTTTTGCAAACAAATCTCCTGTTGTGATTCTGAAGTGACCATTCTGGTTGTTCCATATACATCCCCTTATAAAAGGAGATTCATCAAAAACTGGATCTTTGTCCAGGATGATTATCTAGGTAGTAGGATCCCACAGTTTGCACCCCTTAACATCATCACCATATCAAAGATCTACATGTTTGATATGGTTCCTACTTAGAAAACTGATAAAAAACCATAAGCATAATAGCCGAATAATTTCACATTTGAGTAATTACTATATGACCCGTTCCTACCTCTTCCTGAATCTTCCTGCCTTTTGCAACTGATGGTGACTGAGTTACCAGATAGCACAACCGCTTATGTCCACAACTATTATTGCAACTGGGCATTACTGAACATCCCTAATTGATCCCATCTTCCTTGCTATACTTTCCAAGTTCCATGGATATGAACTTACCTTCATCGTATATTCTCAAGAACTTGAATGCCTACCAACGCATCAACCTTTATACATACCCACCTTTCTAAATTGGACACACTGTTCCACCTCAAACTTTTCATTAGAACAACTTTGACTAAATCCGGCCAAACCGGCCAAGTAAGCCTTTATCGCTTACCTCCAGGCCCATTTACAATGGAGTTCACCAAACCTTTTATAGACTTCATTACATGAAACCCATGAACACAATACCACGGGATACCCAAAACACATGAACCCGAAACACCACCTGCTTTGACCTAAAAACATATTTAACTCATATTTAATCCCACAACAGTTTCATAATCAATGGCATTCGTTGTGTTAAACCACGCAGTCATGACCAGATGATCCCAGGACTCAGAAAACAAACACGGTAGTGTAACCGCCTTGTCCTCATATTCAAACTTTCCCTCCATATTAGTTAATTGAAAAATCAAAGTATTGAAGACATTCAAGTGATCAGTAATTTTTGAACATTCTTTCATCCACAAGCTGTACAACTGCCTCTTCAGGAAGATTTTATTTGACAAGTTCTTTTTCATATAAAGACTCTCTAGTTTGGTCCAGAAACCTGTTGTTGTCTCCTCTTCAACAATGTTAAACAATACCTCATCTGCCATACACAAATGAATAGTATCGAGGGCTCTTGCATCTAGATCCTCTCATTCCTCGTATGTTGTACTTGTTGGTTTCTCTGACTTTCCAGCCAACAACTTTTGCAATCCTTGTTGCACAAGAAGATCCTTCATCTTAAGATTCCATAGCGCAAAGCTATTATTACCGCTAAATTTATCCACCCATCTAGATCCTCCCATTCCTCGTCTGTTATGCTTGTTTGGTTCTTTGACTTTCCAGCCAACACCTTTTGCAATCCTTGTTGCACAAGAAGATCCTGCACCTTAAGCTTCCATAGTGCAAAGTTATTCTTACCGCTAATTTTATCCACCCATCTAGATCCCCCCATTCTTCGTCTGTCATGCTTGCCAGTTTCTTTGACTTTCCAGCGAACATCTTTTGCAATCATTGTTGCACAAGAAGATCCTGCATCTTAAGCTTCCATAGTGCAAAGCTATTCTTACCACTAAATTTATCCACCTCAAACATAAAGCTCTGCAGATTCGTCATTAACAAAAATCTTAAAAAAACACTTCTTATAAAATTAAACCCTACATAAGGAGTTTTATTATATTTAAAGTCAAACCCCAAAAATATAAACTTTGATTAAAAGTTAAAAAAAAGACTTTGAAAAAACTTTTATTAAACCACCCTTTCACCCTTTTTAAAAACTCACCTTTTATTAAAGGAACCTCCATGATTTAACCTACGATCCTCCATAACATTTGTCTCATATATTTAATAAGACAAAACGTGACCTCATCCACCCTTCATATGAAGTGTTTAATAAAAGAAAAGCCCCTTCACACCTTCTTTTATACCATCGATTTTTTTTCAAACCGTGCAATTTTTTTTCCTAAAGATCATTGAAAGGGAGCGCAAGTTTGAGATCAACTCTCCTTTACTATGGATGAGGGAGTCTTGATTTGCCGGCGCTCTGTGGTGCACAATATGTGTATGTCGATTTTATCAGAGTGTCGGTGTGTTTCTAACACTTCTTAAGAAGTGTTGATGACCTGATATTCTTCAATCTCATGTTTTTTTGCACACACAGGAAACTTGTATACAATTTTTCTTGGATTACCTATGGTACCTACTTGGTTTGTCTTTGCTCTGATAGCACTTGTTGCATAGCGGAAACAAAACATAGCACAAAATCGGAGTATAAACGAGCTAGATTAAACATGCATTAAACCAAGAACAACAAACACACACTTGACACAATGATTTATGTGAAACCCAATTAGGAAAATGGAGAATTGAAAGATACACAAAATAATATTGTATCACTATCTCAAATCCCAAGATACAATAGGTATATGTAGCTGGGGTTAGATCCAACCAATTCCAAACATAGGTATGGAGGTTGAGATAATATCTCAACAACTCCTACAAAATCTCAAACCAAATCTCCAACTCAACATAATGCATTAATGAAGCATTATCTCTAACAAACCCAAATCGAGAAAAAGTCATGGGCAATGATTATCCATCTTCTTCTATTCAAGGGAGAATTACAATAGCCAACCCAGGCATAGAACCATCCTCTCTTTATGGAATGTACTCACTTGCACTCGCATTGTTCACACATTGCACTGCATTGCAGATTGTCCTCCCATTCACATTGTCCTCTATGTCTGCATTCACATTGTCCTCTACGTCTATGGGTATGCTCGTATATATAACATCTATAAATCAGTTACACATAGTGATCATGAATAGATAACATAGTTATACAAACAGTTCATAAGTAGGTTGTATGCACGAACATTCACCTCTATGTCTATGGATATGCTCGTATATATAACATCTATTAATCAGTTACAAGGACTGATCATAAATAGATAACACAATTACACAAACAGTTCATAAGTAGATTACATGCATAAATATGTGCACAGCATAAGAAAATTTGTTAACAAGTTTCCAACAGATATAAAATCCAAACACCTCTATGGGGTTGGGCACATTGATCTGTACATCTATCTTATAAGTGCAGATACACTGAACCGACAGGGTTAACTCTTGGATGTGGCTACAACACACTTTCACCATACTCACCCCGCTGGATTGTTTCCATAGCCCACCCCGACAGATGGACAATTGCGTCAGCCGTTGACGCATTTCCACCGGGCATTCAGAAACCAATTCTCTTTCTTCGGAGCAAACCCAAACTCATAAAGGAATGTCTTTCCTAAACCTGGGGCAGTTAGCACAATGTCTTTAGGTCAGTATACAAACCTTTAACAGATAGCAGGCAATGGAGAGTTAATTAGTCCTATGTTGTCCTAATTAATTAGTTAAGTTTGTGGATGGATAATTAATCTAAATAAAT
The DNA here is from genome assembly GCA_009831015.1 of Picea engelmannii. Lineage (NCBI taxonomy): Eukaryota > Viridiplantae > Streptophyta > Pinopsida > Pinales > Pinaceae > Picea > Picea engelmannii. The sequence continues at coordinate 270,492 of ML780583.1, forward strand.
ACAATAAACACATTTCTAAGAGATCATTATCTTCTATCTTCTTCATTCAAATTTGATTATTTCTTATATTATGTTTATTTTTATTGCTTATTGGATCATTAACACCATAAAAACATTTTGATCTTTAAGCATGTTCAATAAAATTCGAAGCTTAGCAAAATTGAATGATAAACAATTCTTCTCGACACAAACCAACCATTTCATTTAGATGGGACCATTAACCTCAGCAAACATCCGTTTCTTGTAATGGAACAAGGCGTAATTTTATTACCGACATGAATCCTCGACATTAATTTTTATATTTAAACATTAAACATGACTGTATACAATATATTTAAAATGTTAAAATGTTCAATACGTGATCACACAGGGCGTCGTCTAACTGAGAAGCCACAGGATTCCGAGGAGGCACGAACAGAAAGCGGAGATTAAATGAATTTACATCAATTAAATGAATTAAAGAAACCTTCATGAACAAGTTAATGAAGTCGTTCGTTCATTTGCTTTGGACCGAATATTCGCAAGGGCTTTTGGAAAAATACATTGCAAATGTTTATTTTATTTTTTTTAAAGTTTTTTTTAGAAGGTTTTGGGGTGAATTTGTTGATTGGACCGTTTTCATTCTTGTGAAATTATGAGTTTAATGATTAAGAACATGTATTTTCTTAAGATGTTACAAGTTCAAATATAAAAGAAGTAAAATATGTATATTTTGATAAACTTTACTAGTTAAATTGCTAAATAAAATAATATTATATACAAAATTTAGTATCTGACTTAACAATGATCTTAAAAATAAATTATTATTATTTATTATTATAATTTGAAATGACAGTTATTCTGAATACCACTTTTTCCACCAAATAATTTGAATGCCACTTCATCTTTGCTATAGTTTTGAAAGAAACGGAGTGATAATGAAAATTGAAATACAACAAATACATATGTGCAATTATTTGTCACTATCATTAGAAAGCGTTTTTGTTGTCGGAGCTTCGTCTATTCCTCGGGACGCCCACTATTTTTTAATTCCGATACATCTTTTGTTTTTGAATTCCCGCGCGTGGCGAATCTCTCATTGCTGAAAGGTTTTTCACAGTTTTGACGTCGATAATGGTAGAATCTAGGTGTCGTGTGCTCGCCGCGTCGCTATTGGTCATACATCACATCATGTTGGCGAGAGATAGATGCTTTCTTCGAAAGTATTCTCATCCGGTAAAGAGATATGCTTAATTAAGAACCTGTGCTCATAAAGAGATTTATTCCATTTGCTTTGAATGATATCACGGGAAGGTGTATATATTTATCCATCCCATCTGGGGTTGCTTCATCCTCCATTGATTGATATATATACCTTATATCCTGTTCTTGAATTCTTTGTGGCCATCTAGCTTGCTTGACTGACCCTTACCCCTTCATTACTTGGTTGTACTACAAGTGAAGGGGAGTGTTTGGATGAAGAGGTAAAAGTACAGAGTGTTACTCAGCCAAGAATGATTTGCCCACAGGACAGAAGTGACCTACTTGTTGCAGTTAGATAGATTGTAGAATGGCAATAAATTGAGTCCAACTGGTCTGTGGGCAACTCATATTGGCGTAGCAACCCGCTGTGCTTCTCAGGCAATCCGGGAAGGATCTAGAAGAAGCTGCGAGCGATGGAGTTGGCTATGCGGTGAGCTTGGTTCATGTCTCCAATAATATTTGGAACGGTTTCAGGGAATTCGTTCTACTCAAACGTAAGTAATGGTTTCATCCAATTCATGTTAATCAAATGTAAATGTAAGTAGTAGACTTTTATATTCTTCCATTTCCCCTCCCAATCGATGTATTATGCGTAGCAAAAGATTTTGTTTTCGTTACTCATCTCCCTGCACCGACCCCGTGGCGGCAAATTTTAAATTGGTCTTTTCCTTTTGCGGAGGCTAGCCAAATTTCGGTGGTATTCCATGAAACATGTACTATTTCGATTACTGATTTTTTCTCTTAATTAATGTACCACCTGTTTGTTGCTTCTTTGGGAAGTATCAAGTCAACTACAGTGGGTCGTTCAATTAGTAATCTGTATTGAATGTTACACTTCATAAGCTCCATGGTTTCGAAAATCCCTTGTAAATTGTAACAACATTAACCGCAACAACATTGGTATATAGGAACATATCAACTAAAACGTGTTGGTGTTAATAGCCTAGGAGATATAAAGCACAACTATATCTCCTTCGAATCTAATATGGCATAGAGAGAGATGAATTTCTATATTGATTAAAACAATCTCGAAACATGCTTATTAGTATACATAAATATACTAGTATGAATATCATGGGAGAGATAAACCACAATTAGCTAGCCTTTCCGTGTCAGAAAGAGATTAACTTGTATATTCATGAAAGAAATATGAAACTATTCTTCTTATTAAATATAAATATTTGGATGTTAGACATGTTCAATAAATATAGATGTTATATTTCATATTAATAATAAGGAAACTAGTTGTAGTTTTTTAGAGAAATATATGTAGAGTTGGTATTAGAGATAAATTTTTACTATTTTCATCAATTATCCTTTTAGGGATGTCATAAAAGTGATCCAATGCAAGTAACCAAGATGCAAACCACCCAACCCATTTACCATATAGGCATTTACTTAGAGAAGAATTCATGTCTACTTAGAAATTTCTTTAGCAAACAAAAGAAGAATTATTGAATTTGACATGGATGATGGTTCTTCAAGCCACACTTGTTGACGTTATTTACTAGTTGGGGCCATCATATACCACTATGATAGAGCCATTATTAACAGTTATTTCCCATAGTGATTTTTAGGTGATTTTTAGGAAGTTAAGTATAGTGATATGTTTTATTTTTGATGGATTTATAATTAATTAACTAACTTTGTTGTAACTATGTTTTTATGTATGGTGTGTATGTGTGTATGTACTACTAATATTTATATTTCTAACTTTTTCTTGTTAACTTCTTCTTCACAACACAAAAATATAGATGTCCCATCATGCCCCCTACCATTAAAAGGTATTTATTTACTTGTATTCTTAACTGAAATTGGTTTATTCTTAATACATAATTATAATACAAATTTAATAGTTCATGTGTAGATGGTTCATCCCATTGTGGATACATGAGCCATTGCCCCAAGGTAGTACAAATGCACATGGTCATAGCCATCATATGAATAAACCATCAGTAATATACAACCTATTCATAGTTGTTCGATGAATTGATTCACTCTATGTACATTTTTTAATTATTTAATCATGTGTTTTTGTGACACTTAGCTAGACAGACCAAACTCCTTCTTCATTGCCCATATTAGTAGACATGATTATCAAATCTCCTAGTAATATGAGTATGCCAAATCTTATAGGGATTCTTAAAGTAGCATCTTTTTATGGGTGTTTGATGACAACAATTCATATAGAGGTAACAATGTAGTAGATCACATAATATAATGTTTTATATTGAATTACGGAGTATTGTTTTATATTATCATCGTTACACACAAAATTGTCACATCTAAGTGTGGCACCTTGATTCTGCATCCTGGACAATATGAAAAACATTTTGTAATATTCCCTAGTTATCAAAGAGTAGAAAATATACTTTCTAAAGGTCGAACAGATTATGTTTCCACTTGTTATTTGGCTTAGTTGGAACATTGGCACCCCATGCTATGGCCTAGGGAGTGTCACTCTGTCACCGAGGCCTCCTTCCAATTTCATTAGGATCACTAGCCCTCTTAGGGTGGTTTTAACCAATCCCATCTTATTCTAGGGGTTGACTCCGAGATACTTTTGGTGGTTATGATCGAGGGACTATTCATAGGCTCCAGCCTATCTTTTTTGCGTAATCAATCCTAATTTATGGAGGAAATATATAAACCTTCCCTTGATATTCTAAGTTGGTTAAACACCCCAAAGATTCTATATAAAAAAGGAATCTCAAGGGTGAAAGAGATTATAAATAATTAAGGTCTGAAGCATACCAATTTTTTGTTTCATTAGTTAATATATAGTAAGTGGTTGGATAGGATGAGCATTGAAGGAGGCTTGCAGTACATCATGATTGTAAGTTCCATTGTTTCTCATATTAATAAACTTGGCCTATTTCCCTAATTAAGTCTCATTTCAATTTTATGAATGAATGATTATGGCCTAGTTATGATATATTTTCTCTAACTTGTTACAAGTAATAGAAGAAGAGGATGGTAATATTTCTTCGTAGGTAGACTACATTTGGAGCTAGACTAGATCCAGCATTGGAATGATAAAGAGAAGTGAGGAAAACCGACAAAAAAAGGTGCCTCATTCTCTTCCTCTTCCTCTTTTATTTCATTCATAAATAGACAAAAGCTAAGAATGAAAATGGCCATTTGTTCTAGTTGTCTTAGTTGAGGAAAAGCCAATTAAGGGAAGCTCAACTTGTCTGCAGGGTGATATTTCTCCCAATAGATTTTGGTGAGCATACTTGGGAATTATTGTTTCCTTTGATTTTAATCCTTTGTCTTAGTATGTCACTTGATTGAATGTTTGGTTTATCAAGTCTTTTTTCTTTCCTCCTCCATTGAATAGATTATAGAGTCCTGAGAACATTTTGGTTGAATCTATGTTGAGTATGAAAATGTTTTCCCTTCTTTTTCAGTAGTGGCATTCCCCTATAGTGGCCTATAGAGTATCGTTGCCCCCATGTATGATTTATAGCATCGTCATTCTACCTTTTACGCCTTCTACCCTAGGTACCATGAGAGTCATCCTTTCCTCGGTTGGTTTCTGGGAATTTTTGGTCTATGTTTCTAAGTATGATTTTGTCCTAGATTCTTCTATGATTGCTTTAGACATTGATTGTATGGTTTTGATTGTGAGTATCACTCTTCTTGTCTTGTTTCTTTTGTATTACCTCTGATCAAGTTTTTAAAAGGTTATAAGATCATCAAGGGTTGCTAAATCCATGAAACTCAATTTTGATTTTCAACAGTCTTTTTCTTGTCATATTATACACGCATTTGACTTATGTACTTTCAAGCATTCTAGTTGTAATTTTTCAAAGCCTTTTCTGTTAATTTGGAAGTAGCTTGTTAACAATTGATTCTTTCACTTAACTTATATTTTGAATTATGGAGCTTTTTAGGGTCGATTGTGATATCAATTGGTCTCAAATATTTTGGTTTTAATACTTTTTAAGAGTTATTCATTTCTTTGTGAGTGCATCTTTGTTTGAATATCATTTTTTTTTCCGTTTCTCTTCTATCTTAGCTTTGAACTATTTCATGCTCATTGAAAGAAAAGAAGAATTAAAGGAATTGCATTCAATATTATTTTCATGTTAACATCAAGAAAATAAATTCATCCATTCTAAATCATTAGAAGTATTGTTGTGGTGAAAAGAGTAAAGAACTTAACATTCATTGGTTTTGAAATTTTAAAGAATTTTATTTTGATAATTCGGGAAACATTTGGATTCTTTGTTTAAGTGAATTTTCTTTGCAAAGAGTGTGTCTTGATTTATGTTTTTCACTGAGTGTTTAATGGTGTTTGGAAGAAAAAGAAACCACATCTCCCTCTTGTGTGTAGTGTTCATTGAAAAAAATTATTCATTTAATCTTCCTACTGTATGGTTTTTGGAGTCAGGTCAAAACATCATTAGTTTCATATCCATCTACCCTTTTAGGTAAAATCAACTCTCAAAAATCAATCACACTTAATTAAAGTAAGCTAGACTTTTTATTTATGAAAATCCAACAATAGTATAAGAATTATAATCTTTTGACTAGGAAAAGTGAGAAAATTGTCCAATATTTATAAGAAGACTCTAGAGTACTAAAGAGTGGTCAAACCGAGTTTTTTTAAACGCATATCCAGGAACACCCTCTAATAGAAAGGGATAAACAGAAAGTCACTTCAGCGGATGGTTGTTATCCTTCCCACCTAGGTTCAATTCCTTGTAAGTGATAGGTGATTCCATTAATGGCTCTATAAGATACTCTTGTTGTTAATTATGTTGCTCCTATTGTTGAGAAATCAATATCCCACCAATATTGGTCTCCGCATGTTCTCTCATGGATTTCGGGGGGGTTCATGGATGTATTGAGATACTAGTCTTAAGTGTAGTGAACCACATGATTTTCCCACAGGACAGAGGTGACCTACTTGTTGTAGTTAGATAGATTGTAGAATGGCAACAAATTGAGTCCAACTAGTATGTGGGGAACTCATCTTGGCGTAGCAACCCGCTGTGGTTCTCAAGCTATGGCGATGACCAGGATCAAGAAGCTGTGAGAGAGACGGAGTTGGCTATGTGGTGAGATTGGTTCATGTCTCCAATAATATGTGGAACAATTTCAGGGAATTCATTCTACTCAAATGTGAGTAATGGTTTCATCCAATTTATGTTAATCAAATGTAAATGTAAGTAGTAGAATTTTATATTCTTCCATATCGCCCTCCCAATCAATGTATTATGCATAACAAAAGATTTTTTTTTTGTTACTCATCTTCCTGCACTGACCCCGTGGTGGTAAATTTCAAATTGGTCTTTTTCTTTTGTGGAGGCTAGTCAAATTTTAGTGGTATTCCATGAAACATGTACTATTTCAATGACTGATTTTTTCTCTTAATTAATGGACCACTTGTTTGTTGTTTCTTTTGTAAATATCAATTCAACTATATTGGGTCATTCAATTAGCAATTTGTGTTGAATGTTACACTTTAGTAGCTCCATAGTTTCAAAAATCCCTTGTAAATTGTAACAACATTAACCGCAACAACATTGGTATTTAGGAACATACCAACTAAAATGTGTTAGTTTCAATATCATGGGAGATATAAAGCACAACTAGATGTCTTTCTAATCTAATATGGCATAGAGAAAAATATGAACTTCTATATGGATGGAAACAACAATCTCCAAACATGCTTATTAGTATGCATAAATATACATAGTATGAATATCATGAATATACATTTGCTCTTTTTTTTTATGTATGGTGTGTATGTACTACTAATATTCATATTTTCAACTTCTACTTGCTAACTTCTTCTCCACAACACCAAAATATAGATGTCTCACCATGTCCCCTACTATCACCATAAAAGGTATTCATTTACTTGCATTCTTAACTATTTTATTTTTATTTTTAATACATAATTATAACACAAATTTAATAATTCATGTGTAGATAATTCATCCCATTGTGGACACATCAGTCATTGCCCCAAGGTAGTACAAATGCACGTGTGGCCATAGCCATCATATGAAGAAAAAATTAGTAATATACAACCTATTCATAGTTGTTGATTGAATTGATTGACTCTACGTGCATTTTTTAATTATTTAATCATGCATGTTTGGGACACTTAGCTAGAGAGAGAAAAATTATTCTTCATTGCCCATATTACTAGACATGATTCTCATATATCCTAGTAATAGGAGTATTCTGAATCTTAGAGGGATGCTTCAAGTAGTCACTTTTTATGTCTATTTGATGAAAACAATTCATATAGAAGTAACAATGTAGTAGATCACATAATATAATGGTGTATATTGAATTACCAATTGTTTTATACCATCATCGTTCCACACAAAATTGCCACATCTAACTGTGGCACCTTGATTCTGCATCCTCAACACTATGAATTTTTTTTTGTCATATTCCCGAGTTATCAAAGATTAGAAAATATACTTTCTAAAGGTCGAACTTCCATTATCGTTCCCCTTGTTATTTGGATTAGTTGGAACATTGGTCCCCCTCTTATTTGGATTAGTTGGAACTGAGGCCTCCTTCCAATTTCATTAGGATCACCAGTCCTCTTAGGGTGTTTTTAACCAATACCACCTTATCCTAAGGGTCGACTCCGAGATACTTCTGGTGGTTATGATTGAGGGATTATTCATAGGCTCGAGCCTCTCCTTTTTGGGTAATCAATCTTGATTCATGGAGGAAACATCTAAACCTTCCCTTGATATTATAAATTGGTTTAACCCCCCAAATCCTCTATATGAACAAAGAATATCAATGATGAAAGAGATTAGAAATGATATTCTAAGTTGGTTAAACCCCCCAAAGCCTCTATATAAATAAAGAATATCAACGATGGGAGAGATTAGAAATAATTAAGGTCTAAAGGATACCAAAATTTTGTTTCATTCATCAACATATAGTAAGGGGCTGGATAGCAGGAGCATTGGAGGAGGCTTATAGTACATCATGATTGGAAGTTCCATTGTTTCTCATTTAAATAAACTTGTCCTATTTCCCTATTTCAATCTTGTTTCAATTTTATGAATGAATAATTGTGGCATAGTTATGATATATTTGATCTAACTTGTTACAAGTAGTATAAAAATAGGATAGTTATATTTCTTCGCAAGTAGACTACATTTGGAGTTGGACCAGATCCAACATTGGAACGATAAAGCGAAGCGAGGACAACCGACACAACAAAAAGGTGCCTCATTCTCTTCCTCTTCCTCTTTTATTTTATTCATAAATAGATGGAAACTAAAAATGTTAGTTTCCATTTGTTCTAATTTTCTTAGTTGAAGAAACCCAACTAAGGGGAGATAAACGTGTCCACAAGGTGATACTTCTCACAATATTTTTTGGTGACCATACTTGGGAATTGTTGTTTCCTTGTTTTCTAACCCTTTTTCTTAGTATGTCACTTGATTGACTGTTTGGATTCTCGACTCTTCTTTTCTTTCCTCCTCTATTGAATAGCTTATAGATTCCTTAAAACACTTTGGTTGAATCTCTGTTGAGTATGAGCATGTTTTCCTTTATTTTTCAATTGTGGCATTCCCATGTAGTGGCCTATAGAGTATCATTTCCCCATGTATGATTTATAGGAGTGTTACTCTACCTTTGAAGCCTTATACCCTAGGTGTGAGGAGCATCACCGTTTCATTGGTTGGTTTTTGGGAATTTTTGGTCTTTGTTTCTCTGTGTGATTTTGTCCCAGATTCTTTTATGATTTCTTTAGACTTTGATTATTTGGTTTTTATTGTGAGTATCACTCTTCTTGTCTTATTTCTCATGTATTACCTGTCAACAAGTTTTTAAAAGGCTATAATATGGTCAAGGTTGGCCAAATCCTTGAAACTCAATTTTTATTTTCAACAGTCTTTTTCTTGCCATATTATACAAGCATTTGACTTATGTACTTTCAAGCATTCTACTTGTCATTTTTGGGAGCCTTTTCTATTAATTTGGAAGTAGTTTGTTGACAATTGATTATTTCACTTCACCTATATTTTAAAATATGGATTTTTTTAGAGTTGATTGCGCTATCAATTTGTCTCAAATATTTTGGTTTTAAGACTTTCCAAGAGTGATTGATTTCTTTGTGAGTACAACTTTGTTTGAATATCCTTTTTTTTCTGGTTCTCTTCTATCTTATATTTGAACTATTTCATGCTCATTGAAATAAAATCAAATTGCATTCAATATTATTCTCATGTTAGCATAAAGAAAATAAATTAATCCATTCTAAATCATTAGAGGTATTGTTGTAGTGAAAAAAGTAAATAACTTAACATTCATTGGTTTTGAAATTCTATTTTGATAATTTGGCAAACATTTGGATTCTTGGTTTAAGTGAAACTTTTTTTGCAAAGAGTGTTGCATGAAATGAGTATTGCGTTGAGAGTTTAATGGAGCTTAGAAGAAAAAGAAACATTGTCTCCCTCTTGTATATAGGGTTAATTGAATGAAATTATGCATTTAATCTTCCTACTGCATGGTTTTTGGAGTCACGTCAAAAAATATTTAGTTTTATCTCCATATACCATTTCAAGTAAAAGAACCTTTAAAGAATCAATCACACGTAATTAAAATAGAATTGAATTTTTAATTATAGAACACCATCAGTAGTCTAGGAATTATAACTTTTGAACTAGGGAAAGTGAGCAAATTGTCCAAGATTGCTAAGAATACTATAAAGTACTAGAGAGTGGTCAAACAAAGTTTTTGTAAAGACATAGATGGGAACCCCCTCTAGTACAGAGGGATAAACATGAGGTTGCTTGGGTGGATGGTTGTTATTCTCCCCACCCAGGTTCAATTCCTTGTAAGTGATAGGTGATTCCCTTAATGGGTATATACGATGCTCTTGTTGTTGATCATGTTTCTCATGTAGTTGAGAAATCGATATCCCACCAATCTTGGCCTCCCCATGTTCTCTCATGGATTTTTGGGGGGGGGGTTTGTTGACGTAGTAAACTACTAGACTTTGGTGTCATGAACCACATGTAAAAATAAATAAAAGGCACTTTTATTATGGCACCAAAGTGTGGTCAAACCCTACTATTTGAATGAATAATTTTCTTTCACTGAGTAATTATAAATGTCATATTACTTCGTACAATCACATGTGATAGTTATAAAACCAAGAGTAAGAGAAGGACCCACAATGTAATTTTGTGATTATTAGGGTTACTAAACTAACTATAATTAGTGAAAAAACAAACAAAGGAGTCCCCCATAAACTATACTATATTTCAAACTAAACTATACTTGAGGTATACTAAAGTATCCTCTCTACATCTTTTCCATGTGTATCGTTGGACATTTGGATATATTATACAACAATACCAACTTCAAAGGAAATATGAGGATGGGTATGAGTCAAATAGAAAGGATTCCAACTAACTTATTGTTCAAGGTGACATATAATTTAGGTGTTGTACAAGTTGCAACAAGTTTGACTCTAGACTAGAAAATGGTGTTTTTTTAAAACATTCTATGTGAAATAAGGAAGTAAGGTCACGTGCATACTTAGACGGGGAAAGGGAACAAGGTCATAAAGAAATATAATAATAAGTATGAGATGGTCACCCAGTTTATTGGTATAGTTAATGGGGAAATAATGACATCTATAGAAGCCAATCTGAAGAATAAATGTATTCATTTTAGCATACCAAGCGTGAGGAGCTTTCTTAAGGCCATATAGATATTTGTTAATGATAAAAAAAAGATTAGAGTCATTCTGAACATATATAGGAGGTTGTTACATGTGATTTTATTCTTATTGAGCCCCATGTAATAAGGTGGATTTAACATACATTTTATGGAGCTCCTATTTACATGAATCTATAGAAGTTATAATAGGGTATATATAATTCATTTTGGATATAGGTGAGAATGTTTACTAGAGAAAGTTCCTTATGCCTAAGAAAATCCTTTGGCAACTCACTAGGCCTTTTGTCTTACTACACTTCCATCTATTATATACATAGTTTTATTGACAATGAACCACCAGGTCTATTTCCCACAGGTGAAGGGTTATAAATTTACTGAGTTGTAGCTTCAATCTAGAGCTACTATCAATTATTTGGACAGGACCAAAAGTTATCTTCTCGAACATAGGTTTTAATGTTTTTTATCACACTAGTCCCTATCAATGCTTATATACAACACTCAAACTTGGGCACTTATCCCTTTTCGTGAACAACTGCTAGAACCTTGTGCTTAAACCCAAGCTCTTCTCTCATCTAGTTCTAATCTCTTCCTCTCCACACAACTAATGGTTGTGACTAGGTGCTTATTTTCTTAAGAAATTAAACCTTCGGTGCTAACTCCTTTATTTCTCAAACTAATAAGAACTTGCAGTAGGAACCATAGACTAATAGTATGGTGGCTTACCACTATTGAAGAGTGGTATTTCTCCTTAATTTTTCATATGGTCAAACAATGGTTTCAAAAAAGCCCTATGAGGCATCTTTGTTCCTACTTCCACCTCCACATTTATAGGAGTGGTTATTGTAAACCACTACAGAGAGGCCCAACCTTGTGTTATCCCCCTTGCACATTGTCAATACACATTAAACCTCAATCATCGATATTATCCTTTAATGAATGGTTGGATATATCCCTCCTTGACAATGGATCATTGTTGATCCTATCATGATCAATGGTCATGGTTCTCTCACCATGTTTTATATCCTTTGTGGATAGCTTTACATCAACACGATTTTTGCCATCATTGGTACATTAGGATGTAATTCCTCTCTCAAACACTAAAATCTCCTAATGGGTACGAAACACAATGATGTGGACCATTGATCCTATTGGTGATCAACGACCATGATCTGTTCTTCTACAATATCATTCAAACAATAGATCATTGTTGATCCTGATCACTGATCCCATATAGACCATTGATCTCACCTTTTATTATATTCTAAACTAAGGACATAGGCCACCAAAAAACTCTGATCAGTCCAGAACGTTGATTCCATGTGTCATGAGTTCCTTAGGTCATCATGACGTAACTCATATCCGAAGAGGTTCATTTATCTATAGACTCAATATCTAATCTTCGTTGTCAATATTTTTCCACATAATCCATATATCATGGGACCTAGTCTCCAAATGTCACATCCTAAATGGAACGTATTACATCACTTTTTACGTTTCTCATCATCTAGACCTCAAAACGTTTGCAACATCATACACTTTATAACTCTCGATCTCTGTGGTCCGCTATAAAGAGAAATGTTGAACTAGATATGGATTGATTGATCACGATCCTCCCTTAACTTCCTCATTTGTTCTAACTCCATGGCTATCATACATTGATCTATATATGGAATGACTGGCCAGATCTTACTCTTACTACCAGATGTTGGGACTTGTACAAGTTCCTGCTAAATTTGATCCAATGGTCAAGACTTAACTCTTGGGTGATCATACAATTATAAATGATATTTCCTTCACGGTATAGGTTGATGCGATTTGGATCATTGATCCTTCCAGTTATCAATGATCAACAACTACTGTAGCTTCTGCTACTCTAAAACCTCCAAAATTCACTCAACTCCTACATGCACACAAAAAATCTTGAAAATCACACAAACACTAACTCAATCTATCGTTCAATGATACATCGAGATGCCAAACAAACACACAAATATTATATTGATGAATTTGCACATAAATTTACATAAGGAATTTCTCCTTACATGCACGATTTATAATTAATTAGCCTCTATTGGGATTGTTGGCCACACTTGGCCTCCTTACACACAACTATCTACCTCTTTCTCACTCTATCTCTGCATACATCTTTTGATTGCTCATAGGCTTACAAGAATGGATTTTCAACTTCCATCCCATCAAAAAATCCTTAATATTGTGCAACTAACAATGATAATATCATTGCATACTTTACAATTGATAAGGATCAAATGGAATCAAATCCTCCATACTTATGATAATTTACCTTAACTCAATGAATTTCTCAATTAACCTTTTACACTTCATATAGGGAAAAAGAAAACCTATCATTCTAAAATCCAACTAAAATATGATAAATTACATTAATTGGAATTTTATGGAATGTCACACTACCTTATTAATTTCATATACCCCCTAGGTCTAATCAACAAGGTTGATTTTGGAGGAAAAAATGCTACTACATAAAACTCCGAGGGTTAAATGTTTTTATGATATCTCGATTGTCTGTCTACATTTACATCATTACCTTTGATCCCATTTTTTATGTTGTCACATTTTCTGCTACATGTTGTCTTCACTGTTATCCTCCATATTCCCAAATCCCAAGTCTTATATTGTTTTTTCTTACTTGCATTTTCTTACTTATGTATTGTTATTGTCTTTAATTTTCCAGATCTCCAAATTTGATGCTACAATTGCCCACTTCCCTTGCTAATGCAAATTTGTATAGCCAATTGTAATGTGTTGTCGATTGTTCTTATTACCTCAATATGATTCCTCAGGCATTTTTATCATCAACATGCACATCTCATCGATATCCATGTACACTTTATCTCCCTCTTAGTACATCCCACTGCTTCTTTGTTGAAACTTACTATTGTTTCTATCTATTGGTTATTGCATCTCATTTTCATCCATGCTACCACTATATGGAACTTTGATTTTCCTCTGAGAATTGGCTTGAACTAAGTCTGCATTGTTTCTATCATCCTTTTCACCTGGATCTCTTGTTGATCACTCATCGAAAAACCTCAATTATTTCTCAAAATCTCTAAATATTAGCTCCAAAAGTTTAACTTCATCTTCAAGAAATAGTTTATATCCTATTTCTCTAATTACAACTTCATTCTCACCATTTCTTTTTATACCTACAACTTTATAATCAATTTGAAATTTAAAACATATCTTTGTTTTCTAAGATGTTGTAATCACTTCTTCATTACATGGAATTTGTGAATATTTCTCCTCTCTAGTTGTAATCTCCTTTTCTGACTTAGGTCCTCTCAAAAAAATTTCTTGTAACTCTAATTCATGCTCATACTTCTTGGGCATTTCATATGAATTCTTTTATCAATCCATCCTTTGGATATATTCATGAGCCAACTTCATCCTGCTGTCTTTATGAGACAATGTGGTCTCCTCCTCCATTTATGTGACAAGTTCAAATGATTGTGTATTATATGTTGCAACAAACCTCCCGTTCGTCATGACATCAACCTCTTATAACAAGTGAAAAATATTTTTTGTGTGTGTGTGCATGTGTACAAGGGTAATAAAGACATTATGCTCTGCATCGCAACACGACGACGAACATGATGCATGCAACTGCGACAACAACACGATGACCTCAGACACACATCAATCATCTGGAAGCGATGAACGCCAATCATCTGACGAAGATAAGACTAAATACCTGCTCGTCCTACCCTGCAATGGTTAGGACCTCCAGGACACATAAGCAACGCTCAAGCCCAGGTTCCCATTGATTTCTACCATTTAAGGTCTCAGGGATGGCGACTGTTCTGAGGAAAAATAAGGTGTCTACATCCCACCCAACTCAAACAGACCAAGCCTACCAAGATAAGGACAATCATCCTAGAAACCCAATATTAAGTACACAAGTAGCTAGAACCCTTACAGTGAGCAACCAAGCACATTAAATGGTTACATAACCAACTATAAACATTACTTATAATAAACATTACCACCCTCAACGAGAAGCGTGAGCTATAAATGACTTCGCCAATATCCTGGTCCATTGTCAAGTCAAGCTAGCCAATAATTACAGTCTAAATTAACATATCCTATGATACTTTTCCTAATCACAGTTATTGAGTTTTGGGCATGCAAATAAATTGATTTGACTGGATCTCACAATATATGGTATGGGTTAATGAGATTTTTGGTAGAATAAAGTATTACAATCTAATGGAGACACTCACAAAATATCTCAAATACCCAAATCAAAATTTAAGATAAAAGAGATTTTATTCTTACCTATAACACATTTTTAACTAAAGGATTTCCTAAAAACGTAGTTAGGACATTTCTATTTCAAAGGAATAATCAGAGACATTTAGAAAAACTTAAACATGTTTCTAGAGAATGTGTCCTCAGACTCTCTTTTCTTATTCAAATTGAATCACTTTATTCCAATATCGAAAAAAAAATTATATCCAAAATAGTAACCGCTTGTCTGAAATTCAACAATGTCACATTTATTCATTTTGACTATTCATTGCGTATTTGATATGTCAATAAACATATTTTAAATAATGCTTTTATTGGAGATATATACCTAAATATAAATTCATATCCTCCTAGAATCATTCCAATCCGAAACTAAATGAAAACTATATGTCCAAAATGGTGACTATTGGTCCAAGCTTGAAATTCAAAACAATTATTTCTTCCAAGTTGTTGCAAAGAAGATTTTACATACTATTCAAGATAAACTTTAAAAACCTCTATCTATGGGATATAACCTATAAATATAATTCAATGTTTAATTGCAATCGCTCCAATTTGACATTTTATGAAAAGTATTATCTAAATACTTATAGAAGTTAAAACCCCCCAAAAATAGGAAAACTATCAGAATAGTAATTGTAATCACTCCAATTTAATCCAAATCACATTCTTACTAGACATTAACCTTGATAAAGCATTAATTAAATGATTTGGATTTCTATAGTTAACAATTAATACGGTTTTGCTATCATAAAGATTAAAGTAATTTACTGCCATCTGTAGCAACAACATTTACTGATATAAAAGGTAAAATTTATGTCCTCTCCAGGTTAGGAGGCACAGTCAGTATTTGGGCACGCTCTCAAGGACAGGGTATGCTCTCCATGCAAGCAAGGGTGGAAGGGTTCACTTAGAATTTTTGGTGGGCTGTAGGATAGTGTTAAAATAGTCATTACTTAGATGGTAGTGGCAATCACCATCCCGCGCAAACAATGGTTAAGAGGATGGTAGAAAAAGAGAGTGATGAATGAGAGTCAAACATAGCTCCAGGTCTCAGATTACAAGGCAAATGTTGACTATTGATAATCACCAAACGCAGTGCATAGGGGACTAAGAAACACAACAATACAAGGGAAGGAACACGCCCAACCAAGAGCATTCTATTCACACCCAGGAAACACATGCAGTGTCAACTGTTAAATGAAGTCAAAGGCAACCATTAGAGAAGGGACCTACATAGGAGGCAGGGACATCACACAGCCTATTAATGTTGGCCTCCCAACACAGTTACTTCCATGATTTGGTAAAGCTCATGCTAGAGGGAGTATTCCTAGATAATGAATCGAGATTCTCTGCAGATCCATTAATTGTTGCTCAGGTATCTGGAGGTAAAATAAATCCAATCAATAATCAACACCATGAGGGTAGATACCAATGGATGGAGCATTGTCCTAAACACAGTTATGCTCTTGAATAAAATGCCAAGAATTAAGAGTGAAAGGGTAAAATCTGAAAAGTAAAAGAGGTAAAGTATAGGCTGAAGTTTAAACGTTGTCTAGAAATGATTCAGGAAATGCAGGTTAAGGAAAATGCATGGCAAAAGGAAAAGTGGATAAATTTCACCATTAATCAATAATTGCTCAGGGATAATCGATAATTGCTCAAGGTTAAATTCTCCATTAAAAGATGAAGACGCCGAGTTTAAATGGCCATTACCAAAAGAGCATACAGAAACAAATTACCATCATGAAATTACACATTGAATTTCTCCATTTAGGGATGGAGACACATGGCTAGAGATTATAGTTATTACATGATGCACTCGTTGAAGTAATACATATTTTTATCAACGATTTAACTAGCAATGATATTTACACCATAAAATTTCGCCAGTGAAGTGATCAAGGCACAGGGCTTTAGTTTACAACTGTCATATGATGCAAATGTTGAAGTAATATATTTTTATCAGCACCTTATTGAACGCAGAGTGAATAATTACATCAATCATAATTTCATTTGCTAAAGTATTCCCTTTTTATCATTACCTAAATTCAATAGCAGAGGAAATACTTTATATTTCTTGCATAATTACAAATGCACAAGTAAGATATTTTTGTTTACATCCACCACATAATGAAAATTGCAAAAGTGATAAGAACAAGTCAATCCAACAAGAACCAGATGCAGGTCAAAGTTAAATACTTTTTACACCTCTGGATACCAATGTAAAAATGTTGACTACAGTAAGAGGATGCTAGGGCCCTAAGGATAACTCGTTGAAGGGATCACAGGGATTCTATCAGTCGAGGTGAAAAAATACACATCAAGGATGCAAGATAATCCAAACATAGAGGTCATTCTAAAGGACTCAAGTAATTAATCTAGAACAGAAATCAACAGAGAGATACAGCTAAAGGTTCGCCCTCACATCACCGTCCTCACACAGAAAAGTAGGGCATTGAGATCCATAGGTATTTTAACGCTAAGGCGATGACCATAGATCAAGATCCTAGCCGACTGGTCAGGCGAGGAATGGCGTGCTAGGGACGAAGGGAAAACAATCGCATGTGTCACAGTGAAACGACAGGGTTGTCGATTCATGAGGGGATGAAGGCCACAGGAAATGAACCAACCCAACAATCGGATAGGCTAAGAAAAAGGGGTTCGCTATCAATCAAACATCCAATCCATTTACAGTCAATATGCAGATCCAAGCATAAGTCCTAATGCATTCTACTCTACAAAATGAAAGAGCATACCATTGCCTGATCGCCCACTTCGAATGATGTCTTGTGCGCTCCATGAAACTCCCACTCACTGACCATCGAGACTTCACTGGTACCTCCCAGCCAATGCTAGGGGTACTCTTCTTCCCCCTTAGGCCCACGAGCTGCAAAGGGGACACACACACTATCCAGAGATCTCGTCTAGCTCCTAGCTCACCTCGCAAGGCTGAACTACCACTTCTCTCTGAGCTGGGTATCCCAACTCCCACAAGTAAATCAGTCAAGACGATATTTCTGCAGCGTAATGTTACACAAACAGAAAATGATCCCTCATCCTTCTCCTTCCTTTATTTTATAGAGTTTCGAAATTCCTTTCTTTCCTAAAATCTCATATAATTAAAGTTTTAAAAATAAATTCCTAAAATTTCCTTTCCGTACAAGTGTCCCCCATCCCCTACATTCCTCCATAAATTAATTTCTTTAATTAAGTAATTATATTTATTTCCCTCACCCACCTAGAGTTACTCCTAGAATCACTCCTAGGTGTCCCTAGATTCCCTTACAGGTTTTAAAGGATTTCCCGATTATGAAATTGCTAATTCAGTTTAAAATTAGAAATGTGGATTCCTTACTAAGTTGACTTCCCACTTTTTCCCTTAATTTCCCCCTTTTTCCTTTTTATGTTACCTCCTATTTCGATTGATTTTAGACATTACGTGCACCCATTTTCATGCATCTCATGTCATTAGGAGTTGTCTTGTGGCTCTTATAAATTGACCTTTGCACAACTAAAGCAATGAAGGTGGTTACCCGACATTGGAGTATAACATAATACATTAGGGTTTTATCTCCTATATATTCATTTTAGTTGTGAAAGTTAAGTTTGGACTTATGGCGTGGGGATTTTGTGTCTGGGTAATGCACTTCTCATGTAAGGTGAAGTGGTTGTTTAATTAAATTTTGGTACTTTATTTTGTAATGCCTCACTGCATTGGTCGCGTGCCATAGAGGTGTCATTTTAAGGTTCGTAGAACCCAATGTGTCAAGTGGTATCTGATTTTATCGGCCTTTGATTTTCACAAGTTTCTCCCAGATGCTTGAGGTACTTTGGTTCTGAGTCGTTGTTGTTTGATTCCTGTTCTACATGCAAGGTGATTCATCGTCAAGTTGTGTGGTCTAACTGTTGTCTTCATTTCCTACCTGCCTAGAAAAAAAAAAAACTTTGCACTTGCTTGCGTCGCTTGTAGTCATAATGAGGGTCGTTACATATGGTATCAAAGCGGGTTCAACCCTGGAACTCTGGATCGCCAAGATTTCCACTGCAGTAAACCTGCGAGTGTTAAACCTTGCATTAATTAAAAACCTTAACGTGTCCATGTGGTGATCGAATTTAGAGGACTCCACAAAGGTTCACAACTTGGTGTCGTGGAAGGAGGTGTGACGCCTCCAAAAGTTCCTACACCCTCGGAGTCTAACCTCAAGGGGAAGACAAAGTCCTTGGGCGAGATTCAAATGTTGTAAGGGATGATGATGGTCTGACAAGGCCCTTCCAGGGAATGCCAAGAGGCCTTGATTCACCATTTGTAATGAGTTGAGTCTAGGGCGCTTGTACCCCTGAGGATCCACAATGCACCAAGCTAGTACCGTTAGTGTTCACCGTGAACTCGAGAAGGTAAAATTTCTTGACTTATTTGGTGCCCCAGATGATGCATTCGTTGAGGCATGGTTGGAGAATATGGCAATGTTCCTTGCACTTCACGAATATACCTCCAAGATGAAGTTTTGCATGGAGGTATTTCAACTGAAGGGGAGAGATCTTCTTTGGTGTAAGACCCTCCTGCCACAATTGAACTGACCTTCAAACACAATCATGGGAACTGTTCAAGGAACAGTTCCAAGAGAGGACTACCATATGGATTAGTTGGACCCACTACCGTGGGAGATTTGGGCAGGGCCCATCGGATGCATGAAGCGGTGAATAAACACCAGGGAGAACACCAATCGACTGTTCTCGAGACGTTAGGTAATGTCATTTACCAAACCCTTAGATTTGATAGATCTTACTGCTACAGAGAGTTTCATCTCTGGTGCAACGCTAAAAATGATTAAGGTAAAGGAAATCGAACAGATTTATTTTAGCTTGTAGATATGGCTTCAGGAACCAAACAAAAGGTTAGAGGAAAGGTTATGGGCTGTACCCTTAACCTAGTAGAGTTTGTCAGCAGGACCAACCTTTACGTCACGATCTTAGGATCTTATGACATTATGGAATGGTTGGAATCGCATGAGGCGATACTCAACTTTAAGATGAAATGATTGATCTTGGTCAATGATGAGGGACAAATATGTGTGATTGTAGGATGGAACCAATGAGTTTCCCTGAGATTCATCTCTTCCTTGTAGCTATGGAAGAGCATACGCAAGGGATGTAAGATTTATGTGATCCTTGCATTAAATGAGACGGGAGTAGCAGAAGGTCTAGAACACCTTCTGGTGGTGAGAGAGTTTGTAGACCTATTTCTAGAGGAGTTATTTGGGATGCCATCGGAGAGGGAATTGGAGTTTACTATAGACCTAAAACTGGGGACTGAAATCATAGATAGAACGCCTTATTATATGTTGAACCCGGAGTTAAAGTAGTTGAGAATGCAACTGAAATAATTGTTTTACCTGGGACTGATACGTCCAAGTGTGTCACCATGGGCTGGGCCTATTATTTTCATATGAAATACGGATGGGTCATAGAGGCTCTGCATTGACTACCGTCAATTGAACAAGGCAATGCTCAAGAATCAGTATCTGTGCCAAGAATTGGTGATCTATTCGATCAGATGAAGGGTGTGATGGTGTTCTCAAAGATCAGTTTGCAATCAGGATATCACCAGTTATAGATTAAGGAGGATGATGTACATAATACCACCTTTAAGATGAGGTTTGGGCATTACAAGTTTAGTGTTTTACCGTTTGGACTGACAAACTCCATAGGGCTATTTATGAGTTTGATGAACGGGGTGTTCCACGAGTACTTTGACAAGTTCATCCAAGTTATCATTGACGATATTTCGATTTACTCTCATATGATGGAGGAGCATTACGAGCAATTGCGCTTGGTACTACATTGTCTGCGAGAGCACAAATGGCATGGGAAGTTGTCCAAATTCTCATTTTATCAATCGAAGATTCACTACTTAGGGCATGTCATATATGTAGAAGGTATCATCATGGATCCAACAAAGGTCGAGGCTATTATGGAATGGCCTATGCCAACGAATGTCCCAGAAGTGCGTAGATTCATGGGTTTAGTAGGATACTATCAATGGTTCGTCGAGGGATTTTCGAACATAGAAAATCCAATCACAGAGTTGCAGAAGAAAAACAAGAAGTTTGTTTGGATCGAGAAATGCACAGAATCTTTTCGGAGGCTCAAAGAGGTGTTGACAATGACCCCGATACTAAAGGTCCCTGACATGGATGTGGACTTCTTGGTATGCACTAATGCATCCAAGGAAGGCTTAGGCAAAGTCTTGATACAAGATGGTTGAGTGATCTCTTACATCTCGAGGAAACTGAGAAGGCATGAGGACAACTATGTGAAACACAATTTGGAGTTGTTAGCGATTGTATATGCCTTGAAGGTTTGGAGACACTACCTAGTTGGATGAAAATTTGAACTAAATATGGACCACTATGGACTACAACACATCTTTACACAAAGAGACTTGAACGCGCAACAACGACATTGGTTGGAATTGCTTAGCGAGTACGATTTTGAGATTTCTTACATAAAAGGAATAGTGAACTGATTCGAAGATCAATTGAGTCGTAGACCATGCATATTTTCGGTGTTGCCTCTTCATATGAATCTATGTGAAAATATTCTAACATTACAACGTGAAAATGACTGGTTTACGTACCACCGAATGACGAGTTGAGGAGCTTGATCATAAATGAGGCTCATAGAGAAGTATACATGGCTCACTCGAGAGTCACGAAGATGAGGGTAGACCTTAAACACTTATTCTTCTGAATGGAATGAAGGAATACATAGTCAACTATGTGGCCCGAAGTATAGAATGTCATCAGGTAAAAGCTGAAACCAACAGGACTACTACAACCATACACTATTCCGGAATTGAAATGGGAGGTCATTTTGATGGATTTCATTGATGGATTTCCACTAACGGCAAGGAGACATGACTTATTTTTTTTGGTAGTTGACACTCTGATGAAGAGTGCTCATTTTATTCTTGTTCATATGACGTATCAGATGCTTGACATAGCTAGATTTTCCATTAGTGAGATGGTTTGGCTGCATGGTGTACCTAAGAGGATTATATCTGATCAAGGATCGGTGTTACTAGATAATTTTTTACTAGTTTCCAAGAGGCCTTGGGAACCCAACTTAACTTTAGTACTGCATATCACCCTGAGAGAGACGGGCATAGCGAACAAACAAACCAAGTATTGGAAGACATGTTGCGCATGTACGTGATGGACCAACAAAAGGGTTGGGAAGAATTCTTGTCACTGGTTGAATTCTCTTATCACAAAAGTTACCAAAGCACCATTAAGATGGTGCCTTATGAGCTTCATTATGGGAAACGATGTCGGATGCCTTGAGTTGGGATCAGCTTGAGGATAGCGTCCTGGTGAGACTAGAAGCGGTCCAAGAAATGGAATATTAAATGCAAACTAATACAAAGGATCAAGGAAGCACAGGATCAACATAAGAGTTATGTCGATGCGCATCGTTTCGACCATAGTTACGAAGTTGGTGATCGAGTATTCTTGTGGGTAAAATCACATAAGCGTTCGATCAAGTTGGGAAAGGGATCTAAACTCTCACCTAGGTTTGTGGGACCTTTCGAGATCATGGAAAGAAAGGGGCCTGTGGCCTATTGATGAGCCGTGCCTGATTCTTTGAGGCATATGGATGATGTTTTTCATGTCTTTGTTTGAGATGTTATGATTAGTGATCCTACACATGTTTTGACTTGAGCACCTTGCGGGTGTCAGATGAGGGTGCGATCACGGCTGAGACGATCCACATCCTGAATCATCGCATTCGAGAGATACGACATCGAATAGTATATGAATTCAAGGTCTAGCGGGACAACTATAGTCCATGCCTTACGACCTCGGATGACGCATATGATATGTGCCAACAGTTTCCATTTTGTTGAATAGACAGACCTTTGATATTGTGATACACATTATTTCGACACTTATATACTGTGAAACTTCGGGACAAAGTTTAGACAAAGAGGGGGTGTATGCAACAACCTGCTCTTGCGCACACTGAGCGAACTTATTCTTTGAGGACACTTGCTTCCAGGTGATCCAGATTATTATACCATTGACCGTTGATTATTATTATGAGCCACTATGGATGTGATTATATGTTATTTTGTTGTATTGACTTAGACATGTGTTATTTACTCTGATCTCCTGAGTGTGCAGGATTTAGACCTCAATGATGTTGAGGCATCGACGAATCCCTTGGACTCTGTATCGAGTTAGGGAGTGGACTATTGCGGTTTGATTGTTGTATATATATGACATATGTGCATCTAATTAGATGTTATGATTATGGATTTTGTTCTTACATGATTCCTTGATGATGTAGGTTGACGATAACTTTCTGACCAAAATCACATGTGGAGTAGAGGGGTCATGCACGACTACCAAAGACATTGAGGGAGAGGTGTGGATAGAAACCCTACCACAACGTACTAGCACTCCTACCATGGCTAGAATTATAGGTTAAAAATTACCTAGTTCGAGAAGACGCATGATGCCATGAGGGAAGATTGTGACAATCGCTCACGATGATTCTAAGGGGCACGGGCATGCAATAAGGTAGGGGCCTTATTCCTCAGAGGCCCTTAGTCTCCCACAAGATCACCTAGAGGAGTATTGACTCTAGGGTTTTTTGATGTCTACCAAGTTAGTCAAGAGGCGAGTGGCACCCTTGGAGCATGTAGTGCTTCCTGAAGGGCACGCCACAGAAGAAAAATGGAAAGAGGCAAGTGGCACCCTTGGAACATGTAGTGTGTCCTAAAGGACAAGTCGTGCAAGGTAAACAGATTGAGGCGAGTGGCACCCTTGGAGCACCTAGTGTGTCCTGAAGGGCACGTTGCATTGATAATTAATAAATGGATTATCCTAGATGGACTTAGGACAAATAACATGATAAGAAACATTTAAAATATTCCCCCTAATAAAATGTCGCTCAACCTAGGAAAATAAAGTCTAGGTCTAAGTGATACTTGTGATAAAAATAAAAAACTTATCTATTTATATAAAAAAATAAAAAACAATGATAATGATAATCATCATTAATCATGTGACGAGAAGGGGGTAAGTAATTCATTTGATTTATAAAAAATATTTTTGGGGGATAAAATTTAAAAAGGGGAAAATGGGGAATAATTGTTTTGTCACTTATTTTAATTAAAATTATTAATTAAAAAAGAAAACGAGAAAAGGTTAATTTTCTACACCTGCCAATTTGAGTTTTAAATGAAAAAGGAAAGAGGGAAATTTAAAAGAATTAGGAATACAGGAAAAAGTGGGAAACATAAAAAGAAAAGAGAAACACAAGGAAAAAGAAGAAAGTCTAACTTAATAAGGTATCTAGCATTTAAGAACTTTCTAAACTAAACTCAACTAGTAAATTAGTAAGGGGGAAAGTCGTTAAAACTTGTAAGGTAAAATGGGGACACCTACGAGCGATTCTAGGAGTTCTTTTAAGTGGGTGAGGGAAATAGGGGTAATTAATTAATGAATGAAATTAATTTTTGGAGGAATGAAGGGGATGGGTGACACATGTATGGGGAGGATTTTTATGAATTAAATTATTAAACATTAAATTAAATAGGATTTTGAGAAAGTAAAGGACTTCGAAAATCTATATAATGGAGAGAGGAGAAGGATGATGGAGCTCTTATGTTATGCTTAATGTTACGCTGCAAAATTTTAGACTTGACTGACTTAGCTTGTGGGAGTTGGGATACCCATCTCGGTGAGGAGTGGTAGCTCGACCTTGCAAGGCGAGCTGGGAGCTAGCTGATTATTTGGTTAGTGTGCGTGGCCCCTTTTCGGCTCGAGGCGATAAGGGGGAAGAAGGGTACACCTAGCGTTTGCTGGGAGGTACGGGTGAAGCCTCATTGATTAGCAAGAGGGATATGCACGGAGCATGTGGGACAAAAACTCAGAGCGGGCTACTTGGGATACGGTATGCTTCCTTTATTTCTACATAGTAGATTATCATTATACTTTATGCTCTTAGTCTGTATGTTTAATTGGGTAAATAAAATTTTTGACTTAGCATTTTAATTGATGACTGATTTTCCCCATATCCTTAAGCTCATTGTTGATTAAGTCCCTTGTCTTTTGATCCCTGCATGTCTTGACCCTCCTATGGTTTTATTGATTTGTGATTATTTACGATTTATAAATTTTTTCCTTCGTCTGCAACTCATTAGTCCATGCTTGAGAAGTCGACCASGAGCTTGATCTACGGTCATCACTTCGGTATTAATAGACATATGGATCTAAATGCCCTGATTTTTTGTGCGTGGATGATGAGCGAAGGATGTTCCTGCATACCATCTAGCCCTATTGATCGTTCATTGTTGAGTGATTGTCTTGCACCTTTTTGTGATTTGTTACCTTTGTGATTGTTTTTCCCTTCCCGCGTTGAATTGCTTATTATCCTCTATGTTTGATCCCTACGTCGATGCATTTCTAGAGAAGTAACTCTGTGTTTTAACACCCTTCCTAGAAATGACTTAATTATGCATTTTTAATGCATTCCTGATGAATTTACTATGTGGTTTTGTTTTGCATTTGGTCTGCGATTTCCCCTCTGCGATTATTTACCTTGGATGACGAAGTTACTCTGCCTATGGACACAACAGATTGTGTTTTATTTGTTTTTACACTGCGATCTGTATTGTACCTTATGTGTGCATTATCATACTTCTTGCCTATGTTATTTTTTGCATTGTGAATTAAATTCCCTGAAAATTTTCCCTCTGCATTGGATTTAATTTAAGGTGAATTTCTCTACGTTCTCATGCTTCAAAATTGTTTTTCTCTGAAATATATGTATGTTGAGGTCGAATTAACTCAGCTTTGGAACCATGATTTCCTTACCCTGTTAACTGCAAGGAACTTGACAATGATGGGAAAGCGAATTTGTATTATGTTTTTCATAAATTTTTAAATATGTATATGATCTTGTATTGTGTTCGATGCATGATCTTGTATTGCATTGAATTGTTATTAGAACGTTTTTTTTTCATTATTGAATGGTCTGTCTGCATATTATTTATAAGGATATAAGGATATATGATGCGTTGGATGCATGATCTTGTATTGCTGCATGTTTTTAAGGATAGATGATATAGCGATCCTTTCGTATGAAAACACCTATATTTGGATGACAACCCAACTTAAATAGATACAATTAGTGCATAAAAATGATACTTGATCTCTTGGGAGGAATAAAATAGCGAGTGACTAATCAGAGTTACAGAAAATTTTGGACACGAATTGAATGTTAGGAAAGGAATATATGTATATCTACGCCAACTTGATCATCAGATTCTTATCCTCATGCCAGCCATTGCTTCTAAATTACTCTACGATTTGATTCAAGGGGTCCACAATTTTACCTGTTAAAAGGTTCCTGTTGAAGATGTATGAGGCTCCTGTTCAGAGGAAGATTTGCAGGCTCTCTCTCCTACAGACAATATTACAGACTTCCAACCACCATTTGCTGAAGGTACCTTGTTGGATGTGTGCACACGTTCCACTAGACAACAACATCATCCTTATCTGATTAGGCATAAAGGTAAGTTCCCCACTCAGGCCCAATGGTTTCCACAAGCAGCCTTTCAGGCATAGTTCTCCCAGCTCCTAGAGAATGTGGGGACACTTTCAATATCAAATAGGAAGGAGATGATAAGGCACGTATACCTTGGATAGTGGGATCTGACACCTCATTAAGTCTATCCTTGATTAAAGGAAAGCACATTGAGCTTCAACTCCGCGCACTCATGTTATTTAGTTATTTTGAATTTGTCAAAATCAGTTAGAGTAACTCTTCTTTTACTTGTTAAGTGATTGCCTGTAATCTTACATATAAATAATTCATGGAGAATAGAAGAGAAATTTGATAGCTTAGGCATTGATTTGATCGAGCGCATGACATTCCAGAATATGATAGATTGATCTCGAGGGCCCGACCATGTGGATGTGAGGTAGTAGTTGTGCGGGATATTCTTTTGGAGGGGATTTTACCCTTATTGACAACCAATTACAGATTGTAGACTTAGGTATCAAGGCCTTCTTTGTTAGACATAGACTGTTAGTTATAGGTTTTTAGTCACATTTTTAATGAGGTAGATTTATAGATAATAGCATACTTAGAGTTTGTATTTAACTCTGAGTTATCAATGCCAGACAATCATTTTAATTTTAGATAGCTTTAGCATATGGTTAATAGATAGCCTCATCATCTATTTTATAGACATCCAGATAAACAATCAATACACAATGTTATATAGTCCATCAATAAACGGACTTGTTATGGTGCAACAGTTCCTTAGATTTGTTTACTTCTAACCTTCGATTTATTTTAGACATTGCGTGCACCCATTTTCATTCATCACATGTCGTTAGGAGTTGGCTTGTGCCTCTTATAAATCGACCTTTGAACAATTAAAGTACTGAAGGTGGTTACCCGGTGTGGGAGTATAGAATAATAGATTAGGGTTTTATCTCCTACATATTTTTTTTATTTGTGACAGTTAACTTTGGACTTCTAGTGTGGGGATTTTCTATCTGGGTCATGTGCTTCCCATGTAAGGTGAAGTGGTTGTTTATTTAAATTTTGGTACTTGATTTTGTAATGCCTCATTGGGTTGGTCGTGCACCATAGAGGTGTCTTTTCACAGGTTATCGAAGGCAATGTGTTGGGCGTTATCCAATTTTATCTGCCTTTTATTTTCATAGGTTTCTCCTAGATGCATGAGGTACTTTGGTGTTGATTCATTGTTTTCTTTTTCCTATTCTGCATGCAAGGTGATTTGTCATCAAGTTGTGTTGTCTAACTGTTGTCGTCGTTGCCTACTTGTCTAGAAAAAAAAAAAGCTTTTCACTTTCTTGCATCGCTTGGAGTCATAATGAGGGTCATTATAGGGTGGGGGGTAATATTAGAGAATACATATTACCCTCATATGAGGGTGGAGGTCGGTCTAATATTATATAAAATATAAAGGGGTAAATATTAGAGAAAGTGTATTATCCTCATATGTACGTGGGGGTTGAAGGGTGGGGGTGGTGGTGGGTGGTAATATTAGAGAAAACATATTACCCTCATATGAGGGTGGGTGTAGGGGTTGGGGGTAATATAAGAGAAAACATATTACCCTGATATGAGGGTGGGGGGTAATATCAGAGAAAACATATTACCCCCCACCCCCACCCTCACCCTCATATGGGGATAATATCAGATAAAGCATATTATATTTTCTCCGATATTACCCCCTACACCTACCCCCACCCTCACCCTAATATGAGGGTAATATGTATGATGTAATATTACCACCCCGCCGCCCCCCCCCCCCACCCTCATATGGGGGTGGGGGATACTATTAGAGAAAACATAATATGTTTTCTCTAAGACGCCACCCCATTCCCACCCTTGGGGGTTATATTAGAGAAAACATAATATGTTTTCTCTAATACGATTGCCCACCCCCACTCTCATATGAGGTTGGGGTTGGGGGGTCATATTATAGAAAACATATTATGCATGGAGTTATTCAATCCTCAATGGTGAGTGGTGTCAAACATTGGTGTATTTTTTTATTACTTTCTAATGCCCTAATGGTTTTATCTCACCCAGGAAGGTCTACATTTTGTACGCATCCATACAAAGTATACTAAGTTCTATTAAGCATATCAATCCTCGGATAAGTGACTTTTGTGCTTTTAGGAAACTTCATGTCACTCGTCTAAACTTCATCAATCTTTTTTGGGGAATATTTGATGCAATATAAATAATTTTGCGTTTAATTATAAAAATAAAATGAGAATGGGTTGAATAAAGATGATTTATTCTTATATCATATAAAAACTATCAATGTGAATTTTTTTTGGCAATATCTTTTCCTTAAGTCATCAAGTACTTGATCACGAGATGATATAATTCTACATGAAAAGAAACATTACATTTTATTTTTGTTGTTGATCATGGAGATTCATTACCAAATATACTTCATTACTACTAGGCTAGGACTTCTTCATTGTTTAATCAACTCATCTCATGTTCCAATTCTACAACAATATGGTATTCCCATTCTAATTGTCTGATTGAAATATTGTTGGATATTATTATTATATTACATTGTTGGTATGTGTGTTACATCCCTGAGAATAGGGCGTGTGCTCCCAATAGCATTGGAATTTGGACATCCATTCGCATTCATTGGTAGAATAAAAGACTATGGGAATTCTTGTTATGTCATATACAAAGTGTAGTGGTTCAATAGACGTAAGTGCTTGACTGAAGCTATGTTTCTTGAAGTTTATCAATATTATTTCCATATGGATTTTATCCATTACCTAGTCTTCACTAGTGTAGTTCTTGTCGAAGAAACATTTTGTTAATGAATAGCACACAAACTCAAGATTCTTTCTATCTTTCATTATTCACATTTTTTATTTCAGGAATATTTTATATACATAATCATGGGTAAAGAAAATATCCACATCACTTTGGTCATATGACACATCAAATATGGAAAGTAAACAACTACCATCCACTTTATTTACAAGATCGATCTTATTGACAAGCACGTTATTGATTTTTTTGAGAAGGAAGATGCTAATATGATTAAGAGGTCATTCCAACATTCTTAGATGCTTGACAGATCTGGGTGAAAGGCACTCCACTGCATTTCATCATTGATAGTGGTAGCCAGAAGAACCTCATCTTAGCAGAGGTCATAAAGCGGCTATCCTTGTCTACAATTCCACACCCTCAACCCTACACCATCAAATGCCTCCGACAAGGAAGCAACCTTCGTGACAGCCATCAGTTCCTCCTGTCGTACGACATCAAGCAATTCAAAGATGAGGTATTATCTGATGTTTCTCCCCTTGAAGTTTGTGATGCTCTTTTTGGCCAACCTTATTTATGGAAACATCATGTTGTCTATGATTTTAGGTCTCATAATGTTATTATCACCATGAACAAAAAAAATCACAAAATACCTAAGGTGGTCCCACCTAGTTCCATTTCCTTGATCTCTTCCAAGCAATGTAGGAAGGTAATCACTTAGAAAAGGAAGTTTTTATTCTTCGTGATTCACTCTAAGATTGAGATAAATATTTCAACCACATCCATTTCCTCCATGTTTGAACCCTCCATGCAGCAGAAAAAAGTGGATAAGGTCATGTAAGAATTCAAATACATATTCTCATAACCTAATCGAGTACCTATGCACTAGCAAGTCAAGCATTCCATTGATCTAACTGTCTGTGCACTCTTACCCAATGGTCTAGCCTATCATTGCTCTCTATTATAAAATGAGGAGATCAAGTGTAAAATCCAAGAAATGCTCCATAAGGGGAACATATGACCAAACTCGTCACCTTGTGGAAGCCCAATCCTATTGGTGCAGAAGAAAGATGAGACCTGGTGACTCTGCATTGATTACCGAGCGCCAAATAAAATCACATTCAATAACTTGTACCTGATTCCCCAAATCAACGATCTCCTTGATCAAATGAATGGGGGAAAATACTTTAGTAAGATTGATTTGAAGTCTGACTACCATCAAGTCCTAATAGAGCAGACGAATGTATGGAAGATTTCCTTCAAGTGAAAAGGATATATTTTTGAATGGTTTCTCATGCGCTTTTCTTTGAAACTGCCCCATCAAATTTCATGAGGATGATGGATGATATCTTGCATAATTTCACCAATTATTTTTTATTGGTGTATCTGGATGACATCCTCATATACAACAAGACATGGGTGGAACACTTGCAGCATATTCAATAGGTTTTGCACACTTTGTGACAACACAAGCTATATGCCAGCTTGGAAAAATGTTCTTTCGGCATGGACAAGGTCTAGTTCCTTGCCTACATTTTTTATGAGCATGTTGTGCATTTATATATATCTAAGAACTAGTCCATCCATCAATATCATGTAAATGTGTTGAACCTGCACAAAGTAGATCTAGCTAGAAAATACCATACAAATTTGCAGAGAGAAATTGAGAAAGAAGAAGCAAGAGAGAAAGAATGGAAGAATTCTCATTAACTATATTCCACACTCAAAGAGTAAATAATCTACAATATATATATGAGACATGAGTAACTAATGAGACATAGTGGTGGTTTAGAGTGATATGGACACACACCAATAGTTACGAGAGTGGACTGCCACCTACTCTAGTCTAATCTCTCAGGCAGTTACGAGATTGAACTTCCACCTAGCTGAGCTAACTAGTTAACTAGTATTCAGTTAATTGACTGAACAAAGAGTAGTGAGGAGTAGATCAAGGAATCAAGGGTAATGTTTCATTCTGTTGATGATCCCAAGGCAAGTGCACATTATCATGGTGATGATCCCAATGTTGCATGGTGACAAAACCAATGCAACATCTAAACTCAACTCAACTAGTCAAACTTAAGTGTCAACTGAAGAGAATATTCTCCCCTAAAATACAGGGGACTGGATAATGAATAATTTATGACTAATAAACAAGGAAAAACCTTAGGAAAAATAAATCATAGGTGTGCGTGAAGTAACTCCAACACCCCCCCTGAACATTACTGTGGTGAAAATAAAGAATGGGTCTCAACAAATAGACCATATTAGGTAACCAAATACAAAAGATACACTGAAATAAAGGAGGAAAGAGGGAAAACCTCATGGTAACCCNCCCCCCCCCCCCTCCTAAAAGTACAATTTATAATATAAATAAAAAGGAGAATGAACAAAAGCAGTTGCTAAGCAACAGTGTCCTTCACTCCAAGAAGAGCTCACAACCGTGCAAGTTTGTGCTCGTTGAATATTTTGTTGAAGATGTAGATTTCTGCATGGATTTGATGAAGTATATGCACCATTGAGATTTCCAAACATATCCACTTTATCTTATTGTAATTAATAATATCCAAATAAAGTTTGGATGAAATTTTGAAAACCCTATGGCTGTTTTCGGAAAAATGTTGAAATTTTGTTCATTTTAAAACTATCATAACCTCACTTCCTGGACTCCTTTTTGGATGATTTGTTTTTTGAAATTGGATGTTTTCCTGAGAGGAATTGAAATATACAATTTTTGTAAGAAAAATGTTCTCATAAAATATCATAATTGAGTCTGATGTGTGCGACTCCCTTTTTGTCTCCTGAGATGCATGCAATGTGCATGGAAAAGTGTCTGCATGTGACTCCTAATATGCATGCCATATATCTTCCACATGAAATTAATAAAACAAATATTAAATGGAGTAGACATCATCTTCAATTAATGGAATACAAATTTGTGCAAACACTTTTGTAGAAAACTCTTCATAGCAAGAGGCTTCATCTTTTGATGGCTTCTCTTCTCGCTCTATTTGTTCAACCTCCTGCGTGAAATCTTCAAAATATTCTTTATTCCCAAATAGAACCTCCAATATTGTCCATAATTTATTTGGAGTGAATTCTTGTGTGACATCACATGCTTGGTGGATAATTTCTGGAGAAAGAGACAAACAGATAAATCCTATGGCCATATCTTGACTGTTGAGAAAGTTAGCTTTATCATTGGCAAAATTAGGCTCCACTTCCATTTCCATGGTTATTTGGTATAAGCCTTTACTTCTGAGAAGAATTAGAATCTTTGGCTTCCACTCCAAATAGTTATGAGGCATCAGAAGTATTATCGGTGAGTAAAACAAACATTCCATCTTTTCTGCATTCTTCAATCTTTTGTACCTGCAAAAACAATTTGGTGTAGCTTTTTCTTAGTATTTTTTCAGCTCTAATACCATGTAAATGTGTTGAACCTGCATAGAAGATATCTAGCGAGAAAATGCCACACACATTTGCAGAGAGAAATTGAGAAAGAAGAAGCAAGAGATAAAGAATGGAAAAATTATCATTAATTGTATTCCACACTCAAAGAGTGATTAATTTACAATATATATAGGATACATGAGTAACTAATGAGCCATAGTGGTGGTCAAGAGTGATCTGGACAAACACCAGTAGTTACGAGAGTGATTTGCCACCTAGCTAAGTTAACTAGTCAACTAGTCTTCAGTTATGTGATTGAGCAGAGAGTAGTGAGGATTATATCAAGGAATCAAGGGTAATGTACCCATATGGTGATGATCCCAAGGAATGTGCGCATTAACATGGTGATGATCCCAAGGAATGTGCGCATTAACATGGTGATGATCCCAATGTTGCATGGTGACAAAACCAATGAACATCTAAACTCAACTCAACTAGTCAAACTGAAGTGTCAACTGAAGAGAATATTCTCCAGGTGGAATATTCACCCCTAAAATATAGGATACTGGATAATGACTAATTTATGACTAACAAAAAAGGAAAAATCTTATGAATAATAAATCCTAGGTGTGTGTGAAGTAACTCTAACATATCGAGCCTCAACCACGCTCATTGAGCTTAAGAGATTATTGGGCCTTGCCAATTTATATCGTAGGTTGATGTTGGCATTCTCCCATATTGTATGGGCCCTCAAACAAGTAACCAGAGGTGGTGGTAAGTAAATGTTTGTGTGGGGCATATCCCAATTGAAATAATTTGATTATATGAAGCAACGCTTGTGCTGAACCACAATGGTTTCATTACCAGAATTGCAAAAACCCTTTGAGATCATTACAGATGTTTCGTACTACATTATGGGCGCAATTCTCACTCAGTAGGACCACCCCATGGCCTATCATAGTGAGACACTATCAAACGTATTCCCTAAGTACCCCACTTACGAAAAATAAATGTACTTTATTGTCAAAGCCTTCCACTAATGGAGGCATTACATTCTCGAGAAGGAGACAGTCATCCACACTGATCATAATCCAATGTAGTTCATGAATAAACAAGGAAAATTGTAGAATGATATCCATCAAAATTGGTCCACATACTTGTAGCAGTTCCACCTCAACATTAGGTATAAAATATGAAACACCAATCGGGTCATTGATTTCCTCAGTCGACCTCTAGTCAGGACACTCACCACAGTTCTAGACTCTTGCAACCATGATACCTATTGATCACTCTACCTCTATGAGAAAGATCCTGACTTTTCCACCACCTACCAGAGGTTGGGTGCAAACCCAACTGTCACTCATTTCCATCTTCAGAATGGGATGTTATGTCATGTGGTCCATCTCTGCATTCCATCAAGAGAGAGATAAAATATGAATTGGGAATCCCACTATATTTAGGTGGCATGACACTTCAGTGTAGAAAATAAAGTGGCAGTGTTGCAGTGATATTTCTCCTAGCCAAAACTTTGACAAGATGTCACGAAGTATATTTGTTCCTGCATTTCTTGTGCTATTTCCAAACTGACCACTAAGAAATAAGGCATGTACACTCTTCTTCCTATTCCTAATAATCCATGGGAATCCAAATCAATGCACTACGTTTAAGGCCTTTCATCCACCAAGAAGGGAAATGACTATGTGTTTTTTATTGTTGATCATTTTTCCAAGATGGTGATTCTAGCCACTTGAAAGAAAAACATCATGGTGGAGGACACTTCCAAGATCTTGTTTGAACAATTGTGGGAACATTTTGGGATCCCATAAACCATTATCTCATATTGGTATAATCAGTTCCTTAGCACATTCTGGTCGAGCCTCTGGTCACTGTTGGATACCAATATCACCAAATCCACTGCCTTGCACCCGTAGACGAATGGCCAAACCAAGGTTATGAACCAGATGATCGTGCATATCCTATACATGTACAATTTTAAGAACCCCCACACATCAGATGAGATTCATCCCTATTTTCAACATAACTACAACAAATCTATACATAGCTCAAACAACCACAACCCCTTTCAAGTGGGGTTGGGATTTCAACTATTGGGTCCCATGGATGTTGCACTACCCCTTGCGTCCACCCAGGGAGAATCGTCCCATGCTCCAACTCAATATGACAAAGCCACCCAGTTCATTGAGCGGATCGAGCACAACCTCCAACAGGTTCGAGATATTTTACAAAATTCCAATGCCAAGTACATGTAATGCGATGATAAGCATTGAGTGCCAGAAATTTTTTAGGTGGAAGAATAATTTTGGTTGCACTTGGAGAAAGAACACCCTACACAGCCCCATCGAAAGCTTCTTCCACTTCGTTATGGACCTTACATCATCACCAAGGTTATGGGAGACAATGATTTTCAACTGAACATTCCCCCTTCCTTGTAGAACATTTATCCCTAAGGAGGAGGGATTGATCCATGTGGATTTTGGTGGCCACCCACCTATTCCAAAAGGATCATCTTGGCAGCTTTCACTTTGGCATTTTTTTCCTACTTTTCAAGTCCTAAACTTTTGTGGCCATTTTGAAGCCCTAAACAACATTTTTAGGGATATCCATAGTCAAATTTTAAAACGAGTTAGAATATTATGGCATAATGTCTATTCCTTGGATTGACCTTTCCAACGGGCTATCGTGTGCCTAAAATGGAGATCATTTGCAAAAGTTACGAACCTCGGAAGTTGATGTATTAACTTACCCAAACTCGGCCCACATGATTTTTGGCGTTTCATCTCCTATGGTTATGTTTTTGGACTTGTATCATTTTTTCAATCACGTTAGTTGTAAAAATATTTTTAGAGCCTCATTGTAATCATATTCTTGCGAATGAGCATTGTCATCACATCTCTTCTCAGAGATAAGATTCCACCATTCTAACAAACTTGTTTCAGTTTGCATTTTACAGTTTTCAGCATATTTTTAATTAAATAGAAGTCAAGTTTTACCGTATGTCTGCTATTATTCACTTTGTCACTATGTTAATAATTTAAATTGATGTTTTCATTTCGTTCCGCTCATAAATCCGGATCACACAAAGCTCTAAAAATTTTAAAAAGCCATAATAATTTTAATCATGAAAATGGCTACAAAATGAGTCAATCCTATAACCCGAGCATTCATCACCTAGAACCTCAAGCTTCCTTTTCATTCACTTGATTCTTTCGTTCCTTTCCTTAATCTCTACTATCCAACCTTCCACTTCTTTTATTGCCTTCAAAATCTATTTTCTTTCCCTTCAATGTCCTCATTATTTCCTCTTTGCCGCTTCAAGCTTAATGTTTTTACTTTATTATCCTTTATAAACAAAAGTATTAAATCTTGATCACATTTTATTACCCTATTTATACTTTTCAATTTTCCAATGATTTCAACACCCTTCAATATTCCATTATCTTCATTACTTAAATTAATTTTTTAATATTCAATCTTAAAAGTTTGTATGGCTAATCTTAACTCCTCATTTAGTTTGATCTATTTATGATGTCATGGATTAATATTGATCTAATCTTTTCCTCAATCATTTTATTAATATCATCCTCTTTATGAAAGCACCTTATATCTTTATTATCCTTCTTAATTCCTTTACTATATTATTATTCTTATTATATTATGATTAAATTATATAGAAACATTACTAAATTATATAGAAATCTCGTTTCTCTAAAATGCTTATTATTAATTCCTTTACTATACTATCATTTATTTTATTATCTTATGATTAAATTATATAAAAACATTCTTAAATTATATAAAAATCTTCTTTCTCTAAAATGTTTAAATGTTTATTATTACTTATGTATCGTAACAATTTTCTCCAACCTTCGCACTTATTTACATCCTTGTCTATTCAATTTATTATTTCTTTCACTTTATAGGCATTATTATTTTTTATTATTAAAAAGAATATTGATTATTTAATATTTATGAGTATATCTAATTTTTAAAAGTCATTAATATTATATTATTATTTTACTTCAACAATTAACTTATTATTTTTTTAATATATTAAATTTCAATCATAATTACTTCAAATATTCTATTATTTATAATAAGTGGAGTGTATGTTGGACGTTTCAAATTTTTTTACATAATATTTAAAAAAAAATCTAACAACCAAATGTCCATACATATATAAAATAATTAAAAAAAAATAAATTAACAACAATATATCCATGCAATATATAAAATAATTAAAAAAAAAATTAAATAGAAAAAATAATACCCAAAAAGAAAATGGCTAACTAGCCTTTCAATAAAAAGGATGATTAACCCGATCTTTAATAAATCTATGGCTATTCATTCTTAATATTATTTCAACGCTGAAAATGGGTTTTCTTTCGATTTAGGTTTATTCATATTCTCGATTCGAACCAGATCTATCAGACGCGGGATTCTATTTATATGCGGTCGGTTCATCCCTCGTTGACATTAATTGCATGCTCTGCATTCATAACTAGCACAGCCGCTAATACAGCAGCGGGAGAACACAGAAAGCTATTGGTTGGTAAAGAATTTATTAAATTTTATTATGGATTAACAAATAAATGGTTGAGTTTCATTTATCTGGTGTTAATATTTTAATTTCTGTTAATTACTTACGTGGCAATCAGTTAGCTATCAAAGTAATTTTTAAATATGATTAGGTAAATGTAAAAAAGTAAACACATAAATGGATGTCTTTATAATAGCTAGGAAGTTAATGATTGAAATCACAGCCATTTATTTTGTGTGACTACTAAGAATATTTCAGCCATATTTAATCCTGTCCATAAAAAACTTATTAAGCACTAAATCCCTATTAAATAGCCATTGTCAATAGGTGTACGCCTTTCAACGTAACCAATCTCGCTGCCTTGCTGTTATTCTCCCTACCCTCCCTCTTTTTTCGCTAAGTAAGACGTTTTACATCCTCATACAAAACATCCCATCTATAACGGGCTCGTTCGAATACAGAATCTGAATAAATCGAGATCGAAAGAAAGCCCATTTTCAGAGTTGAAATTATTCTTACTATTCACCGTGATGACTGCCACGCATGAGTTACCCTAGTCTTGACGAAAGCAGCAAGAGACGTGATTTCGATTCGCCGAATAATGACAACATTGTTGTTGTTAATGATAACATAATGCGACGGTGGAGAATGTCCAATATGTCCAATCCTATCCATCCTGCATAACCATATCCATATGAAGGTTCAATAAGGTAATGTAGAGATTCGGGATGTGGTCATAAACTCCTAACGATGTGCAATTTTTAATTGGTTGTAGCTGGAGATCGTTACGAATAGAGACGTTGAAGGACCAAACATTTTAAAAAAGCGATGAACGTCAGTCAAGTGAGAAAGTCGATTGATTTCAATGTTATTCTTGAAACTTGAAAAGACTAAGCGACAAATTGTGCGAATACCAAATTGCATTGAGTGACGAATCTGACTTTCTTGTCGATTCTAATATGTATTTAGATAGAGATCGGTATCCATCTAAAGTTATATAATCGGTCAAAGACATGATTATCTATGAACATGTTGGTACATGTCTAATGATATTCAATGGCAATATTGCTCATAAGCTTTTTTTTACACAATATAATTAAAACATATTAAACTTAAAACACTAAAAACTTTATAAAACATTTTTTAAATTTCCATGTTTTAGATGAGTTGATGCACTATTTATTCTTTCTCTGGTTTTTCATAGTTATAGCTTATGTTTTAGATGAGTTGATGCATTGTTTATTCTTTCTTAGGTCTTCCATAATTATAGCTTATGTTTTAGATGAGTAGATGCAATGTTTATTCTTTCTCTAGTCTTCCATAGTTATAGCTTATAGACTGCACCTGATTTGAGGTCCGAGAGTAGTTTCCTTTACTCAAATTGATAACGATGTTTTGAAACTTATTATAATTGACCTCTAAGAGGGTTATTTGATGTTTCGGTTGGACGAGTATGTATAAGAGGGTTATTTGATGTTTATGTTAGACAAGTGTGCCCATGATTGTTGCTACCTAAGTGACTACCTACTATTCATTTTCATAGATTTTTGTTGTATATGTAAATATTAATGTTGCATTAACCTAAATGGATTATTCCCCATTTCTTAACACAGACCTAATCTTCTTCAATTCTTGGTAATCCATGATGAGTCTATGGTTGATGAGTCTATGGTAGTGAAGACTCAAAATTACCTATAGATGCTTTGTTCATCTTTAAGAAACTAATTTCTATTTACTAATTTCTATTTGCAAACTCTTATGTGTCGAATGAGGAATCAAATAGGGCTCTAATACAACTAACAAAAAAGACTTAGTCACATTTATAGGGAGATCAAACCAAAAACCTATTTAAAAATAAGGAGCAAAAAGACAAACAAAATCCCCAAACCTTAAGTTTACTCTAAACTCAACACTTTTTAGCTCTATAAAAACGAAATATGATTGTTTCTTTTAAATAAAAAAACAAGAAATTACCAAATTCTTCATAAATGAGCCAAGATCTCCCCAAAATATGATAGACAAACACCAACAAGGCTTTCATAGATAGATTCTATCCCAGTAAAGACTCCCTTGTTTTGGAAAAAGATATAGGAGGAGGTAATGGCTTGCTAGATGGCTTAGTCTTCGTGTTGAAATGATTATGCAATGGGTATATTATGAACATCACCATTGATGTTAATGACTCCTTATTTAAGGAGAATGGATTAACTAGCATATACGTTCATCACTTGATTATTTTCCCTAATCACATGTGATACTCGGGAATTTAAATCTTTCTTCTTTTTCCGATTCCAACACTGAGGTTAGGAGATTATTATTTGATTCAACACTGAGGTTTAGGAGATTATTTGTTGTTGCAATTAATACCATCTTACAAATGAAAAAGATGAATCACCTACGAACTATAAGTGATTGAATACTATATTCAACAACTAATCACACGCATTCCAATAAAGTGTAAACTAATGGTGTGTTACTGGAAAAAATAGTAGACCCCCAACATATGACAATTCTGAATTAGCCCTCATAAAAGCCCCTCCTACACCATCAAGGTTCAAGAAATTTTATTATAAGCATAGTTAAGCATGCTCAAAAGCACGCGTTCGAGCTTAACAGTGCCTTAGTAAGATTTGCATCGGTTAGTTGATTGACAGCATCCGTCAATGCGACATCTATGTGTTTTTCAAATACATCTTCCTTTTAGGTGTTTTTACATTTTGGATGCTAATTGATCTCATTACCTTATTAGGTCCGGCGAGGGACTTTAGCCTTGGTGCAACGGTCATTAAGTGGTGGTTTTTGTGATATTACTTGGTGCATTTGGTGCATTTTGTAGCAATCATCTTATATTATGTATTGTAATTGGTATTTCCTAACAAATTTTTTTATTATGATGATATAATTTTAAAATAATTATATTTTTGTATTTATCAAATATTATACATTTAATTTTTGATAGGTTTTTAACTTATTCATAGGGAATAATTTACCTTGTGTATGTTATTTATTTTTATGAATTGTTAGGATTAAAAAATGATTTAACAAAAAAAATTATGAATGACTTACTCTAACACTTGCTGCAATCAAGGTTGCATTCGATGGCCTCACCATGATGCAATCATGCATGTCGCTGCAGGGAAAGGCAGTCCACTTGGAAGGTCCATAGAGCCACCACTTCATGCTCCACATGTGCGACATCTTGCTAATAGACATTCACTGATAATATAGAAAGGTTCTCATGATTGATCATGTAGAATATTGTACAAGCTCTATGGTAATCATGAAGAAGAATGTACAAGCTCTTGGCATCTTCAACCACCATGCCCATTTCTACTAATAACACAGAGGTGGCACGACACTTAGCTGCACATGAACATAACGACTTAGGTATTCAGTAAATTGTTGAACAAACTTTATTTCTTTATGACATCAATAACTTGTTAAACTTAGCCTAGAATCATATGAATAAAAATGAACATTGCGATCACAAATTGCTCCTCATTAGGATGGATGATTAACAAAAAGAAGTATACAAAAAATTTATTAAAATACCAGGTAGGTTTTACATCCCATGGTGGTGGATGAGCCACTCAATGCTTTCTTAGTCGTTGCAATGGGTGATGTTAGTTCAAATCAACATTGGATAGAGAAGGACACATCATAGGGAGTCCTATCAAATGGAAGAACATAGGTCACAATTTAGCTCGGATGCCTTGGATGCGGATTGAGAATAATTTATGAAAATAGAGAGAGAAAATGAACTCTATGGTGTAGCATCATCTTCATAGACTATTTCGGTATCTAATTAATAACAATGAAGGAGAGGAAGAAAAAATGCACTCTATGGTGTAGCATCATCTTCATATACTATTTCAATATCTAATTAATAACAATGAAGAAGAGGCAGCCTAAGAAACAACCATGGTATGAAAAAAAATGGCATTCAATCCTTTTACAAATTTATTACCAAACTCTTATATATGGTAAAACCAACTCTTTGTTTACTTGCTTATACATAAAAATTAAAAACACATAGTATCTATAGATTTTATTAAAGATTTAATAATATATACAATTTAGATAGTTTTTTGCATCTAAAGTTTTCTCTGCACCACTTTAAGATAAGACTCAAATGAAATACCAAATATACATTTAAGGTGTTCTCTTGATCTTTTTGCATCTAAAGTTTTCTCTCACCACTTTAAGATAAGACTCAAATGAAATACCAAATATACATTTAAGGTGTTCCCTTGATCTCCCACCGGAGTAGATAACTGATAAGTTGACTCGCAATGTAACTCTTTTTTTTTTTTTTTTATCCAAAGTATAGGATATTAAAGCAATTAACCTTATTCTTTTACTTGAAGGGGAGGATAGGATATTGAATTTAAACTTAAAAGGAAAGAAACCCACTTCCTAAATGAATTTACTTAGGAAAAAAATTTCTAAAGGGACAAAATTATGTGAATCTTACCTTCTCATTCTTTTTTTGATGCAGGCCTTCCATATCCCTTGCAAAAGATAGGAAGAGACTTGAGAGGCATACTCACAATGTTAGAAAAATAGGACCGCAGAGCAATAAAATAAAACAAATGCAGAAACAAAACACAGAAGACACACAATACAAGAGAGACATAGATTTGCATGGTTCACCCAGTGTGGGCTACGTCCACCAGAGAAATTGCCAGGTCCTTCCTTTATTATTATCTAGCAAATGAAGGGATACAACCTACAACAAAACCCGCTGTAACTTCCTCTTCTTTCTCTCACAGTCTCCTCTCTCAGAATACAATATTCACCATCATCCATAGCCGCAATACATTTCCCTCATAAAAGAGGGTTTCCTTCTAGGACAAAAAACCCTAACATAATCTCTACCATTAGATCTGCGACCTTATAATGAACGGTCCAGATTTACAATGAAATTACAATATACTTTTACAATGGGGTACCCCCCCTCTGCACTCCCCCGCGTGGAAGAGTGTACATACTTCTGGGATGTAAATACTTCATGGGGTATAAACATGGCCGAAAGCAAGGACCTATGAATCAGGAAGATAATCAGGCTCCACAACCAACAATCTCCCACTTGGAGACTGATCTCAACAACTCCACCGCTGCTGTATATGCTGGACTCTGAACCTTCTTGGACCTGGAAAATTTATCATCTTCATATTCATTCTTGAAGAACAACTGAAACTGAGCAAGAACTCAGTTTCTCCTTGGTTACTCCCTTTGTTAACATGTCTGCAGGATTCTGGCTAGTGTGTATATTTTCCAGCTTCAATTGTCCATCTTCCAAGGCGTATCGTATGAAGTGGTACCTCAACTGTATATGCTTAGTCTTTGAATGGAAGGCTGAGTTATTTGCAAGGTGAATGGAACTCTGACTATCACAGTACAACTTGTTGTTCTCCTGCTTCTTTCCCAATTCCTCCATAAACTTTTGTAACCAAATCATCTCTTTACTAGCCTCTGTAGAAGCAACATACTCTGCCTTTGTTGTTGAAAGTGCAACAACCTTTTGCAGTTTTGAAATCCAACTTACTGCTGTTCCACCTATAGTAAAAACATACCCTGTGGTGCTCCTCTTGCTATCTTTATCACCTGCCATATCTGAATCAACATATCCCTATAGAAAAGTGTTTGAACCTCCAAAACATAATGCATGTGTAGTAGTACCTCTCAAATACCTGAGAATCCACTTTACTGCCTCCCAATGTTATTTACCTGGATTGTTCATATACCTGCTCACAACTCCCACTGCATGTGAAATATCTAGTCTTGTGCAAACCATTTCATACATCAAGCTGCCAACTACTGATGAATATGGGACCCTGGACATGTATTCTATCTCCTCCTGTGTCTTGGGACACATTTCCTTAGTTAATTTGAAATGTCTAGCCAAAGGTGTACTAACTGGTTTTTCATTCTGCATTCTAAACCTCTCCAACACCTTCTCTGTGTACTCACC
>ML780583.1:317597-347796 GCA_009831015.1 Picea engelmannii
CGTCCACCAGAGAAATTGCCAGGTCCTTCCTTTATTATTATCCAGCAAATGAAGGGATACAACCTACAACAAAACCCGCTGTAACTTCCTCTTCTTTCTCTCACAGTCTCCTCTTTCAGAATACAATATTCACCATCATCCATAGCCGCAATACATTTCCCTCATAAAAGAGGGTTTCCTTCTAGGGCAAAAAACCCTAACATAATCTCTACCATTAGATCTACGACATTATAATGAACGGTCTAGATTTACAATGAAATTACAATATACTTTTACAAGGGGGTACCCCCCCTCTGCACTCCCCCGCGTGGAAGAGTGTACATACTTCTAGGGTGTAAATACTTCATGGGGTATAAATACGGTTGAAAGCAAGGACCTCTGAAGCAGGAAGATAATCAGGCTCCACAACCAACACACAACTCTCACAACCACAGTGATGACCCATTTTA
The DNA here is from genome assembly GCA_009831015.1 of Picea engelmannii. Lineage (NCBI taxonomy): Eukaryota > Viridiplantae > Streptophyta > Pinopsida > Pinales > Pinaceae > Picea > Picea engelmannii. The sequence continues at coordinate 318,047 of ML780583.1, forward strand.
AGGTTGTTATACTAAAAAAAACTTAGTCCCAATATTCATCATACAAAACCATAAGAAATCCTATTAATACCCATAAACTTTGATTTACAGGTCCATAATAATTGTAGATATTTAATAATAATAAGTGGGTACCTACCATGATAAATCGATGACCCCTTTTTGCACAACGCTAGTCTTGTTGAACCGATTCTCTTGTATCTACACAATAGAACAAATTTCTTGTACAAAATCAAACCATGGGACCCTCTATGGGGCTATCACCTTATTTGGCCAGATATTCCAACCTCTTCCAACATTTTCTTTCACAATTCTGCAACATAGACACACATGAATTTAATAGTCACAAAATATTTGTCATCACTCTCATGTACCGATACTTGGAAATAATGGAGTAAGCGCCAGTTGTAAGCACCGGTTATAAGCTTCAGTTGTGAGAGTCAGTTGTAGGTGTGTTAAGAGTCAGTTATTAGTTAAGAGTCTAGTTGTCTTTGGTTTGCATGTAACCAACTCGGTAGAGTCTTTTCCTTTATAAAGATGTAATCCGTCTTCATTGAATAATACAGAAGTGAGCATAGCCTCACCGTGTTTGTTTTGCATATTCTATCTTGGTATCAGAGCCATGGGGAGAGGGCGTGGAGAGCGTGATTTCTATGAGGGCTGCGTGTGAGGGCTGAGTGAGTTCTTGATCCATGAAGAGCCGTGTGGGTTCAGGTTGCATGGAAGAGGAGGCCACAGTTTATCTCAGCAGACCATATGATTTAGTAGACAGTCTATGGTATTCGATGCACTCAATTGAAGGGCTAAGTTACCTGTTAGCAACTGTGTGGAGTTAAAAATTGTGGAGGTGAAAGTCGTGTATGTGTGCAAATCCATCTGCTCCATTTGTGAAATCACATGGTAGAGCATGAGGGTCGATCCACCATCCCCCATCTAATCCATGAGTAAGTTTGCATGCGTGAGCTTTGAGCAACATTTTTCATGCGTGGAGTGAAGGCAAATCGATAGCATGCATGCGTGGAATTTGATTGCATGTGTGGTATTTCGTGGTGAGTGTGGATCCCCATTGGATCATGAATGCAAAATTCACGTGAAGCTTTGCATGCTTGGAGTTGAAGGAAGAGCAAATTGTGAGTTTTTTTTTAAGAAATTTAATAATTATAAAGTGGATATTTTTAAGTTATAAACTTTTTATATCAATGTGGAGTTTTGCATGATTACAGTTTGAGTTTCTTATTAAAAACAAAAGGGGTGGATATTTCTTTTTGAAGCGTGAAGTGAAGTGAAGAGTGTGTTATTCACTTTTTGATTAAAATGAATGCATGTGGAGTTTAAACTTTATCTGGAATATAAAGTTTATTAAAGTGGGTTTTATTTTGAAGTTTATTAACAGTGGATAATTTTGAAGTATAAACTTTAAAAGTGGATATTAAAGTTTATTCAAGAGAATATTATTTGTGACATTTAATGTGTGAAAGCCGAGATTGAGACGGATCGGTGGTATTCGAAGGAAGAGCGACAGGAAGTTGCATATCCTTGGTGATTCACTTGCAGAGACTAGATTGCAGTGATGGAAAATTCATTGGCAGAGACCTACCTCAACGAAGCCAACAAGTTAGATGGCTCGAACTTCATTAACTGGAAATTCAAGATGCAGATGCTCATGGAGGGCTATGGTGTCTGGAACATTGCGAAGGGATCTGAACTGAAACCTGATGCGGCTGCAGGGGCGACAACAACACAGATCCAAGACTGGGAGAAGCGTGAAAACAAGGAAAAGGTATTGTTGCGCATGTTAGTTAAATATAGCATAATTATACATATTAAAGACACTACAACTTATGTTGCAACATGGAAAACTCTTAAAGCATTGTATGAAACTAGCAATACAAATCGCATTTTGTTTCTGAAAAGTAAATTGCTAGGCATTAAGATGGATGGAAATGAATCTGTCAGTTCATTTTTGGGTCGTATTAAAGAGGTGAAAGACAAGCTAGTAAAGATAGGGGAAATTGTTTCCAACACTGATCTAGTCACTATTACCTTAAATGGTATGCTAGAAGATTATCATATGTTCATAACAGGTCTTGCAGTAAGGGAGAAACCTCCTACGTTTGAAGAACTGACAGGTATTTTGCTGCAAGAGGAAGAGAGGCACGGAATCTGAAGCCTCAGAGTAAATATTTGGCACTCTGGTCAAATAATAGATCTGCGAGAGGGAGATGAAGAGTAAGACGCAGAGGAGGAAGTTCATGGCAGAGAGGAAGTTCATGGTAGAGAGGTAGTTCATCGCAGAGAAGACAATCTCCAAATCAAGGTATGCAATCTGACAGGAATGAGTCTAAGAGTTGTTTTTATTATGGTCAACTTGGACATATGGTTAAAGACTGTCATAAGAAGAAAATTGATGAGCCTAGGAATAAACCTAGAACACATTCAGGTCATTATGCAGAAAAATATTCAAATCAAGATCTCATATTATTTATTGCTGGTGATGATATTGATGAACCCCCGAATTTTGACTCACAGGATCTTAGGTTGTTTGTGTCTAAAGCTTCTTTATCTGCTAAAATGAATGATTCTGATGCCTGGTTTGTGGATTCTGGAGCATCAGTACATATGACTTGTAATAAAAATTGGTATCCTAATTTTAAAGAAACACAGAATGGTGCCAGCATATATCTTAGAGATGATCATGCTCATCAGATGAAGGGATATGGAGACATTCCTGTGACATTGCCGAATGGTATTGTTCGTCACATTCGGAATGTGGTGTATGTGCCAGGAATAAAGAAAAAAATGATCTCTGTGTCCACCATTACAGATCAAAACTTGAAGGTTGAATTTTTCAAGAATTACTGCATAGTGAAGGATCTACTGGACCACTTCCAAACTATTGCAACAGGAGTCAGAGAAGGAGGTCTATACAAACTTGATGTTACCAGCAAAGCACATCATGCACTGACTTCTGCAGATATGCCAACAGAGATTCTTTGACATCAAAGGTATGGACACATCAATCAACCTGATTTATTGTTATTACAGAAAAAGAATATGGTTGAAGGACTTCCTATATTAAAGAATGAGAAGGTTTCTTGTGATGGATGTGCATTAGGAAAGATGCACATAGATGAATTCCCCTCTAATCCTGATAAGAAAAAGAGAGATGTGTTAGATTTTGTGCATATTGATGTTTGTGGGCCTATGCAGAGTAGGTCTTTAGGAGGTGCATTTTATTTTCTGTTATTTATTGATGATAGCACGCGATACACATGGGTTTACTTCCTTAGATGAAAAAGTGATGTTTTCGAGTACTTTAAGGAATTTAGAACCATGGTGGAAAAGAAGACAATAAAATCCATCAAAATCCTCAGTTCAGATCAAGGGGGAGAGTATAAATCAGGGGACTTCAACAAATATTGCAAAGATAATGGAATAGTACAACAATTTACAGTACCTCACACTCCACAGCAAAATGGAGTCACTGAAATGAAAAACATAACTCTGGTAGAGTGTGCACACAGTATGATGAAAGGTAAGAATCTCTGAAATGCATTTTGGTCTGAAGCCATAAATACTGCAGTTTATTTAAAGAATAGAAGTCCAACAAGGTGTCTTGATAATGTTAATCCTTTCGAGGCCTTGCATGGTTCCAAACCCGCAATTCATAATTTGAAAGTATTTGGGTGTAAGTCTTTTGCACATATTCCAAAGGAGAATAGGAGGAAATTGGATGCTAAAGCCATTAAATGTATTTTCATTGGGTATTGTTCTGAATTTAAAGCATACAAACTGTTTGATCTTGCTACTCACAAAGTATTTGCAAGTAGAGATATACTTTTCCATGAGCAGGAAGAAGGAAATCATGACGAAAACAGTCATGAGGAATGGCAGAGACTTCTTGATGAAGGATTCAAAGAAGAGCAACAACAGCAGCAACAACATCCCACCCAGTAGCAACAATCCCCACAGCAACAACAACAGTAGCAGCAAGAAGGACTCAATGATATGGACAATTCAAGCAATCACATTTCACCTATAGGTGAAGACAGATCTTCACAAAGTGGGGAGGAAGATAATCAATTGAGAAGATCTTTAAGACAGATTCAACTTCCTGAGAGGTATAAATACTATGCCCTAATGAGTAGCATTTCAAATGTCACAAAACCCATGAATTTTGATGAAGCTAATGAACATGATGAATGGCGAAATGCAATGGAGGAAGAATATGAATCTATAATGAAAAACAATACTTGGGAATTGACTGAATTGCCTAAACATAAGAATCCCATTGGATGCAAATGGATATACAAACCCAAGTTTAAATCAGATGGTAGTATCGATAAGTTTAATTCTAGACTGGTGGCAAATGGGTATTCACAAACATAAGGTATTGATTATGATGAAACATTTGCCCTAGTAGCTAAATTGAATACTATCAGAATATTAATTAGAATGCAACAAAGGCAGTACTTAGGTATCTAAAAGGTACACTTGATTATGGTATTAAATATATTGATGCATCCGATGTTGAGTTGACATGTTATTCAGATTCTGATTGGGCTGGCAATCTGGATGATCGAAGATCAACCACTAGAAATGCATTTAGCATTGCATCTGGGGTTGTTTTATGGAGCAGTAAAAAGCAGCCTACTGTATCTTTGTCTTCTACTGAAGCAGAATATAAAGCCTTGTGTGCAGCAACTTGTGAAGTTGTTTGGTTAAGAAGACTTCTTCAAGATGTTGGAGAAGAACGAAAGGAACCTACGATGATCATATGTGATAATCAAAGTTCAACCAATATTGCGAAGAATACAATTTTTCATGTAAGGACAAAGCATGTTGAAGATCAGTGTAATTTTGTTTGAGAAAAGTTGCAGTCAAATGAAATAACTCTTGTGTATGGTAATACTAGTGAAAATGATGCTGATATTTTCACTAAGCCTCTTGGAAAGATTAAGTTTGAACTGTTTAGGGAGATGTTAGGTGTAGAAGTCAATCCATTCTCCATTAAGGGAGAGACTTGGAAATGATGGAGTAAGCGCCAGTTGTAAGCACCAGTTATAAGCTTCAGTTGTGAGAGTCAGTTGTAGGCGTGTTAAAATTTTGTCCTTAGTTAAGAGTCTAGTTGTCTTTGGTTTTCATGCAACCAACTCGGTAGAGTCTTTTCCTATATAAAGATTTAATCTGTCTTCATTGAATAATACAGAAGTGAGCATAGCCTCATCGTGTTTGGTTTGCATATTTTATATCCCATTAGATGAAATCCCCATTACTACCTCCAAATATGTATGGGTTCAACACTCTTTTTTCTCCTCTTGCTGAAATAGCACTACCTTTTCAAAATCTTCCAACTTTTCCTCGAACCCCAAAAAATATTCTTCTCCTCTTGCTGAAATAGCACTACCTTTTCAAAATCTTCCAATTTTTCCTCGAACCCAAAAAAATATTCTTCCACAGGCACCTTGACGACTTCAGATCTTTTTGTATTTCCATTAAGAACATGTTTCACCACGCTTTGCATGACTGTTAATGGTTTTCTAATATATTCCAACATGTTTTGCTTAGTCTTATCCATGAGATCCTCACTGATATACACCTACTTGAATGTCATTGGATTGTATTGAGGAGTTAAAGATGCAAATCACAAAGGATGTGTGGAGACTCATGGAAAATACAAAATTGGAACTGTAAAAAATGACGAGAAACCACGACAACCCAAGCTCATAGAGAACATGAGCTTTCATGAATTCTTATGGTTTTAGAATATATTCCAACATGCTTTGCACAATATTATCCATGAGCCCGTCAGTGAGAACCATCTATGTTAGTGACATTGGATCGTATTGAGGACTTAAAATGCAAATCACAAAGGATGTGTGAAGACCAGTGGCGAATACAAAGTTGGAACTCTAAAAAATGAAGAGAAACCAAGACAACCCAATCTCATAGAAAACACGAAAAAGATGTGTTAAGAAAATGTATCACTAACAAGGTAAGCTACATCTAAAGGAAAATTTATAGAAGACAAGAAATACCAAGATATGTGGGTTCAAAGTGCATTCAATGGCAGAGTCTCGATCGTGGGGTTTCGATGTTGGTCCTTTCATTCTTCAAATGGACATGCGTGATATGTTTTTTTTCATATGGAAATTTTACATTTGACTGCATGAAATTATTAACCGATTCCACTTGTAAATTGAATGGAAAAATATATCTCAAAAGAAGACAATTTTCCCCTCTAATAATCAAATCCATCATTTCGTTAATTTCAAAGTTAGACTTAGCAATTAGCTTGTGGGAAAAGGTTGTTATCAAGACGACTATTTCGATAATTTGAACATCCGTGTACGTGAACATAAACACAAACACAATCCTATTAATAGAAAAGCCCCGTGCGATTATCAAAACTACAGGATAAAAACTTGCTTCTTTAACAAACATATTCTATTCAAATTTTGATGCTTGTTTTAAACGTCAATTTAATAATTACTCTATGAGCCTACTTATTTCCGCCACTAAACAATTAGAGTGTGCACATTCAATGAGTTTGACCAATTTTTTGGAATAGGTAGGGAGTTCAGCACGCTCAGAAGTTTGTGAGTTTGCTACATATATATAACAATTTTTTTATATTTTGAGTTTAGAAAAATATGATTCATACATTTTCCTTTTGGAAAGTTAATTCTGAGTTACTTGAAAATAATATTGTGCATAATTGAAAAAAAAATAACTATAAGTATTTACAAGTGTTACTATTTAAAGTAATATTATAAATCAATACTAGTTCAATACTTATTTCTTCAATTTGCTTCCTAGTTTTCATAAGATCGTCTCTATCCTCTATTAAAAATGGAAAAAATTAGCAATATTAGCACCACATGATTCAAACATGATTTTCCCTATTAAATGTAAAACAAACTTTCTGTTGTCATTACATACTCGATCCATCTGTAAGTCATTACATACTCTATCCGTCTGTAAGAAGGACAACTTTATAACTAGAATATTATTGAAATAGAAAATTTAAATATTTTTTGATAATATTTTCTGCTTCTTAAATGTAAAACAAACTTTCTGTTGTCATTACATACTCTATCCATCTGTAAGTCATTACATACTCTATCCATCTGTAAGAAGGACAACTTTATAACTAGAATATTATTGAAATAGAAAATTTAAATATTTTTTGATAATATTTTCTGCTTCTTTTGTTGAGGATTGCTATTTTTTTGAGGTATTGGAATTCATGCTTTATCATGGACAAGGTGGATATTCTTTTCTCTGCTTCTCTTGATCGGGTAGGTAGCCAATGATGGAGAATATGTCTTAAACATTGGATTGAAGTATCTAATGTATATGAAACATAGAATTTTATTTGATAGGTAGCCAATGATGGAGAATCTATCTTAAACATTGAATTGAAGTATCTAATTTATATGAAACATAAAATTTTATTTGATAGTTTGTCATTTCTTACTTTATCTCCTTTTTTAATAGACTTCGATATTATTTTGGAAGTGCATTCACATTTGGGCATTTTTATAATATTGAAAGGAACGAATAATTTTTGCAGCTCATTCTTTGTAGTTCATGTTAATCCATCAAAATTGGCCACAATCTTCCAGAGGCACAATATTTAGAGTAAAATCACCACCACTTTTATCACAAAACAACCTTAAGTGATTCACAATTATTGCTTCATTGCTCCCTTTCATCTCCTGCACTTTTATTTTCTAATACCTTTATATCTATGGAATTTTGAATGTGTCTAGGTTTATCTTTTTCTATAATTTATAACATATAAATAAATTTTTTTTAACATTTATAAAATACAAATAAGGATTTGCATAGTATCCTATTTGATGAAAAAAGATTAAATATATCCTATCACAACTTAAAATTCTTTATATTATCTAATTACATTTTTCCCCATATTCATCTAAGTGAAGATTATTGTACCAAATTTATAATCCTATTCAAGTTATGTTATGAACAATTCTAATGAAGATTCATTTCATTATTTCATATAAAAAAATTATCATATAAACATATGATCCTAAGTAAAGTTTAGGACGCTAAAGCCATAATCTTAATCAAGATCCATACTTAACTAATGGAACTAATTGTTTTTCATTGTAACTTTCATCTTTAATGTGACATATTTTATGTGCTATATAGGAAAAGATTGATAACCTATAAAAAACTAAGTTCAACCATTAACAATAGAAACTTAAATTAAAATGTAGAAACCTCACTATTTTTACTAGTCCTTAATATGCAAAACATAAAATGTTTGGCAACACTTTTATAAAAATATTCAAATTTACAACGATTTTATAGTTTCTATAAAATTTTGACAATTTTCAAGGTAAAATAATTTTATTCTATGAAATTTGGGCTAATCATTTAAAAAAAAACGAAAATTGGGGAATATGTTAAAAACCATGGAAAATTATCCCATTTTTCAAATTTAGCCTCTAAAATCATCTATAAGTCAGTGAACACCAATAAGTATTAGTTGTATAATGTTTATAATATTGTATATCTATATATCCACCATCCATTGATGTATAATAAAACAAAAATGTCCAATCTTTAAATGAATGATCTCAAAGTTATTTAAAAACAAATAAATCCTTCCACCAAATTTTCAACTTATAAAATCAATTATTCTAATAATTTTTTATTTAATTTCCTTCTTTAATATCTATATAATAACTCTTCTTATAATAATGAGATATATCAATAATTTAATAAAATATATGTTCACATAAATACTATCATCTTTATATATATATATAAAGGGGTAGGGTATGTATTAGTTCAAATTCAGAGGGGATAGGGTATGTATATCTTTGTAGAGTTTACTAGTAAAATTGTTGGGGAAGATAATCTTATACACCAATTTGATATCTGGTTTGATCACAACCTTAAAAGTATATTATTATTATATATATTATTCAAAATAAAACTATTATTTTAAACATTGTAAAATTTTATTTTACATGTTTATAAAGTTTAAATTCTTGATCAAATAATTTACCATAGCCTCACTTTTTTTATATATATATATATATATATATATATATATATATATATATATATATATATATATATATATATAATTCTGAATAACGCTATTATCTTAAGCATTGTAAAATTTTAACATGTTTAGAAAGTTTAAATTATGGATAAAATAATTTACGCTACCCTCACTTCACTTGATTAAATCATGGCATGGCTTGAACTAGTTTTACGATGCCGATATCAAGTAAATTCAATCGTGAGAAAATATAGGTTCTTGAAAGTATTAAAGAAATTTTACTATTGACATTTTGCTAGTAATTCCATATATTTATTAAAAACTGCTTTATGATTTTCTTTTATCTCCATGATCATAAATTCTTCATTTATTTAGGTAAGAAAATAAATGCACAAAATTATTGAAGAATATCCATGCTAGTATTTGTTAAACCACACATTTGATCTGAACACATCACCACACAACAAGAATCTTAATACAACATCATTATTATTGAAGATCAACCATATCACATAAAGATAACATAAGGTAGTTATCAACAACATTATCATCTTCAAGTTCATCATCAACAACATTATCATAAGCAAACACGCCCTCCGAGTAAATCGGGGTGAGAATCGACCTTGAGACCTCATTTTACATAGTTCCTTCCATTTACACGACACTTGCCAATCGGTCTACACCCCTGCGGGCATTATTATGCTGTAACATTAAATAAATAAGTAAAATAAAAATAATTTCTATATTTATATTTACATTTATGAAGATCTCTATGTACATGCCTTACAATGATTTTTTAAGGGATCATCTTCGATTGTTGTATGCATTTTTTAGTATTGATGATTACAATACGTTTATTCAACCATCAATAAATCAAAATTGTGATTGTACATACCATCCTTAGAATGATTTGGTGCTTTTTTCCATCTTCATCATATTATGTCAAATTTTATCCTAATATTCATGGATATTTCAACATTGGTTAGCTTGATTCTTGATGTGTCGTTGTTTTGATGTGTTATGTATTGTTCCGCTAGTCCAATAACTCTTTTACCCATGAAAATAATATTGTGCACAATTGTAAAAAGAAATATAGATTTATTAGAAGCATATATAAGTGCTACATATTTAAAGTAATATTATAAATCAATACTAATTCAATACTTATTTCTTCAATTTTACTGATAGTTTTCACAGGATCGTCTCTTATCCTCTAATAAAAATGGAAAAAATAGCAATATTAGCAACACATGATTGAATTTTTTCTATTTCCATCTGCAACTTATTCCTTATAGATTATCAAATATGATTTTCCATATTAAATGTGAAACAAACTTTATGTTGTCATTACATACTATATCCAGTTGTAAGGAAGGACAACTTTATAATTATAATATTATTGAAATAGAAAATTTAAATATTTTCTGATAGTATGTTTCTCGTTCTTTTTTTGTGAGGTTTGTTGTTTTCTGTCGAGCTATTGGAATTCATTGCACGAGTGGCTGCTTTATGATGGAGAAGGTGGATATGCTTCTCTCGAGGTTTGAACTGGTTGGTTTCTTCTGTTGACAGGGTAGGTAGCCAATGATGGAGAATATATCTTAAACAATGGATTGAAGTATCTAATCTATATGAAACATATAATTTTATTTGATAGTTTGTTATTTCTTACTTTATCTCCTTTTTTAACAGACTTGGATATTTTTTGGAAACCTCCAGCCATGAATGTAAATCGATTGTGCGTTCTGTATATTGGATGGGAAATTCGATTATGCATGTAAATCAATTGTGCGTTCTGGATATGGGATGGGAAATTCGATTATGCATTTGAGCGTTTTCATAATATTGAAAGAAACAAATAATTAATTTCTATTATGAAAATAACAAACAGATAGTTAATTTCCACTTTGTACTTTATAATGCTGAGCCAAAAACAACTAACTAAACAAAATTTAAATAAATAATTTTCGCAGTAGAAAAACTCACGCTTTGTAGTTCATGTTAATCCATCAAAATTGGCCAAAACAACGAATCTATTGCATATTCCGGAGGCACAATATTTATGGTAAAATCACCACCACCTTTAACACAAAACAACCTTAAATAATTGGCGATTATTCTTTAATTTCTCTCTTTCATCCCTTGTACTTTAATTTTGAATGTGTCAGGTGGATTTCATGCTTGAACATGTATATTAACAAGATTATTCATAATTACTTAAATATACTATTAAATGCAATTAAATATAATATTAAGTAGGATAACTTTTTTTATAACATAGAAATAGTTTTAATTTTCTCATTTATAAAATACAAATACAGATTTACATAGTATTCTATTAGATCCAAAATCTTAAATATATCCAATCACAAATTAAAAATTCCTTATATTATCTAATTACATTTTCCCATACTCATTTAAATGAATATTACTGTACCAAATCCATAATCCTACTGAGGTTTCATTCTGAAAAATTATAATGAAGATTCATTTCACTATTTCATATAAAAAAATATCATATAAGCCTATGATCCTAAATCAATTTTAGGAAGTTAAAACCATAATCATACTCAAGATCCATACTTAACTAATCGAACTAATTGTTTGTAGTTGTAACTTTCATCTTTAATGTTACATATGGTTTCTTAATAAAATTTCAAATATCAACAATTAAATGTTGTATTTTATGTGCTATAGAGGAAAGTACAAATAACCTATAAATGAAGACATCCAACAATCAATAATTTAGAGATTAGAAGAATTAGGCTCGCACATAAACAATTTGTATTATTGCTTGATAAACAGAAATACAACAGATATATATGTAGTTGGAGTGAGATCCAACTTATTCCACTTTTGTAGGGAGAAGGTGAGAGAATATCTCAACCTCCTCTATCTACCCCCAACCTAATCTCTAAACATCATGATGCATCCTAATGATTCATTACTATCTAATAGCCCCCCTTAGTGACTACATTACACAACATAACAAATGGTTACAACACAAACTGTCTGACTGATCCTCATGCGCAATTACACCCATCTCTGAACTTCATAGACACGCTCTTTCTCTCGATCATCTTCGAGCTACCAATTCATTCAGCACAAATAAAACTACCTCCAACCATCTTTGTAGCACTTGTATAACTGACAAATTGACAACTTGGCTCATTGGGGCTTCCGTGATAAAAGGTGTCAACTAATGAAGCATTATATGTCTTCAAAATTCCTCTATACAAGATGGCCTTAAACATAAGAATGTTTTTACTTGAAACTGGGGCTGCCAGCTTGCATCAAGATACAAGTTCTTAGTTTTACATAAACACTTACATAAAAAAGTTTAAACTCACCACACACCACACATACATAAATATATAAATATCACTTCCTTATTTTAGAACAGTATGAGAGATGCCTCTCATGGTTCTTCATCACTTTACGATTCTGATAATTCCTCTAGGTTGGAAATATTTGCAGATTCCTTTCCATTCAGGAGATCTCTAGCACGAGCTCTACAGTTTCAAGCTATATGTGCATTTTTGTGACAATAGAAGCATTATGTTGAACCCTTAGTTTTTCTCATTTTACCTTTTGAGTACAATGCAATTTCACGTTGACCACCTTACCAAACCTAATTTCCTTTTTGATAGAACTCCTTTACAAAATGAATAAAGTGAGAAGTGGCATCACTTGAATCCCAGAGTGCTTCGACAGATCACAGGTGTGGCAACTTCTGCTTTAATCAATGATCTGAGCTTGACAGGGCTTGGCAGCAGGACTTTACACAACACAGTACATCCTGCAATCAGTACATCTGCCTTCAATACATCACCTCTTCCTTCATGAAACGTAGATGACACAGATGACATCTCTGGCAATTTGGATGGCAACAAATAATTAATCGATCAATTAGAAAACAATAATTCGGACAAGCAACAAACTAGTGAAATAAGGTCACAACACGGCTTTAGATTTTACAGTATCAATTGCAAAATCTTGCAAGAGAAATTGATTTGACAATCCCAATTTGATTCAATTATACAATCCTATCTGATGTTGAAGCACAATCAGTACAGTAAAAAGAAAAAACCGAAAACCAATCAAATTCAAAACTAGTGTAATAAAAAAATGATCAGCGTTCCTTGCACAACAATAATCCTTTAGCGAATCAAATTCAAACTTCAACAGCGATGACACGTCTTCATCATTCAACGATTGAATTTACCACCCAAACTCTCCCAATATGAAACAATCTCACCTCTAACCTCTCACCCCAACTCTGATACCAATTTAGAGATTGGAAGAATTAGGCTCACACATAAATAGTTTGTATTATTGCTTGATAAACACAGATACAACATGTAAATATGTAGTTGGAGTGAAATCCAACTAATTCCACTTTTGTAGGGAGAAGGTGAGAGAGGATTCATCCTAATGAGTCATTACTATCTAACACAATACTGACCATCTAGTGTAATAAAAAATGGATCAACGTTCCTTGCACAGGAATAATCCTTCAACGGCTCAAATTCAGAATTCGACAGCGATGACACGTCTTCAACATTCAACGATTGAATTTACCAGCCAACCTCTCTCAATATGCACCAATCTCACCTCTAACCTCTCACCTCAGCTTTGATACCAATTTAGAGATTGGAAGAATTAGGCTCACACATAAATAGTTTGTATTATTGCTTGATAAACAGAGATACAACAGGTACATATGTAGTTGGAGTGAGATCCAACTAATTCCACTTTTGTAGGGAGAAGGTGAGAAAATATCTCAACCTCCTCCAGCTACACCCAACCTAATCCCTAAACATCAGGATGCATCCTAATGAGTCATTACTATCTAGCACAATACCGACCATCTATAAATGCTAGTTGTATAATGTTTATAATAATTCATATCTCTATATACACCTTTCGTCAATATAGAATAGGATTATTACTTAATGTAGTATTTGTTAAAAATAACAATTAAAAGTATCAAGATGAAAACATGCATCATTGAATGAAAAGTCTCAAAGTTATTTAAAAACAAATAAAGTTTTTACCAAATTTTCAATTTATACAATAAATTATTCTAATAAATTTTCTTTTAATTTCCTTATTCAATATTTATATAATAACTCCTCTTATAATAACTAGAATCATCAATGATACCTAAATATACCATCCCTCAAATCTCTTTGTAAACTTTATAACTTTCTAACTAAATTTGTTATTCTCACGCATGTATATTACCTAAATATACCATCCCTCAAATCTCTTTGTACGCTTTATAACTTTCTAGCTAAATTTGTTATTACCAAGCATGTATTTAATAATATATACGTTCACATAAATTCTATCACCTATATATATATATATATATATATATATATATATATTATTTGGAATAAGGCTATTATCTTAAGCATTGTAAACCTTTAACATGTTTATAAAGTTTAAATTCTTGATCAAATAATTTATGATAGCCTCACTTCACTTGATTAAATAGGGCATGGATTGAAGCGGCTTGATGTTACCGAGATCAAGTCAATTCAATCGTGAGAAAATAGAGTTTAATATCCTTAAAATTTAGAATAATTAAATTCTAAGTGAACTTAGCATAATTTTTGTTTTTGGAAAATTTAAATTTAGAAGTTATTTGTCATTTATGGAAAATTAGAATTTGGAATTTTTATTATTGTAATCAATTATTTCATGATTGTTGGGAAAATATTTGACTTGTCCAAATAACCTCTTTTATTTTGACACTTGTGGGAGACAAACTTATTATAAATTAAATGTTGGAAGAAAAATGGAATAGGCAGGTTAAAAATAGCTAACCATGAATTCATGAGTAGGGAACAGGTTTGAGTTGCCTCAGGGCTAATTTTTACAAGTGGCAAATGCGGAATTTGACCACTAGAAATCCCTAAAAATCAAGGATTTGTAAATATGTGAATTTCCCAAGGAGAGAAGGAAATTCCTAGGCACAAGATGCATATAAAAACAACATATGGAGGAGGCATGATACTACTTAGTATGTTGGAGAAAGGAAAACTATTTGTTGATATGAGCACTGTGAGTGTGAGGCAAAGTAATTTATGATTTGTGGATGATGACAATAGCTAAGGAGGATCGTTCAATTTACCCTTATGGACTCATGGTCAGGCTAGTAGGTGAATAGGGCAAGTGAACTTGGTTGTTCTGTTATACGGTTGGGTGGAACGAGGTTGTTCCATTTGTATTCCAGCATCAGGTTTCAAATATATATCTTGAATTGCATTCTTTGTCAATATTATGCTTGATTATTATTGGTTAGGAATGTGATGGTTTATTATAGTTCAAGGATACCATATTGTTTTAATTGAAATTTGATGGTGGTATATATATATATGTGTGTGTGTTCAACCATACATAAATAACATAACTAGTATATGTTCCTATTAGTCCTTAAATATGGTTATACATATATAAATGATTGTATATACATATATAGGTGTGCATGCATAAAGAAAATAATAGAATTATTGTATGCTCTTATTGGTCATTATATGGTTATATATATAAATGAATGTATATCCATATATATATATATATATATATGTGTGTGTGTGTGTGTGTGTGTGTGTGTGTGTGTTCATGCATAAAGGAAAGATAAAACTATTTCCATGTTCCTATTGAACATTGAATTATATGTGTTGAATTTGTATTAAGATCTATGCATCACCACATAGAGTAGATAGAAAGAATAATAGTTCGAATACAATTTCATTACTACAGAAAACATAGTGATGAAATCAAGGTATCTTACAAAATCAACTCTTATATTAAATCGAGCACTGCTCAAAATATTACAGTATCATAGACCAAATACCTCACAGTCACTTGAATGTAAACAAAATTATAGGAAGTACATATAGAATCCCATTGTAATCAAAGTAAGGTGCACAAAGATAAAAAATCGAATACCTTTCAAGGGAGAGTTTTCCTTCATCCTCTTCCCTCTATTTGTATAACCTATGAAAGGAGAAAAGACAAGGATTTAGTAAACTATGCTAGCATTTAATGCAAATGAAATAACAAGAATAATTCAAGGACAATACTTATCTTGAGTTCTGTGAATTTTCAAATCACCTTTTGTTCTTGGGCGACATTTTGTCCATGATCCAGGAGGAGGAGTGGACCAAAAATTGACTGATGGGTACCCTCGCAAAACAGAATAGGGCCCCATCATTAATTTAATGTATCCATCCATAAATAATTTCACTTATAAAATAGACAGAAACAACAATGAACAATTATTATTGAATATACATTGAATAGATTTAACCAACAGGAAGCACATTTTAATAGATATCAAATCCTTGTGTACATGATCATAAAATGAAAGAGTCGGCTGTGGAACAGTCAACATCTAGATAAAGACCACTATTTATGTTTTCCCCGAGGACACTTAGTGGGATTTTTTTACTTAAAATTAGAGTGAGGGAAAACATTAAAACCACAATCATTCATAAGAGGTGTGTAAGACATGACCTATTCATTGTTCACAATGAGTAACCAAAAGTAATTAACGTTATAGTAAGAACCCATTACATAGTTTTAAATTATGACTGTGTAAAAATGTGGATTGAACCCTATGAGTGGTCGACTTAGAAAGCCCCTTTTCATAAATGATTTAACTCTAAACGACGAGAGATTAAGTGGCCATAGGATAACCCACGACTCTCCCGACAGAGGAAAACTATTGCAAACCAAAGGATATAGACATTGTACGAATAATGTCCTACTAATTTTGCTATGTATACACCAGATGTAATTTATGAATTACCACAACTAATAAATTTTGTCATATGTATTAAAGCTATATGTATACATATGATGTAATTTACAAATTACCACAGATAATTTCTTTTATTGTACATATTATGGCTATATGTATACACAAGATGTAATTTATGAATTACGAACATAGGGTCGATGTTGATATATATATATATATATATATAATTGTTGTATAAAACACATAATAGAATTTACAAATAGAATAATGCTACTACCACTTTTATATATTTGCTAACTACACAGAATTAAATCAACAAAATTACCACAGAGGATTGATTTTACCTAGAATATAAATCGAGAAATTTCCCAGAGAGGGTTATTGAATACATATATATATGTGTGTAAATGTTAAATATAAAAATTCACATGGAGCTCGACAACAGACAAGTCGTGTTAATAACAGTCAACTTAGTAAGCTTCGGGATTCTTAGACAAGTCGTATTAATAACAATCAATGATTTCTAGAGCTCGAAGGGTTATCACGGTGGAAGGAGATAGACCAAGATTCGATCCTTAAAATGTTTTGGGATACAAAAAAACCGTAACAAGTATGGGACAGAAGAAAAACAATCAACGGAGGAAAAATTAATAACCTACAGACCTGAACCTTAAACACAGAGTAACCATGGGAGTAAAACGATTAAGTTGGTGCAACGATAATACAATGTAAAACCTTAACAAAGATCAGAATGGAGATTTTTTCCATAGACCTCTCTTATATTGCATTGCACCAAACAAAGATTCATTCATGAGATACAGAGAGTTGAAGCAACAAAGTCTTTTACTTACCTTGCACAAAGAAGAATTAAATGGGTGTTCACCTCCTTCAATTGTTCACCAGGGTCGAGTTTTCCCAGGTTGTCATCCATATACAGAGTAGGGGAAAATGTTAGTTACAATGCATAAGTCGATTCACATATGACATAGTCGTAAGTTTTCATGAATACAACAACAAAGGGGGAAATAAATGACTGATGGTGACCTTGAAGGCCTCTCAAAGAGGAGTAATGGTTGTTGGGTACACCTCGTACCACTGCCATGTGAAGCCATGGAGATGGAACGACTACCTAAGTGCCAAGTTTGAGAGGTACAATACATGCCTCCCATTAATGAATTTGGCAAAGGTAAATGCCTACAAACCCGACCTGTCAGCCACCATTAAAAACAAATTCCAAACCAATTTATTGGAGAGTCATGTCACTAGTCGAGTAAGGTTATGAACCATTCTGGTTATGGTTTATGCTAGTTACACTATACAAATAGTATATGATGTTGGGGTATGCACATTTTAATCTATATGTTAAACGATAGGTATTTCATTGGAGATCGTGTTAGTGCTATGTTAACATGTAACAATCTGTGTGTTAAACGATAAGTTGTGCTTAGTGTTAGTGTTATATGATAAAAAATGAATTATGGATAATGTTAGTGTATAGTATCCATCTGATAGGTCATATGGTAAACAATAGTTATATATATATATATAGATAGATAGATAGATAGATAGATAGATATGGATAAAGTTAATGTTATGTTATCCATAGGTTAGTTTATATGGTAAACTATATGCGCACATATACATACATACATACATACATATATATATATATATATATATAATGTTAGTGTTAGAGAATCCATATGATAGTATATATATATAGTAAAGTGTTGCGGTATCTACACAAAATTCTGTAGGATGAATAATGCATATTGTTATGGCTAATGTTAAGATTATGGATAGACTTTATGATAGTTTATGATGGTAAATATACTATGCATACAATAAAGGAATAAAGATATGTATAATGGACTATTTTTGTGTCACAATCAAATTTTGAAGAGTCAAGGAACTTAATGTCCCTTATTTTTTTATTTTTTATTCGAGAAATTTGGGGTACACTATATAGAGGTTCTTGAATGTCTCAACGAAATTGTACTATTAGTTTTTTTTTCCATTACTGCCACATATTTATTAAAACATGTTTTATGATTTTATTTTCATCTCCATGATCATGAAGTCTTCAATACAACATAGTCAGGTAAGAAAATAAATGCATAGAATCATTGAAACATATCCATGCTAACATTTCTTAAACTCAATTTTCAGTAAAGTTTGTTTCACATTCTACCTTAAAAGTTGCAGAGTTTATTACTTAATGTAACCTTCTTCACTTAACAATAAAATTCACTTCACATTCTAGTCAATGATGCAAGGACTAGTTGTTTTGCCCCTATTTAGTATGTTTAAGTATATATGTCCCTTGCATTGTCTAGATACCCTTCGTTTGATCAAATTTTCCATTCAGAATTCGAATTACTTTCATGGCGTTGCCTTTATGTCATTTTTGTGATTGGCCATTGATTAAGTAATAATTTATTGATTAAGTAATAATTTTTGTGTTGTTTATCGTTCTTTATTAGTTTTACAATCATTGAACCCTATCTTTTTGTGATAACTTTTTTTTATCTTTTTGTGATAACTTTTTTTTCCATATTTGATGTGTTGTCTTATACTTTATCTAGATGTTCTTTAGAGGGTACTGAACGTAGTGTTTGCATATTTTATCGTATCCACCTTAACCATTGTTCCATCGGAATATTGAGGATGATGTTTTAAGGTATGATCTTGGGTTGTCGTATTCTTGTTTTAGTATTGATGATTACAATATATTACAATCGTGTTATTGAACGATCAATAAATCAATATTGTAATTGTACATACCATCCTTAGAATGATTTGGTGATTTTTTCCATATTCATTATATTATATCAAATTTTATCTTAATATTCATGGATATTTCAACATTGGTTAGCTTAATTCTAGATGTATTGTTTTTTTATGTGTTACTATTTTGGTTTTGTGGCCAAATAAAATGGAAAATTTGATGACATTGATGAGATAGTTCAGTGGTTGCATTGACTTTATGATTTCACCTAACATGTTCATATTTATATGTTCAGAAGCATAGGATGAATAAGATAAAAAATTTAGAGTAGTAGACTTACTTTCATGCTCCTTTTGGTATTGTTGATCCAGGTGGATATCAGTGGTCACCCACCTATCCCAACTGACTCATTTTGGAAGTTTTGTTTCTAGTTTTCAAGTCCCAAACTTCTGGGATCGTTTTGTGGCCCTAAACAACGTTTTTAGGGATCACCATAGTCAAATCGTGGACAGAGTTAGATTTCGACGAAAAAATCCATATTCCTCGGATAAACCTTTCCAATAAGATATCGTGAGCCCCAAGCGAAGATTGTATGTCAAAGTTACACCTTGGGGAAGTTGATACACCAAATAACCAAAAACGGGGTCCAACAAACTCTTGGCTTTGGGTTAGGGTTTTGGATTTTATTTATGTTAAAAAGTCCTTTATAGCCTCATTGTAAACCATCTTCTTGTGAATGTGAATAGAAGACACATATATTCTCAGAGATAAGGTGCTACCATTATAGAGAGTCTTTCACTTTGTATTTTTATAGTCTTTGTACATTTTCGCTCATTAATAGAAAATTCTGTATTAGTGTATCTATGTGTTTATGGTTGCATCTATGATACATTTTTGTTATATTATTGGATATTTGAGATATCTATGTACATTTATTTATTATATATCCTCTCCCATTTCATGCCAAAAATAATCTGTATCAGTGGTATCAGAAAAGGCTTCTCTTGATCATTTTTCAGTGCATGTCCCCAATGAGGTCTGAGTATATCAAGTTGGGTCTCACTCTTGTCTCTCTTGGAGAAAATCGCTCTTGCACGACTAAGAAAACCTCCATGGCGGAAGAAAAGAAAAACAATAGAGGAGTAAATTCTATTAATTTGTTGCTTTAGCAAGCTCTCACGAGATAGAGGGACAAAATGATGGAGAATTTTTCCGACATCCTTCAATGCCCGTCGATAAAAACAATCACGTCTTCATCAAGTGAACACTTTGGAGGAACCTTGCCTTCCAAGGTACAAGTTAATTTTGATATTCCCATATTTGAAGGACAGATAGATGCAGATGCCCTAGAAAAATGGTTAAATCCACTAGAAGGTTATTTCTATGTTTGTAATTTCTCTGATAGGGAAAATATCACCTTCACATTCATTAAGACTTGACCCATGTAAAACATTGGTGTGAAACTTACTGAGAACAAAGTTCCATAGATGATTATGGAATATTTGGGGGTGAGCCCACTAGGGAGTTTTTTGTGGATGCGAAAAAAGCAGGGCGAAGAAGTTCTGGATTTCACTAATACCTTCCATACCTTGTGCACCAATATGGGTATCAAAGAATCTGAACAACATTTGATTCTGAAATATTGTGGGGCTCTACACATATACATCAAAATTGAAATGGATTTTCTGTACATCTCATCACTGAGTGCTTCTTATAGATATGTTGTTAAAATCGAGAAAATATTTAAGAACTAGAACAAACAGGAGTTTGGGTTTACAAATCCGCAAAAACCAAAGTATGATAAAGACGACCCTAACAAAGAGTCTCCTGAAATCCATTCCAAAACACAGGAAAAGAAGGGTCACAAAAGGACGAAGAAGGACACCAGAAATGGTCCAATTTCCAAAAAATGCCCTGACACAACACTGATGAATGTCGCTCAAAATAGTCATTGGTGGATGATATCAAAGACAAGGAGCTAAACACTAATTCAAAATATGATTCATAAAATAATGATAGAAGACATATCATCATTGTAGACCCCACTGCTATTGTCGCGACTGCAACAATTCAACCAAAAGAACCAACATATCTAGAAGAGGGGGAGTGCCATTTTCATTCATTGATGTGGGTGAAGGGGAACCTGCTACATTTTATTGTTTATAGTGGAAGCCAGAAGAACCTCATCTCAGTAGAGGCCATCAAACAATTTGGATTGGTGACAACACCACAACCACAACCATACAACATCGGGTGGCTTCTCCAGGGACGAGATCTTTGTGTCATCTAGCATTGTCGATTTTCATACAACATCCATCCCTTCAAAGATGAGGTATTATTTGTTGTTTCCCCACTGGATGTTTGTGATGTTCTCTTCGACCAACAATATATATGGAAGGGCCATGCGATCTATGATTCTTGACCCAATAGCGTCATTGCCACTCTCAGGGGTCATCTCTATAGGATACTAGAGGTAGTTCAAACTATTGTCCCACCTAAACAATGTCACAAGGTAGCATATCATACTACAAAATTAATCTTCTTCATAATATATTCGAAATATGAACAAAAGGATATTGCAACCACTACAACCTCGTCCCAAGCACCATTCTATCCAATAGAAGCAGGTCGAAAAAAATGCAACAAAGTGCCAATAATCCTTATTCACACAGACATCTCATGTATCTCGACAGTTCAAATAGATTGAACTACGCCGGAGATAGGTTCGTGAAAACCTTCCATAGTGCAACGTCTCCAGCAAGGCAAGTAATGCACCAAGATTTAGTTACAGGAATCACTTTCCCCTCTCCCCTGGAAAATCAATGCAATGGAGACCATTTCTTCGTAAGGAGGGAGTATTTATCAAGGTGGATATCAGTGGCCACCCACCTATCCCAACTTACTCATTTTAGCAGTTTTGTTTCTAGTTTTCGAGTCCCAAACTTCTATGGCCGTTTTGAGGCTGTAAATAGAATTTTTAGGAGTCGCATAGAAAAATGTGTATTCCTCGGATAGAAATTTCCAACGAGATATCATGCTCCTCAAATGAAGATTCATGCCAAATTTATGCCCCCTAGAAGTTGATACTCTAAACTACGCAAAACGTGGTCAACGAAATTGTTGTCTTTTCATCTTATGGGGTTAGGATCTTTTATTTTCTTTATGTTAAAAGGGAATTTATAGCCTCATTGTAAACCATCTTCTTGTGAATGCGAGTAGCAGACCCATCTCTTTGCAAAGACACGTTGCAACCATTCTAGCGAGTCTTTCACTCTCTATTTTTACAGTCTTTGTACATTTTCGCTCATTAATAGAAAATTGTGTATTACCGTATCTATGTGTTAATGGTTGCATCTCTGATACATTTCTTTTATATTATTGGATATTCGAGACATCTCTCTATATTTATTTATTATATTTCCACTGTCATTTCATGTAGAAAATAATATGAATCAATTGTTAGCTTGTGCCTTTATTTTTAAAGATAAGTTTGAGATTTTTTGTAGTAAGGACAAGAGCTTTGGATACTTTTTATGTGCGGTTTTCTGAAGTAAATACATCCATGTGTTTTTTTTTTTACTTTTGTAACAATAGTGAACATATGTATAATAGATCTTTGGATTTATTATCAGATTATTTTAGTGTAGATGCCCTTGGAGCTAGTTGTTACCAATAATTTTGTATGGGGCCTATACGTGTGATTTCCGTCCCAATAATGTTTTTTATTTCTATCACAAATTTGTAGGATGACACAAATGGAGTATTTGGAGGACCTTAGTATGGATTATATTCATTATAAGACACTCATCCCGAGGTTCATATTCGTAAATGGGGGTTCTTATCATATTGCATATTGTTTATTGACGTATTAACCTCTTAGAGGATATTTTGATGACTTATCACTAGATTCTTGACTTTCTAATGGAGCACCCTAGATCACATTAACCTTTTTAGCCTTGTAATGTCATGATTTATATATTTACTCCTCTTTTCAAGAGATCACTCCACATTTACTCAGTTTTGTAGGGTTATCTAGCCCTCCTAGGTTTTGTGTGGTGAACCTTGACATATAAAAGATAAAATATAATCCCTTAGTTTAAGAAACAAACTATGAACATAAGAAATATCAAAACATTCACACCATAAATTACACAATAATATAAAAATTAACCCTCAAGGAACGGTAACACCATCTAATACAACTTATGGAAGGATTCACTCGAGAAGACATTATTGCTAGAATACGATAACATCCAATATGTGTTCAATAAAATGTTAAGTAAATGTCTATATATATTTTATGATGAGTATTTTTGGGCATCTATGACAACTAGCCATTATATTGTATTATTTTTTCTAACCACAAAATGAAACTATACCATGATTATTACCATATTACATTCAGTATTCCCTTGGGTATCTCTCTAGTTACATTACATTCCATCTACCTTCACGTATTCCATTCTCTAAACATTGGAGTAAGCCATACAATATGATATGCTAGAAATATTTCCAGCTAGTACCAACCATATCCATCCATCCATCTTACTAAAATGTGACCATGTGGTCCAATTGCTTCTTTTCCACCTTGATTTTGATTCTAGTTGTTCATTTGGTGCCATGTTATCATTGTTCTACTTCGATATTAACATTCATCACTTTTAGTTCTCCATATCGACGATATTTCTCATTCCATGTTGATCATAATAAGCTTGGTGAAGCTCATGCCCATGCCTTAGTGACTCTTAATTATTTGGGTGCTATGGGAAGTGATAGATATACAACAAACACCACTATAAATTATTTTTTCTTGGACTCTTGAACATGTCGCTCCATGGATTTTTCTTCCTTTTCTTCCCTTCATGGGGGATTTCTTCATATAATTATGTAGGTTTTTCTTCCAATTCAACCTCAAACTCTTTATAGGTATTACAACTAGTTTCTCTATATGGACTTCTTAAGTTTCCTCTTGGGCCCTTCTTGTTAAGTAAGAGAAATATCCTTCATTGACATTTTCTTCTTTTTTTTACCAAAGACTCCAAAGCTTTTGTTGCGCCTAAATACTAACTTTGCCAATTGAGTCCATTCAATGAGATCTCAAAACAATATCCACATCATCCATATGTATAATATTTAAATATGAATGTAAGACATATTTATCGATGACAATATTCAAAGCCTTAAAAAATAGAACATTATCAACTCAAATGTTTGTGCTTTTTATCATAATATAGTAATTTGCAACATTCTAGCCAAATTAACATTGATTGAATTGTTCTTACTACTAGAGTTTATAGAAATAATAATATTTTCTATTGAATACATCCATAAATCTGGAATAGGAAGTTTAAAATTGAAAACAAAACCTTGGTGCTCTCTTTATCCTTCTGCCCAATATTATACAACTTATCTAAAAACACTTGTTCTTGTGCTTAATTCTAAAGTACCCTTGTTCAAATTAAGGAAAACCATATAACAACATCATATTTTAAACCCATATATCTCCAATTCTTTTCCCATTATACACTTCATTTCTTTAGTATATTAACATCATTTTTTCCTACATATTGTTTGTTATAATTCAAAAATAGAATTAGAGTTAGTAAGAAATAACTCACTTTTTAATGGAATTCTTCTATATAACTACATTGAGGTGGCTAATTTAAAATGATCATAACTTCAACAATACTTCTTTAATTATATATCACCACCACAATACAATTATTCAATTACAAAACCACGATGCATTTATTAACATTAATTTTATTGTATTCTATAAAACCACTATGCATCTATTGACATTAATTTTACTCTATTCTACAAACTCTATAAAATGATATATATATCAAATTAAATTAGATCGAAATGAAAATTTGAAGATCCAATGATCAACTTTCATATGTGTTCATTAAGGAATTGTTGAAAGAGAACTTTAAAAAGTTGATACACGTGTTAAGAGTTACTGCATAGTTAATTCATTGTACATCAACACGAAAATTGAAGTCCTTGATTGATCTTAAGTGGTATTAAAGCATTCAGCGCTAGAAACTAGTTTGCTTTTAGATGCACAACTGTTATAAAATAATATAATGTGATAGAAAAAATTCTTCAGTATTTGATTTGATTGCTCCAGTAGAAGTAGAAGTAGCAACAATTTGTTTTTCTAAAGGATTGGTTTATTCTTAAATGTCTTCACTTTATTAAGTTCTAAAACCATTCTCCTCGACACAAACGAATCCATTTAGATGGGACCATGAACCTCAGCAAACATTCGTTTCACGTAATGGAGCAAGGCGTAATTTCATTACGAGCATGAATCTATACTCATTTTTATATTTAAACATTTAACATGAATGTATACAATATATTTTCCATGATGCTACAAATGTTAAAATGTCCAGTATGTGATCACACAGGGCCTCGTCCACCTGAAAAGCCACAGGATTCCGAGGAGGCACGAACAGAGAGCGGAGAATGGACCATAAAAATAAGGATCCACGGATAAGCAAGTTATACACAAGAATCTTCTCTAACTAGTAGGCAGATGGAATAATTCACGAGAATCATACGAGTCAGATCCCAATAAGCTCCTTTTGGATAAATGGTGTAGGCAAGGTTTTGAGATGTTGACATCCATATGAATCTCTATCGAAATGAATGAATAAGAAACTTCAACTATTCGAAATTTTGTCATTCAATGCAAAAATTATCACAAACAGTATTAGCTTTTGTTATTCCCACAATGTCTGTCATATTTGTATATTGAAAAACGTATTATTCCCACCATATCTGTCACATTTGTATATTGCAAAACATTATGTAAATGCTGCTGGCAAACAAAGTTAGTTTTTGCTATTCTCACTTTTGTCTTGTAAGAAAACATTGAAGGTTGGTTGTTACCAAAAGTAAGAAACAACAATATTCTTCTGTAATTCATTCCGCTATTTGAGATATGGTTGTTATACTATATTTCAATGAGTGTATGGCAGGTCATTCTTGGTTGTGCATATTTGTCGGTCTAACTTGTAGAATTGAAAAATAAATATTAATATAAACTAAGATGATTATAATATGATGTGTAAGATGTAAAGATGTTAACTCAAGTATTTGTGAAAATATTTCAATAAATCTGTAAGTATGTTGAAGAAGATAAACCGGTATGTTTAACTGTGACTATTTAAACCAAATACCAGGAATTGCTTAAATATAATTAAATAATCATAGTCAATTAAATTATCTTTAAATTAAAATAATTATAGTATCATATTATAAATATATAAATTTAATTTACATACTTAAGAAAAAATTAGAGTGATCTATCTTTTTTTTTGTTTGTTAATTTGTGCAGGATCTGCGATTAACCTGTGGTTTGAGAAACCGCGACTCAGTGGCATCTAAGCCGTCAAAAACACTCGGGGATTGCACCCGGCCTGAGCCACACCAACCCTTAACATGGTTGGATTTTTTGTCCCCGCAGGTTTTGAACCGGTGACTTTAACATCACGGAGTGGCTTAACAACACACTCCGTCACTGACTGTCCTACACCTCGGGGACTAGAGTGATCTATCTTTAAATTACAATAATTATAGTATTATATTAAAAAGATATAAATTTATTTTGTATATTTAGAAGAATAAAAAAATATTAAAATGATTAAAAAAATAATATTTTTTTTATGACAATTTAGTGGTAATAATTAATTGAAAATGAAAACGCTATTTAAAATTAAATTGAATTGTTAGTACTACAAATTTAAAAAGATGTAATAAAAAAGTTGTGTAAGAAAGAAAAAATGCAGCAAATTAAATTAGTTTACAAAATAGATAGTTATATTTGTGAAGAAAAGATAAAAAATAAATTAGTTTTTAATACATATTTATTGATTGAAATTTTTTCCATTAAATTTGTTAAATTATAAAGGATGATAGCAAAACATTCCATAAGAACAAAATTTAATAGATAAATAATGAAAATTATAAAGGATGATAGCAAAACATTGCATAAGAACAAAATTTAATAGATAAATAATGAAAATTAATTTAAATGTTTTTAAAATTATATTTTTACAATTAAATATATGAAATTGACAATGCTCCATATTATTATAGTTTTAATAAAAAATAAAGTTTTTTATCTTTAAAAGTAGTAAATGTTAAAAGAAAATGTTGCTCATCTTTTTGTTTTATTCCAAATTTAAAAATTTTAATTATATTAATATTTTTTTAAATTAATTTAATAAGATGTTTTACTATACAAATAGTGAGAACTAGATAATTAATAAAAAAAAAAAATTGAAAATTAAAAAATTATGGATTTCAATTTTATATTGTCAATGAATGATTTTATTGTGGTTCCAATCGTTGACTCAAGCATAAGAATTTATAAAGAAAAATAAACTTAATGCAATTTTCCATATTATTAAAAATGTATTTTGTTAAAATAAATTCATGTTCATCCTCAATCTCCATTGTATCACTAATTTTGAAAATTCATTCATCCATAAATATCAATTGATTTTAACAATATAAATTTTCTTTCTAATTTCTTAATATTCAAAAAATCAATATTATATAATATTATTTTTAATAAATTATTTTATGAAGTTAAGAAAAAACAATATTCTCTTTTGGTTTCTTACATTATTTATCTTAAAGACAAAGAAATAAGATTTTTTTTTTTGTATAATGGAGATTAATATAATTTCTTTATATATGGAGTAAGATTTTTTTGTTGTATAATGGAGATTAATATAATTTATTTATATATGGAGATCATTTCTAAAAATAAGTAGTGTTTAAGTTACACATTTCAATTGAAGTTCATATATATATATATATATATATATATATATATATATATATTAAGATTTCTATATATTATTTTTCATGGAGCAAAAATGTATTAGCAGGGATTTGCTTGAGCTTAATTTTTTTGAGGGGAAACAAATTCAACCTAGTTTTCTTTCTGAATTTAGAATTTAAAATAAACACACTTTTATGAATCGCCCCATGAGGAAATCGATTCGACCAGTTCCTCCATTAAAATTATATGACAAAAAAAAACTATGTAGACTAATACAAAAATTGACTATGTTGAGCTTCCAAAAGATTGGAACATTTAAGAGATTAAAACAACCATGATGACACATGTAAATCTGGGTCGCCTTAAGGATGTGTGTCTATCTCTTCCGCGATAGTCATTTGGGTCGCTGGGGAAATAATCAACTCTGAAGTAGTTGGGGAATTTGTTACATGTCCTGGAGTATGCAGTCAGTGGAGCAATGTACCCAGTAGAGACTCAATTTTCTTTGCTCGTTGGTCCAAGTGCTCCATCCGAAAGTGAAGGTCCTTTATGTCTTGTCTAACCGCAAAGACCAAATATTGTAGTATCTCCAATGCTCCTCTAATTCTGACACAAGAATAACACTCTGAGCTTGGAGGCTTGCCCACATGGGGCACTTCTATTTGAACGTGTAGTTTCTTCAGGTCCGTGTGAGGCGGTTCCAATTGAGCATGCAGTTTCTCAGGGTCTACATGAGGCACTTCCACATGAGCATGCACCTCCTCCACCTATGCAGGGAGGTCCTCTCTGAATAGTACAAGATCTGAAGGTGGCGAGGGGGCAGAGAGCGATGGGCTCGTCGAGATGACCAAGGCATGCTGAGAATATGAGGCCATATCCAGGATTGGGCCCAGAGCATAACCCATATAATTTTATTCGAGGTTGAACCACTCCATGCTACATGCCCATGGCGAGGAAAAAGGTAGGTAACCACTCTAGTTTGCGGAGGAATGGACATATGAAGGGGGTGAGGACTTCGACGATGGAGCGGGGATAGACGAATGTCGGGATAAAATGGACACCTTGTTTTGGTACCAGAGAGGTCCTCACTTTGGCTTATCATGGAGCCTAGGCATGGCGAACTATGGATGAAGGTGAGGCAGAGATGAGAAAGGGCAGGAGAGAGTGAACAACAAGTAGGATGGAAGAGAACAAACACAAACTACGGGAGAGACAAAATCTTGCGAAGGTCGCTTGGGGGGAAGCCATAAAAGGAGAGTCGAAGGAGTAGTTCCCACGCATAGTGAGGTGACGACCTACAACAATCCTCCATCGCCCGAATGAAAGGACTAGAGGGGAAGAACTCGTAGTAATGAAGGTAATGAAGTCGCAGTAATGAAGGTGACAGAGTAGCATCGGG
>ML780583.1:347814-396082 GCA_009831015.1 Picea engelmannii
TGGAGAGGTGGCAGTCGTCATCGTCTCCCATCAACGTCCAGGCCTTGCTGACACCACATATGGGGTTTTAAAATTTGGAGGACATGGGGGTAGGATTTGATCCACTTATGTGTGCATTTGTCACGATATTATTTAATATAATATCTCTGGGTGCAACCACAGGTTTGACCACTACCTCAAGGTTCCCACGTGGCTCGAGGTTAGGCCCTCACAGGAATTGAACATTTCCCAATGATTAAAAACTCATCACTTTTCACCATTGGATCCAACCCCTTTGGGCTGTATAAATTTGGAGGACATGGAGGTGGGATTTGGTCCACTCATATTTGCACGGTTCACAATGGTATTTAATATAATATCTCTGGTTGCAACCACAGGTTTGACCACTACCTCAAAGTGCCTTCATGGCTCTAGGTTAGGCCCTCACGGGAATTGAACCTTTACCAACAGTGAAAAACTCATGTAAAACTTTTATTTGATCAACAAACTAATACCCAGTCAACCAGTAAATCCAATGCTATATACATATCTGTAGGGTATGGCCAGGTAGGTTATGGTAAGTACAAAACTGAAACCATTGAAGTGGAAATGTCGGTATTGGGGGTTCGAACTGGACCCAATGCTATATACATGTCTGGCGGCAGGTATACTACTAAGAATGCCACTTTCTCCTCAAAATAATTTGAACGCCACTTCATCTTTACTATAGTTTGGAAAGAAACGGAGTGATAATGAAAATTGAAATACAACAAATACATATGTACAATTATTTGTCTTGGAGAAGCGTTGTTGTTGTCGGAGATTCTTCAATTCCTCGGGACGCCCACTACATCTTTAATCCGTTGGCCATAAAATAATGCTACATCTTTTGTTTTTCAATTCCGGCGCGTGGCGAATCTCTCATTGCCGAAAAGTTTTCAACAGTTTTGACATCAATAATGGTAGAATCTGGTGCTCGCCGCGTGGCTATTGGACATACATTACATCATGTTGGCGAGAGCTAGATGCTTTCTTAGAAGGTATGCTCATCCGGTAAAGAAATATGCTTAGTTAAGAACCTGTGCTCATAAAGAGATTTATTCCATTTGATTTGAATGATATCACGGGAAGGTGTATATATTTATTCATCCCATCTGGGGTTGCTTCATCCTCCATTAATTGATTTATATAGCTTATATCCTGTTCTTGAATTCTTCGTGGCCATCCAGCTTGACTGACCCTTACCCCTTGATTACTTGCTTGTAGTACAAGTAAAGGGGAGTGGGGAGAGTTTGGATGAAGAGGTAGACGTAAAAGTACAGAGTGTTACTCAGCCAAGAATGATTTGTCCACAGGACAGACGTGACCTATTTTTTGCAGTTAGATAGGTTGTAGAATGGCAACATATTGAAACCTACCGGCCATTCTATTCAATAAGGGAGTCCAACTGGTTTGTGGGCAAGTCATCTTGGCGTAGCAACCCTCTGTGCTTCTCAGGCGATCCGGGAAGGATAGCTATGGCCATGACCAGGATCAAGAAGAAGCTGCGAGTGATGGAGTTGGCTATGTGGTGAGCTTGGTTCATGTCTCCAATAATATTTGGAACGGTTTCAGGGAATTCATTGTACTCAAATGTAAGTAATTGTTTCATCCAGTTCATGTTAATCAAATGTAAATGTAAGTAGTAGACTTTTATATTCTTCCATATCGCCCTCCCAATCGATGTATTAAGCATAGCAAAAGCTTTTGTTTTCGTTACTCATCTCCCTGCACCGACCCCGTGACCCCGCGGTGGCAAATTTTAAATTGGTCTTTTCCTTTGGAGGAGGCTAGCCAAATTTCGCTGGTATTCCATGAAACCTGTACTATTTCGATGACTGATTTTTTCTCTTAATTAATGTACCACTTGTTTGTTGTTTCTTTGGGAAGTATCAAGTCAGCTACAGTGGGTCGTTCAATTAGCAATCTGTATTGAATGTTACACTTCAGTAGCTCCATAGTTTCGAAAATCCCTTGTAAATTGTGACAACATTAACCGCAACAACATTGGTATATAGGAACATATCAACTAAAACTTGTCCGTGTTAATATCATGGTACATATAAAGAACAAATAGATCTCCTTCAAATCTAATATGACATAGAGAGAAGGAGATGAACTTTTATATCGATGGAAACAATCTCGAAACATGCTTACTTGTATACATAAATATACATAATATGAATATCATGCGAGACATAAACCACAATTATCTAACCTTTCCATCTAATATGACATAGAGAGAAAGATATTAACTTGTATATTCATGGAAGCAATTTCAAACTATTATTATTATTATAAATATAAATATTTGGATGTTATACATGTTATAAATATGGATGTCTCCCATTTATTAATAATAAGGTAACTCATTGTAGTTTTTTAGAAAAATGTATGTAGAGTTTTAATTAGACACATGTGTTTAGTATTAGCACTAATTCTCCTTTTAGGGATGTCATAAAAGTTACCCAATGCAAAGAACCAAGATGCAAACCATCTAAACCCATTTACCCTATAGGCATTTACCTAGAGAAGAACTCATGTCTACTTAGAAATTGCTTTAGCAGATGATGGTTTATCATACCACACTTGTTGGGGTTATTTACTAGTTGGGCCCATCATATACCACTTTGAAAGAGCCATTATTAAGGATTATTTCCCATAGTGATTTTTTTAGAAGTTAAGTACAATAATATGTTTTACTTTTAATGAATTTATAATTAGTTAACTTGGTTCTAACTATTCTTTTTGTATGGTGTGTATGCACTATTAATATTTAGATTTCTAACTTCTACTTGTAAAGTTCTTCTCCACAATACCAAAATATAGATGTCTCAGCATGTCGCCTACTATACCATAAAATATGTTCATTTACTTGTATTCTTAACTATTTTTTTTTTATTCTCAATACATAATTATAATACAAATTTAATAGTTCATTTGTAGATAACTCATCTCATTCTAGAAACACGAGCCATTTCCCGAAGGTACTACAAATGCACAGGTGGTCATAGCCATCATATGAAGAAACCATCAATAATATACAAACTATTCATAGTTGTTGATTGAATTGATTCACTCTACGTGCATTTTTAGAGGGACGCTTCAAGTAGTCATTTTTTATGTGTGTTTGATGACAACAATTCATATAGAGGTAACAATGTACTAGACCACACAATATAATGTTTTATTACTGAATTATCAAGTATTTTTTTATATTATCATAGTTACACACAAAATTGTCATATCGAGGTGTCGCACCGTGATTCTACATCCGCGATACTATGAAAAATATTTTGTCATGTTCCCTAGTTATCAAAGAGTAGAAAATATACTTTATGAAGGTGGGACACCTTATCTTTCCCCTTGTTATTTGTCTTAGTTGGAACATTGGCACCCCCTGCTATGGCCTAGGAAGAATCACTCTTAAGATGACGCCTCTTGCTAGACCAACAGGGAGAGTCATTGACACCTCCTTCCAATTTCATTAGGATCACTAGTCATGTTAGGGTGGTTTTAACCAATCCCACATTATTCTATGGGTTGAATCCGAGATACTTTTGGTGCTTATGATAGATGGATTATTCACAGGCTCAAGCCTCTCCTTTTTGGGTAATCAATCCTACTTTATAGAGGAAATATCTAAACCTTCCCTTGATATTCTTAGTTGGTTAAACCCCCCAAAGTCTTTATATAAACAAGGAATCTCAAGGGTGAAAGAGATTAGAAATAATTTAGGTCTGAAGCATACCAAACTTTTGTTTCATTCGTCAACATATAGTAAGGGGATGGATAGGAGGAGCACTCGAGGAGGCTTGTAGTACATTATGATTATAAGCTCCATTGTTTCTCATATTAGTAAACTTGGCCTATTTCCCTATTTCATTCTCGTTTCAATTTTATTAATGATTTATTATGGGTTAGTTATGATATTTGTTATCTAACTTTTTACAAGTAGTAGAAGAAGAGGACAGTTCAATTTCTTTGCAGGTAGACTACATTTGGAGATGGACTGGATCCAACATTGGAACGATAAAGAGAAGCGAGGACAACCAACAAAATAAGGTGCCTCATTCTCTTTCTCGTCCTCTTTTATTTCATGCATAAATAGATGGGAACTAGGAATGTTAGTGTCCATTTGTTCTAGTTGTCTTAGTTGAAGAAAACCCAACTACAGGGAGCTCAACCTATCCACAGGATGAGATTTCTCACAACAATTTTTTGAATGGTTGTCTCCTTGGTTTTTAACCATTTGTCTTAATATGTCACTTGATTGAATTTTTTTTTTCTGGAGTCTTGTTTTCTTTCCCACTCTATTGAAAAACTTATAGATTCCACTTTCGTTGAATATTTGTTGAGTTTGAGGATGTTTTCCCTTCTTTTTCAAAAGTGACATTCCCTTCTATTGGAATATAGAGCATCACTGCCCCAATTTAGTATTTATAGGAGCACGAATATACCTTTGACGCCGTGTAGTCTAGGTACCAAGAGAATCACCCTTTCGTGGGCTGGTCTATAGGAACTTTTGGTCTTTGTTTCTCAGTCTGATTTTGTCCTCATTCTTTTATGATTTCTTTATACTTTGATTGTTTGGTTTTGATTGTGAGTATCACTCTTCTTGTCTTGTTTCTTGTGTATTACCTCTGATCAAGTTTTTAAAAGGTTATAAGATGGTCAAGGTTGGCCAAATCCTTGATACCGAGTTTTGATTTTCAACAGTCTTATTCTTGTCATATTATACAAGCATTTGACTTTTGTACTTTCAAGCATTCTAGTTGTCAGTTTTTAGATCTTTTTTGTCAACTTGGAAGTAACTTGTTGACAATTGATTGTTTCACTTCGCTTATATTTTGAAATATGAAATTTTTTAGAGTTTTTTTTGCTATCAATTGGTCTCAAATATTTTGGTTTTAATACTTTTTAAGAGTGATTGATTTATTTTCGACTCTCGAGTGCATCTTTGTTTGAATATCCTTTTGTTTATGGTTCTCTTCTATCTTAGCTTTGAACTATTTCATGCTTATTGAAAGA
The DNA here is from genome assembly GCA_009831015.1 of Picea engelmannii. Lineage (NCBI taxonomy): Eukaryota > Viridiplantae > Streptophyta > Pinopsida > Pinales > Pinaceae > Picea > Picea engelmannii. The sequence goes on from ML780583.1 coordinate 352,864, forward strand.
AATGAAGCATTAAAGGAATTACATTCAATGTTATTTTCATGTTAACATCAAGAAAGTAAATTCATGCATTCTAAATCATTAGAAGTATAGTTGTAGTGAAAAAATTAAAGAACTTAATATTAATTGGTTTTGAAATTTTACATAATTCTGTTTTGATAATATGGAAAACATTTGGATTCTTCATTTAAGTGAATTTTGTTTTGCAAAGAGTGTTGCATGAATTAAGTGTTGGGTTGAGTGTTTAATGGTGCTTGGAAGAAAAATAAACCTCCTCTCCCTCTTGTATGTAGGATTCATTGAACGAAATTATGCATTTAATCTTCCTACTACATGGTTTTTGGACTCCAGTCAAAACATCATTAGTTCCATATCCATCTACTCTTTCAAGTAAAAGTATCTCTAGAGAAGCAATCATGCATAATTAAAAGAAACTATACTTTTTTTTTATACAACACCAACAATAGTCTAGGAATTATAATCTTTGGATTAGGGAAAGTGAGAAAATTGTCCATGATTGCTAAGCAGACTTTAGAGTACTAAAGAGTGTTCAAACCCAGTTTTCATATAGGTATAGTTGGGAAACCCCTCTAATATAGAGGGATAAACACGAGGTTTCTTAGGTGAACGATTGTTATCCTCCCCACCCAGGTTCAATTCCTTGTAAGTGACAGGTGATTCCCTTAATGGGTCTATAATATACTCTTGTTTTTTATTATGTTGCTCATGTTGTTGAGAAATCAATATCCCTCCAATACTGGCCTCCCCGTGTTCATGGATTTCGGGGGGAGGGGGGGTTCATGGATGTAGCCATCTACTAATGTTCGGTCTTGTGAACCACATGTAGAAAAAAAAGGCACTCTGATTATCACATCAAAGTGTGGTCAAACAGTACTATTTGAATGAAAAATTTGAAAGGATCTATTGTAGACACAATTATTCTTGAATTTCTCTAACTATTGCTTAATAGTTTTCTATTGTAGCCACAATGATTCTTGAATTTCTCTAACTATTGCTTAATAGTTTTCTTTCACTGAATGAGTATAAATGTTATATTGCTTCGTAAAATCCCATGTGACATGTATATAACCAAGAGTAAAAGAAGGACCCACAATATAGTTTTGTTGATTATTAGGGTTACTAACCTAACTGTTATTAGTGAAGAAAAAAACAAAGGAGTCCCCAACAAACTATACTATATTTCAAACTGAACTATACTTGAGGTATAATAAAGTATCCTCTCTACATATTGTTCATGTCGCTCATTGGACATTTGGATATGTTATACAACAATAACACTATAAAAGAAAATATGAGGATGGGTATGAGTCAAATAAAAATGATACCTACTAACTTATGGTTCAAAGTGACATCTAGTTTAGGTGTTGTACAAGTTGCAACAAGTTTGACTTTAGACTAGAAAATGGGTATTTTTTACAACATTCTATTTGAAAGAAGAAATAAGGTCACATGCATACTTAGATGGGGAAATGGAATACATTCATAAATAAATATAATAATATGTATGAGATGGTCACCCAATTTATTGGTATAGTCAATGGGGAAAGAATGACATCTATAAAACCCAATGTCGAGAATAAAGGTATTCATTTTAGGATACCAAGCCTAAGGATCTTTATTAACACCATATATATATATTTTAAGGATAAAAATGAGGTTAGATTCATTATGAACATATGTAGGAGGTTATTACATGTGATTTTATTCTTATCAAGCCCCAACTAATAAGGTGGATTTAACATACATTTGATGAAACTCCTACTTACATGAAGCTATAGAAGTTAGAATAGGGTAGATATAATTCATTTTCGATATAGGTGAAAATTTTTACTATAGGAAGTTCCTTATACCTAAGAAATTACTTTGGAAACTGACTAGGCATTTTGTCTTGCTACACTTCCATATATTATATACATAGTTTTATTGACAAGGAACCATGTGCGAAACTATAAATTTACTCACGTGGAGCTTCAAGCTAGTGTTTCTCTCAATTCTTTGTATGGGCCCAACATTTCTCTATTCAAACATAGGTTTTAATGGTTTTTTCTCACACTAGTCCCTATCTATGTTTATCTACAAAAATCAAACTTGGAAACTTATCCCTTTCCATGACCAAATTTTATAACTTTTTGCTTAAACCCAAGCGCTTCTCTCATCTAGTTCTAAGCCCTTATTGTCCACACAACCAATGGTTGTGACTAGGTTCTTATTACCTTAATCACTTAAGCCTTTGGTGATAACTCCTTTAGTTCTCAACTCCATAAGAACTTGTGGTAGGAACCATTGACTAACAACACGGTGGCTTACAACTATTGAAGACCTGTATTTCTTCTTATTTTCACAGATGGTCAAACAATGGTTTCAAAAACCCCCTATGAGGGATATGTGTTCCTACTTCCACCTCCACGTGTCTAAGAGTGGTTATTGTAATCCACTAAGAAGATGCCCAACCTTTTATTATCCCCCTTTCACATTGTCCATAGCGTTAAACGCCAATCATCAATCTTCTCCTTTAATGAATGGTTGGATCTATCCCTCCTTGATAATGGATCATCATTGATACTATCATGATCAATGGTCACGATTCTCTCACCATGTGTCATCTCTTGTGTGGATGGATTTACGTCAACACAACATTTGTCATCATCGGGACATTGGGACATAATACCTCTCTGAGCAACCAAAATATATAGATGGGCACGAGACACAATGATCTGGACCATTGATCATGTTTGTGATCAATGATCATGATCTATTCTTCTACGATATCGTTCAAAAAATATATCCCCGTTTATATAGTCTAGACTATTGATCTCACCTTTTATTATATTCTAAACTAAGTACATGGGCCACCATAGAACTATGATTACTCCATAACCTTCCTTCCATGTGTCATGAGTTCCTTACGTCAATATGACTTAACTCATATCCGAAGAGGTTTTTTTTATCTATAGACTCAAGATCTAATATTCATCGTCAAAAGTTTTCCACATAATCCATATATCATGGGACCTAGTCTCCACATGTCACATCCTCAATTGAACTTATTACATCAATTCTGACATTTCTCATCATCGAAACCCAAAAAAAATTGTAGCATCGATCATTTTATAACACTCGATGCCTACGTTCCACTATAACGAGAATCGTCAATCTAGATATGGATCGATCGGTCACGATCCTCCCATAAATTCCTCATATATTTTAACTCCATATATGGCTATCATACGTCGATCTAACTATGGAATAAATGGCCATATATTACTCTTACCACCAAATTTTGTGACTTGTTTAGAGTCCTTCTAAATTTGATCCAACGGTCAAGACTTAACTCTTGGGAAATGGTACAGGTATAAATGACCTTTTCTTCATGGTATAGGTTGATGTGATTTGGATCATTGATCCTTCTAGTGATCAAGGAACAACAATTGTTGTAGCTTATGTTATTCTGAAACCTCCAAAAAACACTCGACTCATGCATGCACACAAAAAATATTGAAACCCACAGAAACAATAACTCAATCTATTGTTTAATGATACACCGAAATGCCGAATAAACACATAAAGATTCTATTGATGAACCTGCAAATAAATTTACAGAAGGAATTTCTCCTTCTAGGCCTGATTTATAATTAATTGGCCTCTATTAGGTGTGTTGGCCACACTTGGCCTCCTTACAAACACCTCACTGCCTATTTCTCATGGTGTCTCTAAATACATATTTTGATTTCACGTAGGCTTACAAGCATGTAATGTCAATTCCATCCCATCTACAAATCCTTTTAATATTGCGCAACGAACAATGATAATGTGATTCTAATACTTTACAATTAATAAAGGTCAAATGCAATCAAATCATCCATACTTATCATAATTTACCTTAACTTAACTAATTTCTCAATTAACCTTTTACACTTGAAATAGGGAAAAACAAACCCTATCCTTCTAAAATCCAACTAAAATATGATAAATTACATTAATTGGAATTTTATGGAACCTAGTCCCTTAGTAATTTCATATACCTCCTAGGTCTAATCAACAAGGTTGATTTTGGAGGAAAAACTCCTCCTACATCTGACTCTGAGGGTTAAAAATTTTCATCATATCATGATCTTGTGTTTACAATTACATGATTCTCTTTGACATGATTGTTGATGTTGTCACATGTTCTACTACGTGTTGTATTCATTGTTATCCTCCATCTTCGTGGATTCCAAATATTATGTTGTTTCTACTTACTTGCATTGTTTCCTTACTTTTGTATTGTTGTTGTCTTTAATTCTCCAGACGTCCAAAGTTTATGCTACAATTTTACACTTCCCTTGTTGATGCAAATTTGTATAGTCAATTGTAATATATTGTTGATTGTCCTTATTACCTCAATATGATTCCTCTTAGTAATTTTTATCATCAACATTCCAATCGCATGAATATCCATGTACAATTTATCTCCATGTTGGTACATCTCACTGCTTCTTTGCTGAAACTTATTGTTGTTTCTATTTATTGGTTATTGCATCTCTTTTTCATCCATGCTACTACTATATGGATATTTGATTTTTCTTCTCAGAATTTTCTTGAACTAAGTCTGAATTCTTAGTCCTTTTTACCTAGATCTCTTACTAGCCATTCCTCCAAAAACATTAATTATTTCTCAAAATCTCTAGACATTAGCTCCAAAAGTTTAACTTCATTTTCAAGAAATAGTTTATATCCCATTTCTCTAATTACAACTCCATGCTCATCATTTCTTTCTATACCCGCAACTTTATAATCAATTTTAAATTTTAAATTTACCTTTGTTTTCTTATATGTTGTAATCACTTCTTCATTACAAGGAATTTGTCAATATGTCCCCTCTCTGGTTGTAATCTCCTTTTCTAACCCAGGCCCTCTCAACAAATTTTCCTTTAACTCTAATTCCTCCTCATACTTCCTCAACATTGCATCTGAATGCTTCTGGGTAAAATCATGAAGGTCGGTAACACATTTGTGAGAATCAGGCTTCCAAAATTCCTAGAGACCTTTGAATGTAAAATCGAACAGTACCATGACGGATCCCTCAATTTTTGTGTAAAATTTTAGCCAGATGGATTTTTTTCATCCGATAGCATCTTTTCGGCCAAAAGATATTTCGATCGAAAGATTAGTTCGACCAAAAAAGTTACTAGCGGGATGAATTTTTTCATTCGGTAACATATTTTTGGCCGAAATATTTGTTGGGTATGTGTTATATTATTTTCACGAGTAGTACTGTTTCACATATTTTTTTCCCTCGGAAAATGTGTCACATATATTTTTGCCTTGGAAAATGTGTCACATATTTTAGGTGTTTTTTCGGCGCATGGTTTCTTTGCTGATGGTTTTCTATTTCTGGTTAAGGAATGAGGCTTGTTGACTAATACATGTCATTCAGTTAGGGTTTTGGATTTTGCTGGATCCTATATGTATATTTTTTTGTAAACAATGTATCACTATGAATGAATATAGAATATGTTGGCTTTCCTGGTTTGGGTTTCCAGGGGAAAAATCTCTGTGTAATGTTTGTATTTTCCTTAGTATATTTTTTGTTCTTTTACTGAAAATTTGTTTGTAGTAAATATTGTACAAGGTTAAGATCTACAATATTGTTCAACTGAAACATCTTTCAGCCGAAATCGTTTCTCGTCCAAAACAAACTTTTAGCCAAAAAAGTTTTTATATATTTCCTGCACATCAGTCAATCCATCCTTTTCGAGTTGTTAACAGTCTGATGTTGTTGGTTGTTGTTGGTGGTGGTGGTGTTGTTGGTGTTGTTTTTTTTGGTGGTGCTATCGTTGTTGGTGTTGTCGTTGTTGTTGATTTTGGTGTTGTTGATCATTGTTATAGTTGGTGTTGTTGGTGATGTCATTGTTGGTGTTGTTATAGTTGGTCAATGTTGGTGTTGGTTGTCACTGTTATAGCATGTATGTTATAGTTTTTTAAATTAGTTTATTTATCATGTTTTTGTTTTATAAATTAGTGTAAATTAGTGTAGTTAGTGTAATTAGCCTATTAAAGAGTGAATTAAGCACAGTGAATTCATTGTTCTTAATTCACTGTACTTTTTAAGAACAATGAATTAAAATCACAATGAACTAAGAACTCTGAATTCCTATACCTAATAAAAATAAGGAAGAGCTATGATAACTCATGTTCTGACTCTTTCTACCTAAAATAAAAAAAAGTGTAATTCATCCTAATTTTTACTAGACTGGATAATATAAACTTCTACTATCTCCTAAAGTGAAATTGTGTTTCCCGTACTTTTACAACAAGATAGTGAATTAATCACAATGAAACTTTTGAAGAAAATCCTCCCAATTCGCTAAGCTAAGTATGGTCGGAAACTAAACATGTCTTCATGAAATATTAACGCCTTAAATTAACATAATAGATAGACTCTTTATGTTATGACCTACCACTAGACTCTATACGCAACATGGGAGTGGTATTCGATAAAATCTTCTGCCTAACTCAATAGTCCCCCCAACCCATAATTCTCGTGAATTGCCCCATCAAAGTATCCCTAGGCATATGTTTTTTTGATGTTTGGACTAGGAACCACTCTTTGAGGCTTTTTCGTACCTGATTTCCACACTCCCTCATAATCGTACTTGATTTGAGAAAAAAAACTCAATGGGTATGCATTTCCTTATTTTGAAAGATCGTATCATTCCTATCTAGCCAAAGGTCCCAAAGGACTATACAAGGAAGAGATTTATTAGCCTGGACATATTTTCTCTTAAACCATACATATAGACAATCCATTGCAGTATATCCCTGCCATTTACCATTTCCTCTTGCTAATTTAATAACTTCCTCCCATATTCCTTTTGTAAAAGGACATGTAATCATAAAGTGAGGTAAGGTATCATCATTACTTTTGCAGAAGATTCATCTTCATGTCCGATGTCATTCTCTCTTTTAACAATTATCCCAACTCAATATTTTGTTTGCAAGAACTAGCCAAAGGAAAACTTTTTTTTTTATAGGGGATTTTATTTTCCATACACACTTCCACCACCACCTCTGATCATTTTCCTCCTCTACTCAAAACATTGCTTTATATCCTAATTGTGTTGTGTATCTTCCCGATGAGTTTCTTTTAGACCAAACAATTTCATCCTCTTCCTCTCTTAATCTGATTGTACTCTGTTTCAACTTTTGCACAAATAGAGTCCAACATTTTGCTTCCTCCCCTTGCAAGTCTATCCTATTTTCTTCCTTCCAAACCTAATTCCAGATATAAATATTTTCAAGGTCTATTACCTCTGCCAAATAGCATAACCTTTCAAATTAAGCACAGTGAATTCACTATGCTTACTTCACTGTGTTGTATATAAGATACTCTTTTCTAACTCATTATGCTTAAAAATAACAATGAATCAAGAACAGTGATTTCAAATTGTGCATCTAAAACTATTTGCCAAAGATTGATGTAAATCCTGTGTGCATGTAAAACAAATTGATGCATCCTTGTTTCCCAAAACCAATCTCACAAGTTAGCATCAAATGAAAATTAATTATAAGTGTGTGGGTTATCAACAATCTGATTCGTGCAAAGAGAAACTACATACCATGAATATTGAAATTATTCCAACCAATAGAAATTTGTCATTAGAGTTTAAGAAGTGTTAACTTTTAGGTGAAATATTAACCATGCATAGGAAAGTGAAGGGATTAGTTCTCCATAAAACAATAGTGTTTACCCATTCAAAATAGTGCTAGAAATGAGTTAATATTAAACAATATTATATTCTTATTTACTTCACCTATCTACTCATCTAAATATAGGAATATACCATTATATTTCATATAGGATAATATACCATTGGATTTCACACACGATAATATAGGTCATTGTAAGTGTTTCCAACTTTAATATGAATCGTTTTAATTATAAATGAAAATATATTATACTCTAGTCTGTTTATATTATATTTATGCCAAATGATTTAAATATTTTGTGTGTTAAGCTAGGGAACCAACAAGCCATTAAATACTAGCACTTGGGAAATAAAATGTTGCAACAATAAATCGAAGTTGTTCTAGGACTTAAACCATCAAATAATGTGCCAATAATATGTATTTAATCTTTATAAATATGACAAACTTTAATCATTCACAATTGTGGTCTAATCAATATGCTTTATTCACTGTGTTGTATATAATATAATCTTTTCTAATAACTCACAACATCATTTGGTGAGAAAATCATGATAATGAGATTATGCAGTACTATCATATTAGTAGTGACCAAATGACTCACTAACAACACATCATGGACTTACTCTTCTATAAATACCCTTGTAATCCCATTAGATCAATAATCACCTGTATTACACTTAGTATATGAACAACACGTTAGCTATTGTTATTACTTATCCTTATTCACATAATCATCATAGTAACCATTACTAATGAATATGTGGTGTCAATTGGTTAGTAGTATAGTTGTGTTCTTTGATTAAGCTCTACCTTATTTCCATAATCTTTGTACATGAGCTAGCTAAGTTGATCTTACTAGTACCAATAAAGAGCATAGGTAATGATACTTATTACTCATAGATAGTGTAATCATCGTAACCTAATATCGAAACTATAACATAAGAAGATAGAGTGGATTAGTGCTCAGAGGTTGAACAAGCATCACCTTATACTGTTACATGATAGTAATTGATCATGTATATTTTCTTAAACTAGTGTTATATGTAATACATTCCTATCTGTTATGTATTATGTGTATTCAATGAATCTTGTTATTGCATAAAGCATACCCTTATTAGTATAATGGAAACAATACTAACCTAACTAATATGGTAAATACATGTACTTATCCTTGTTATCTATATAAGTATTCTATTAATTACGTATATGGACTAATGAAACCACATATGATCTACAAATCACATTGAGTTTACATTGGTGACCTTTTTCTCATAAGGATATGGATAGTAATCACACATTAATTAGGTGAAATACATAGGATAAGCTTAATCTATTTCATGAAATATGGAAACACTAACCTAACTAGTAATGATAAGAATCAGTTTAGGAAGCACATATACCTTATCTCAATATGTATATGTTCTTCATGTATCTAGTTCATTCATATTGGTCGATCAAGTACAAGATTCATTAGTTATACCTATTACTAACCTTTATTGAATCAGTCAGTAAACAATGGTAACCAAAACGAGCTTGATTGTATGACCCTTATTGAACATGATGCAATGGAATTGTACTAATCAATGAGAAAGCAACATGTATAAGCTCTTACTACTAATCAAAATCTTGAATGAGTGCACCAGGTAAGGGTTAGAGTTATAGCCTATACCAATAGTGGTGTTCATATTAAAAATATCCACTTGTATGAATGGAATATCTTTTACGTTGTTATTTACTCTTATTGAAGTTGGTACTCTATTGGTTACACTATCTTAGCTATGTAGAAGCTCATGATCTATGTAATATGGAGAAACTTATACTATGGATTTACTACTCTGTTTCAATTAGGTTCAACTTGATACTAATGAAAGAGTGGTATTGTTACCTATGATATGTATATGTTTTCTACAAAAGGGTATCTTACTATCACTGGTTTGTTAAGATCTACCTCATCTGAAGATTTAGTCCCATTGATTCCTTTTATTCCATAAGATTCCATCAGTGAATCTAAGACTCGAACTAGAAAAATTTAGGTTGAAGGTATATCACCTTAATAGATTCCCAGGGTAGTGAGTGGAGCAAAGGATGTATCCATTCCAATGATTCCATGATGTTATGTGTTCCTTTATTGTCGATATATTTAAATATTCTAATGAAAATTAGCATTGTAACCCAAAATTAGATAACAAAATAATTATTGAAATGAGTGTTAAGTCAAGTCAAGTTCTAGCCATGCCCAAAGAAAAAGCTAACACTGATACCAATAAAGTAATTTTATGTTATTTTTTCTTGTTTCAATTTTATTAGATGCATTTACTAAAGTTCTTTAAGTAATTTGAAACTTCATATATCCTATATCTCAATATTCTATAAGGTACTAATTAAATTATCTTTCCTTCATATTGCATCACCATTTAGGTTTAGAACCTTGGCCTAGAACCATAGGTTTATGAGTTTGATGGTGATGGAAAAAATTGTTCCCTAGGTGAGGGATAACGAGTAGAAAACATGTTAGTTTTTACACATTATTTTCATCCATCCCTGGTCTCATACTATATTTTACTGATTAATCTTGAAGAGTGGGACACAAACATTGTCCTATGATATGGTACACTAAGGATACATCTCCTTATCCAATATATACCACAACAAGTTCACTTTGGTAGGAATATTAAAAAAAAATTAAATAACTCTTTCAGAAACATTATAAAAAAATTACCTTCTACATGTTACATGTATAGATTATCTTATAAATTACCTTTTACAATTTACACATACATATAGATTATCCTCTACATGTTACATTTTTTTTATATTTAAATATTTTCATGTTCATTATATATAGCATTATAGTAAAAAAAATAGTTGTTAGTTTTTTCAATATATGTCTTTGGTGCTTCGAAGTTGTTATAAATATTAAATTCCTTCAAGTTGTTTTGTAAATCATATTTTCATTTTATGTTTCTATAACTTATCAAATTTCATATTCATGAATTTTGAAAGAATATATAGATCGAGGCGAGATGTCGAGACAAGAGTCTCCAAAAATGCCTCGTTAACTCTCTAGGCTATGCAATCAAAGGGTAAGAGGAACCCCTTCTTTGACTGAGACTCTGAGGATGTCAGAGACCCATATATCAACAAGGCATGGAAACATGGGAGGGGTAACTTGTAGTGACCAAAGGCAATATAGTCAAAGGAGGAGATTATCATATGAATCTATGAATATATCATCGAGAGAATGTGATCAAAATAGTGTTATGGATGCAAATTTCTTAGATGGGTTGCACATTAATACTCTGACACCTGAGAATGCAAGGAATGCATCACGGCAAGAAAATATGTTCAGTATTTTTTTATTTATTTTGTTCTTGTGTATATGTATATATATATATTTATATTTATTTTTTTCTGTTAAATGCTATAAATAGTTTCAAATGTGTATGTGTAGAGGATGAGTTTATTTCAAGAGAAGATAATGAAAGAGAGAATTCTTATGATGAGTATTCCAATGTTGGTGAAGAGGGTGAAGGTGTATTTAGGGGGCATTATCAAGAAACAAAATGTTACACACCTACGCACATCTATACCTCAGATGTTGGTGATGAGCTTCCTTGGGAATGGTCTATTGAAGCGATTACCCTAGAACGATGCCCAGGTGTTAAAAGAAGTTTGCAAAATGATTTGAGGTTCCTGGATCTCCCAAGAGAGAGTAAGCGATGGGGCAAATGAATGATATTTTTATCGATTTGATGATGAGATGAAAGTCTGAGGTGATGGGCCCCGATAAATGGGAAGTAGTAAAAAATAGATTTTTAAAAGAAGGTGCAATATCTTAAGCACCCCAATATAGCAAGACACTTTATAATAGATTTTTGGTAGCGTATGGGAATTTTTCATAGAATGATGAGGTTACACGTTAATTTGTAGACTCTTTGATGCAGATTTTTTCATGGGCATGCACCCTAGTTGATCTGGGATTTTCTCATCGATTGACTTATAAATAATTGCATTAAATGAACATAAATTGAAGTGCACCATTAAAGAAGGAAAAACTAAATAATGAAGAGACATAATAATGAAATATGAATGCAAAAAACTTGATAACGGAGTTCGTCCCCGATGGACTATGTCTTCAGGTCTTGTTGTTAAATGGGTAGGATTTTTCCTTATCACAACAAAAGAATTTGGAAAAATACATAAGTATACCTCATTTTGAAATCAAGCTTCAAAAATAATGCTCAGATCAGAAAAAAGACAACACCATTGAATTCGTGGTGTCGAATTACCCAAAAATGACTATCTCCATGCCTCGATCTGACACTGGCACTCCCAGGCCCAAGAATAAATTTGTCTTAGTTTTCGTTCCCCTAAAACCTCTAATTAATATTGTTGTACATGTCTTGAAGTTTAGTTAGAAAAGACACATAGAAACGCTCAGAACCAAAGGAGGAGAGAAAAAAATTTCAATCAGTAAAGATCGACTGACAAATCAAGGATCCAATGCTATTATTGCAAAAAAAATTGTCATTACGCAAGTGAGTGCAAAAAGAAGTAAGGAGATCTGAATAGAGACAAAGAAAACATTACCAACATTAAAGAACGAACATCTAAGTCAATTTTATTCTCATGCCAAGTTATATAATAATCATGTAATATTTCAGATATAAAATAGTATGCATAACGTAAATAACTAGTTAGAAATGAAAGATAAACATCAATATGACTACAACAACACCACATTAATACCAAAATGATACAAGAATAACACCAAAAGATAAATTTGATTGCTGAGAGAAATGTTTACTTTCCTCTTCGAGGGGGAAACCTCTAGCAGAGCAGAGCTCTATTAAAATAATATCCAAGAAAACACTTATCATACCCTTGACTCCTATTTATACTAAATATGTCTATCAAAAGAACAATCTAGAGGAAGATCCTTCTAGAAGCAGAAGCTTCTATTAGGTATTCTTACATTGGACTTGTTCTTCCTTATTGCTAGACCGATTAATATTGACCTTTATTACATGGAAATATATCATTCTACCTACGTGAGGGGTTAGGTCCCTAACATGTCCTCCCCTTTAAAAACAAACTTGTCCTGAAGGCTTGAGATGAGGAAATTGTTGCAGAATGGTAGTTGGTTCCCAAGTGGAATGTGCTAGAGTTGTATCTTTCCATTGGAATAATGCTTCCTGAATGGTTCACTAATATAGACCACACTCATGCTGGTCCAAAACTTCTTGTGGTTGTATCCAAATGGACGCTTCTTCCTCCAACAAGAAGGTTGGTTTGAGTTTGGCACTTAGTTCCAATCACCTTATTTAAGCAGGGAACATGAAAAAAATTATGGAGCTTAGAATGACAGGGAAAACATAATTGATATGCTACCTGTCCCACGCGATTGAGAACAGTGTAAGGAACATAAAATATGGGCGCTAGTTTATGACAATGATCATTCTTGAGTGAATTTTTCTTTTAAGATTGCAGTTGAAGAAAAACCCGATCCACTTCTGCAAATTGATGTTCAAAGTGAGTTTGATATTATTGTTGCTTCATGTGATTTTGGGCAATGACCAAATTCTCTTTGAGGGTATTGAGGATAGGCTCTCAAACTGTAAACGTTTGGTCAACCGCTTGGACCTTCAAGACACCTAGAAAATACGAGAGAATTGAAGGTGGTTTTTTTCCATATAGCACTTCAAAAGGAGTCATGCGGGTATTTGTATGGTAAGAAATGTTGTACCTCCATTCAACTAGTGGTAACCATTGAGCCCATTGATTTTTCCTTTTCAATGCAAAACACCTCAAATATGTTTCCAAACACTTGTTAACAACTTCAATTTGACCATAAGTCTGGGGATGATAAGTTGTGCTGAGATGCAATTGGGTGCTTTGTATATTGAACAATTCTTGCCAAAAAATGTTGGTGAAAGTTGGGTCGCAATCAAAACCAATAGAATGCAGCATGCCATGAATCTTGATGACCCAATCCATGAAAATTTGAGCCACAGTAGATGTTGTAAATGGGTGTTGAAGAGAATATAAATGATAATACTTGGAAAGATGATCAACTACCACCATGATGACTGATTTATTTCCTGATTTAGGTAATATTACAATAAAATCCATAGAGATATCTTGTCAAATAAAAATTGGAATTGGAAGCAGTTGTAGTGTGCCATGAGATTTGACTATTTCTCCCTTGTTGCGTTGACACACATCACATTCAACCACAAAATTACAAATGTCTTGTTTCATACCATCTCAAAAAAAAGAATGGTTGACCTTGTCATAGGTTTTGGTAAACCTAGAGTACCCAGTGGTGGGTGTGTAATGAAGCTCAGAAAGTACCATGGATTTAAGTTTTGTCTATTTACTTAAATACAAACTGCCTTTGTATTGAAGCTCATTATTGAGCCAAGATTACCCTGGGGAGACTGGAGAATTGACCTGCAATTGTTGTATGAAATGTGAACTTTTGGGATAGTGTAGCCATTCCTGGCGAACATCTTGGGGCCAATTTGGTATAATGAAGGAGAGAGAAAAAAGGGACCCTTCATCTTCATATTTTCTGGAAAGTGCATCAACAACTACATTGTATTTTCATTTCTTGTAAATGATCTCATAATCATATCTAAAGAGATTATTCACCCATTTTTGTTTCTCTGGGGAGGAAAGGAGTTGTTCCAAAAAATAATTGAGGCTTTGATGATATATCTTAATTTGGAAGCATTTCCCCAATAAATAAGGGTGCCAAAGATCCACAACATGTAGAATAGCCAACATTTGGTTTTCATAGATTGATTTTCCTAAATTTATCTCTAACAGTTGTTTGCCGGTAAAGGACAAAGGCAAAACCTCTTGCATAAGGATGATGCCAATTCCTTTCCCGGAAGAATCACATTCTAGGACAAAGGTCTTTGTGAAATATTGAAGGTCTAGGACTAGAATGATGCACATGGCCATATTCAAGGTTTGGAAATCCTAAGCAGCTGCTGGAGTCCAAGTGAAAGAATTCTTTTTAAGGAGAGCAATGAGAGGTGCCAAAATATTTCCATAATTCTTAACAAACTTGCGATAATAACTTGTTAAACCCATAAATCCATGCAATCTTTTGAGAGTCTTTGGTTGAGACCAATATTTCATAGATTCAATCATTTTAGGATCAACCCTAACACCTACCTTGCCAACAAGATGACCCAAGTACTTGACTTTTGAGGCACCAAAAGAACATTTAGATTGTTTGAGGAAAAGTTGGTGCTGACAGAGTAGATGGAGAACTCGATCCACGTGAGAAAGATGGATTGTCTAGTTTTTACTATAGATGAGGATATAATCAAATAAAAATAAGACAAAATGACAGAGAAAATGACGGAAGACATGCTTCATGAGGCTTTAGAAAGTGGAGGGAGAATTACACAAGCCAAAGGGAATGAACAAAAAATCATAGTGGACCTCATGGGTTCTAAATGAATTCTTAGGAATGTATGTCTCGTTCATACGGATATGGTGGTAGACAAAAAGAATATCAATTTTAATAAAAAACTCGACGCCACTCAATTCATCCAAGAGGTCATTAATGATAGGAATGGGAAATTTTTATTTAATTGTGAGTTTGTTGAGGGCGCGAAAGTCAGGACACATACACAAATAAACTTATTTCATAAGGACCATGACCACAGGAGAAGAGTAGGGGATCAAACTAGGGTGGATAACACCTACGTTGAGTAGTTCTTGAACAATTTTCTCAATTTCATTTTTTTGGTAAAGGGGCGACAATAGGGAAGGATATTGGGAGGAAGGCTTCCTTAGATAAGAGGAATGGAATGACCATGAACACCACAGGAAGGAGGGAGTCCCTGGGGAATAGAAAAAACCACTTGATGATTAGAGAGGATGGATTGGAGGTCCTACGACACATAGGGTGTGTCATTGGTTTGTATGGCATGGAATTGGGAAATAATGCCAGAATAACCTTTTTTGAGCAGATTTTCCATGCGATGGGAATTGATAATATCTGGGGAACCGATCGTTATTCCTTGGAACTTATATTGTTGGCCCTCCTGGTCAAATTGTATGGTTAATTCCTTAAAATCTATGAGAATGGGACTCAAATTCCTTATCCATTCTGCACCCAACACAATGTCACAACCGCCCATGTCGATAGAAAACATATAACATTTCAAGTGGTACTCACCAATTTGGAGACACACATTATCACAATTCCCTCCACATTTCATGGACCTCCATTGGAAATCATGATTTGAGCATTATTGACGACATGGACATAGAA
This sequence comes from Picea engelmannii, assembly GCA_009831015.1. Lineage (NCBI taxonomy): Eukaryota > Viridiplantae > Streptophyta > Pinopsida > Pinales > Pinaceae > Picea > Picea engelmannii. The sequence goes on from ML780583.1 coordinate 368,867, forward strand.
ATTAGTTTCTTGGGAAATGTGGCGATGAATCAAATTATGGGTGTTTCCACTATCAATAAGAATGATCACCTTCCTATGCTTAATGTAACCAATTATCTGAAGGGTTTGGGCAGCAGAGAAGTCAATGAGAGAACTTAGGGAAATGACCAGTTCTACTTTGGGAGGGTCCGAGGGAGGGGTCATGTCAGTGGTTTCAGGTGACAGACAAAAGGAGAGACTCAACATCCTCTTTTGAAGCATCCTTCGAGATGGACATAAAAGAAAATTCTTTCTTACACGTGTGCCTAGTAAAATATATTTCATCCCAATTATAACAGAGGCATTTGAGTTGGCGTTCATCCATTTCTACCTTGGTCAATTTATGGATCTTTAGTGGAGTAGAAGGAGGAGTGGGAGTGACTGTTTTAGTGCGAGAAATAAAGGAGGGTTTCAGTTTTGAGAAGAGACAACCTGTTATGCTTCCTTAGCTATTTTAGTAGAGTCCACCCTAATCTGAGGTTGAGCCCTGAGGATATGGGCATGAATCTCATCCTTGATGACATTGATAAAACAATTTTGTAAAATATCATTAAACATGCCCTCTGTACGAAAATCCAATCGCTCAAAAGTGTCTATAAAGTCTTCCACTGGGCCATATTATTTCAACTTTGTCAAACGACCTAAATGGTTGCTGTCAGTGTCAAAGAGTTCATAAAGTTGTACCAAAAAGTGTGTCCAAGCCACATACCCTTGGAGGGAATTTCTTTTCCATTTCCACCATTGCCAACGTTCTTGATATACATGGAGAACACCATAATGGAGTTTGGCCAACTCATCCGTAATGACATACAAAGAGAAATAATGTTTCATTTGAGTAACCTAGCCAGTGGGATCCGAGCCATCAAATTTGGTCACATCCACACATGGAAGGCATAGGTCATGCTGAAAGTGATGGGGATGAAAATTATGGGAATGAGAGGAAGTTTCACCTTCGGTTTGCAAAGGTGGGTCAGATGAGGGAAGATTTGTAAGGATATGCATCTTGGCATAGATTATCGTAGTGATGGATTCAAGCGAGGTAGAAATGTCTTGTTTGAGGTCCTCGATTGTGGTGGTGCTAGAGGAATGTATGTTTTTATTGGTGGTGGAGATATTGGCACTGAGTTATCTCACTTATTTTTAGGATTCTATGAAACTAGAGTGCAAGGTATTGAAGCGAGCTTCCAAGTATTGTCTTGGGTGTGGGATATGATGAAGAGGGAACAGAAAAAGGAGCGAGTGGGACCACACAAAAAATGGGTTATGGGTGAAGTGTATCACAATGATCATGGAGACAAGTTGAATCCAATGGGGTAAACCCCAAATAAGGGTGTTGGAAGGGGGTCGGGTACATGGAAAAAAAAATTTGCTTAAGAATACTTTAGTGTTGAAATACCCAAATACTTAACATGAAGAAATGTGTGGTAATTTTGCAACCCAAATGCAGGAGACCCAGTTGTGCAACAATAGATCTTGTCTTTTGTATTTTTGTTTCCGTCCCAAAGGTTAGGGTGTTCAAGGGTTTTACAGACAAGGGTTTTCCATGTGATATAGTTCTCTGATATATGTGCAGGTTCCAACAATAGTACTCGACACAATATCTCAGGGCACCAACTAAAGAGGATAGACCGTTCCCTTAGCCATACTGCCTGACTACCCAAGTACTATAGAGTATATTCTTGAGTGTTTCTCTCGATGGAAGTGTAAAAATGAGGTATCCAATCCATTTATCTATGGAGGGATTTAGGAGATCTAGGTCGATCCATATACATGTGTTATTTAATGCGCTACCACTCGAAGGGGTACCAACATGGGTTACAACGATGCCCAATAGATGTGTGCTTAAGTAACACTTGTATTTCCTGCATGTATGAATCCTCGAACGTGGATTTATTCAGGTAACAATAGATCTTTGTAGCTTAAAGACATCAGAATATGTCTCTACCCTGAAAAAAAAAATCACCCACAATGTTCTACCGAGGAAGGTGCTCTGACACCACTTGTAATATTCCAGATATAAAATAATATGCAGAAAATAAATAATTATCTAGAAATGGTAGATAAACAACAATATAACTATTAAAAATCCACAATAATACCAAAATGATACCAAAATAACACCAGAATAGCACTTTGATTACTAAGAGCAATGTTCACTTGCCTCTTCAAGGGGGAAACCTTTAGCAGAGCAAAGATCTATTAAAATAATATCAAAGACGAAACTTCTCATACCCTCGACTAATATTTATACTAAATATGTCTATCAAAAGAACAATCTAGAGGAAGATCCTTCTAGAAACAAAATCTTGTATTAGGTCTTCTTACATTGGACTTATTTTTCCTTATTTCTAGGCCTTAATAATATTGACCTTTATTACATGGAAATATATTATTCTACCTATGTAACAAATCAAGACATAGTCATGACCTATGGTTGCTAGATATTGGTTGCAATAATCATATGACAAGTAACATATATTGATTTTCTAGTTTAGATAGCTCTATCACATCTCAAATTAAATTGGGAGATGATTATCAAAAGAAAGTTTTATGAAAGGGTGTAATTTCTCTATTGACCAAATAAGATGAAAAGAAGGATATTCATCGTGTTTATTATGTCCCCGGTCTTAGACATAATATGATGAGTGTAGGCCAGATGAATGAACATGGTTGTAAGGTCATTTTTTAAGGTTCCAATTGTGTAATCTTAGACAAACTACTTGGTAAGAAAATCATAGCTACAATACAAATGACCAAAAATAAAATGTTTCTTTTATATAGAGAAATGTAAATTTGTCATAGACATTTACTCAAAATGTATCAAGACCAGGTGAGACTTGGTTGTGGCATCATAGATATAGTCATTTACCATTTAACAATCTCAATGTTTTACATAAGAAGTCTATGGTAAAAGGTTTTCCCATTATAAATGAGCATAAAAAACTCTTTTTAGAGTTGTATTTTGGCCAAACACCAAATGGATAGTTTTCACGATGCTTCCTATAGAGAAAAAAAACACCTCAAGCTACTGCATACAGACCTTTGTGGTCTAATGCAAACTCAGAAAATATGAGGAAGTTTTATTTTCTAACACTCGTTGATGATCTTAGAAGAATAACATGAGACTATTTTGTCAATCACAAATCAAATACATTTCAAAAATTCAGAGAATTTAAATATTTGAAAGAGAAACAGAGTGGGAAGTACATCAAACTACATAGATCAGATTGAGGAGATGAGTATGACTCCAAATAATTTTCATCATATTGCAGGGAGCATGGGATCAAGAGATTTTACCACAAGATACACTCCACAACAGAATGAAATATTTGAAAGGGAGAATCACACAATCATGAATCTGGTCATAAGTATGTTGAAGGCGAAAAAAATGTCAAATGAATACTAGGGTGAAGCAGTGGTATTTTGAATTTGTCACCAACTAGCAGTGTGAAAAATAAAGTCCCTCAAGAAGCTTGGATTGGTATGGAGTCTTTTGTTTCACATTTTAAATTTTTTGGTTGTGTTTCTTATGATCACGTTCTAGAAGAGTTGAGTTGAAATCTTGATGATAGAATTGAAAAATGTATATTTGTTGGATATAATGAGAATTCTAAAGAATATAGGTTGTACAATCTTATTACTAAGAATTTGATAGTAATAAAACATGATTCAAAGAAAATAAATCTTACGATAACCAAACAAATTGTAGATTAGATTCCTTCTATACAGGAAGGTATATAGGTGGTAGCTATAGGACAACAATATTCTCCACCAAGACTTCCATGATTTCAAACACAAGCCCAAGGAGAAAAAACAAAGCATAGTTCTTCGTCTTCATCTAGTAACGATTCGGATCCCACTATAGAAAATTTAAGGAACCAAAAAAAAAGAAGTTTGAGAGAAATTTATGAGTATATTGAAGACATAGATCAACAAGCACATTTTTCTTTGTTATCATGTCAATCAATATATTCTGAAGAAGCAATCAAGGAATAAAAATGGTTTGATGCAATGAATGAAGGAATTGAAGCAATTAAAAGAAACAACACATCGAATCTTCCCGATCTCCCTACATGTAAAACAAATATTTGAGTTACATGAGTTTATAAGACAAAATTCAATGAGAAAGTAAAAGTAGAGAAGCACAAGGAAAGACTTGTAGGAAAAGGGTTTGCTCAAGAACCTGGTATTGACTATGGAGAAACATTTTCTCCAGTAGCACGTTTGGATACTATCAACTAATTTTGGGAGTTGCAGCCCAAAATAAATGGCCAGCCTATCAAATAGACATTAAATCAACCTTTTTAAATGGCATTTTAAAGGAACACGTTTATGTGGATGAGCCACCAATATTCCAAATCAAAGGTAAATAATACAAAGTGTACATATTTAAAAAATCATTGTACGACTTGAAACAAACTCCAAGAGCTTGGTATAGTCACATTGATTCCTATTTTGTCAACAATGGGTTCAATAGGAGAAGCAGTGAACCCACATTTTACACCAAAAGACACCAGACATGAAATATTTTGATAGATTTCTCTCTATGTTGATGACATGTTTTATACACAAAATTTGTTGTTCAATGAATTCAAAGTAGCCATGCAAAGTGAATTTGAAATGAATGATCCTGGTCTTATGAAATATTTTCTGGGAATTGAAGTTGAACAATCTTAAAAATCATTTTTTATTTGTCAGAAAAATATGCCACATACATTTTGAAAAAGTTCAAAATGAACAAATGCAATCCAACATATACACCAATTGAAACATGTACAAAACTAAGTAAACTAAAAGAACAACAATTGATTATACTCTATATAAGAGGCTTGTAGGCATCCCCATGTATCTTACAACTACTAGGCCAGATATCATGTATGCAGTGATATTAATTTCAATATTTATGTAAAATCCCAAAATCACTCATTGGAAAGTTGGAAAAATAATTTTGAGATATATTACATGTACAACAGATTATGGAATTTAGTATTCCAATTCAAAATATGACACACTTATTAGATATACAGATAGTGATTTTTAAGGTAGTGTTGATGATAGGAAAAAAACTTCTAGGTATGCATTTATGTTGGGTATAGGTTTAATTTCACGAGCTTCTATGAAATAGCCCATAGTCACAATTTCTTCAGTAGAAGTAGAGTTTGTTGCCAAAAATTCAACATCATGTCATGCAGTTTGGTTGAGAAGGATGCTTAGTGATCTCAAACATCAAGAGAAGGAGACAACTCCTATATTTTGTGACAATAGTTCAACAATTGCATTATCTAAGAATCCCGTGTTTCATCGCAAGAGTAAACACATTGATACTCGTTATCATTTAATTCACGAGATTTTCAATGATGGTAGAATTATGCTATATTTTTGTTATTTGAAAGAAGAATTAGAAGATATCTTCACCAAACCATTGGGAATAAATACTTTTGAATTTCAGATACAACACTCTGGCATTGTTGGTGATGATTTTTGTAATGGTTGAAATTAAGGGGGAGTGTTAAATGGAGTAATTTATTCATTAATTGAACAATGTAATAATATATATGAATCATAAAAGAACTTATATGACATAGGTGAATTTGCATTTATTAGGTAGGTGACGGATGGTGTGTTCTAGAGAAATATCTAGTCTCCTGTATTTTGAATTTAGCTTTTCATATGAATAAAGAGAATAGTTGAAAAACTACATTTTTGTAGTGTTTGTATGTTTTCCTATGATTGAACTTGAAAACAATCTTTTAGGTCAAATTAACTGTGCAGATCTGTGAAATGGCCCTGATGAGAAATCTAGTAAAATTTCTTAACAAAGCATAGTTATGAAAGGCTTCTTATTGATGGTCTACTAGTGTGTTATTCTCATGAGTGTAGAACTGAAGCAAACAAGCAAGGTTTGGATGTCATATTTTTCTCATCATATCTACTTCATGTTTTAAGCAACCATCATACCAAGAGATGAAATTAGCAAAGATCCACTTCATTTTGCAAGCAATGACCATACCAAGAGATGAAATTAGAAAAGATCCACTTCATTTTGCAAGCAATGACCATAATAAGAGATGAAATTAACAAATATTTTCTAAAATATAGGGAGAATAAACCAATATGATGCAATATGTTCAATGCAGTGCAACATGAAATCCAAAAAATAGAATGATACCCAAAATAAAATCTTTAGGGAATCCTTAGAAAAAGGAATTTCACTCATATCTTCTAAAGTTAGAAGAAGCAAAAATATTCTAATATAATCCCTATAACGTTTTTAATACCTACATGAAATTCATGCTTAGTCTGTCTGCTACCCTCATCTAGCTTCTTAACAACAAAAAATAAATCATCATCAAACATGGCCTTGTATACACACCTAGATCCACCCTCTATGAGAATGTTATTGATGTTAAATTTATTTGTAGTTGCTTGCAACTTACAATATTCAATTACAGTTTCACATCCATTCTTAAAATTACGAAATTTCAAACGATTCACAAGAGGTGTTGACAATTACACTTGCAGGGCTCTGACATAAGTTGAATAGATAAAAAAAATTACTAGAAGGGATCTGACATGCTTTTTTGTGTGTGCCAACAAACTAAATTGCAGGTTGGATGACACTACCATCTCATTAATATATATATATATATATATATATATATATATATATATATATATATAATGAAACTCTATCCATAATATTATGTAAATTGGAAAATCAAAATTACTTTACATAATAAATTAAATGATAAGATGTAAGTTGCTTGTGCTTATTTTTGTAATGGTCAGAATTAAGGGGGAGTGTTAAATGGAATAATTTCTCCCTTAATTGAACAACCTTATTGGCATCATAAATGAACTTAGATGAGATCGCTGAATTTTAATTTATTAGGTACCTGAAGGATGGAGTATTCTAGAGAAATATCTAATCTCATATATTTTAAATTTAGTTTTTCATATGAATGTGGAGAAGAGTTGAACAACTCCATTTTTTTTTGTGTGTTTATGCTTGCCTCTGCTTGAACTTGAACACTATATCCTTTGCAAATTAATTGTGCAGATCCATGAAATGGCCTTGACGAACAATCTGGTACAATTTCTTAACAAAACATAGTTTTTAAAGGTTGCTTATTTATAGTCTACTAGTTTACCCATCGAGAATAGTAATTTCAAGTTTTTATTTAAAAAATAAAAGGGTGTGGCTTCAAAAGATAGGCAATATTGAACTTTCCCAGTGGTTGGAGAAACCTACCATGTAAGTGGTCTTCTAAAGAGACATTCTACATCATGAACTATTTATCTCATTAATATAGAACCGAAGAAAACAAGCAAGGTTTAGATGTTGGGTTTGGCTCATCATCTCCACTTCATTTTGAAAGCAATGACCATACCAACATATTATTAAAATTAGAGAGTAGAGTAAAATACACAAAACTATATGTCAAACACACTTGAATTAATGTAAAGATGCATATAAATACAACATGATGCAATCTTCATGGTTAAGAAAATCTATCAACCTCACACCATTTTATGACTCTTTGTTTGAGAGTAGATCTAACCATAAAATCTACGTAGATAATCAATAATAATCACATCTAAATATATGAGAACACATAATACAAGTAGTTATTATATATTCTAAAACACCCCTTTATTGACTACTTGTAATAAACACATCTTCCACCATCATTTGATTTCCATTGTTGCTACAAGACTTCCATATGCATTGTTATCTTCTTTGTTGGAATAAGACTTCCACTGCTTCTCATTGATTAAGATTTATTTACTATAGGATTATTCTTTAGTTTTGTACCTGTAGAAAACTGATCACTGCAAACAATTGATCATTGAAGCCCATATAAAAAGAAATCCATCTATCAAGATACATGGGTACCATCCATTGTACTCACCAGTTCTATAGGAAAAGTTTCCAGCTACATGGTTCGTCAATGCATTAAAAGTTCTCTCTAACATAACATGGTTCCTCACATTATGATATTATTTCATCTCAGTTTCCCCCCTTAATCGAAGATTCAGTATCTTCGATGCAACATCAAGCTTAGTCTACAGGTACACCTTTCACCCCCATATCTCTCACAGTGGTTTATCCCACAAATTTCTCCGCATCCTCTCTATGCATAAGAGGATAACTATGTGCAAATATGAACAACAACACGTATTCATGAACAATAGGGATTAGAACAAACATGGGGAGCTAACTTGCCGATGATGAGGCAATAAAACTTGGACCAAAACTCTGGGGTGTTGGGTACAACCGATCATGCACCCCTTGCATTGCATATGCATCATTAATTCAAGTACAACAAAGATCTAAAAATTATTTATATAAACTCAAAGATTACCATATTCCTTTGTAACAATAATATTCCCAAATCCCATTACATTGTCAGCAATATAATCCCATTTCATCTCAAAGTCTTCATAATAATTTGTTTGGTACTAAAAGGTTATTGCAATCATTTTCTAATTAAATTACTCTAATATATGACCAATTCCAACATACATTCAAACTCATGACAATAGTTGGCCAGACTAAATATCAGAACAATAAGAATCACATTCTTTTAACCAAACTTCTATTAAATCTTTCTTCATAACGGATAAATCAAACATTTCACATTCCTATTGGATGACGAATCAAAATCACCCACATCATGTGGCTCCTTCTTGCAACGGATGTGTGAAACGTCCAATTCACAAAGAAGCACGAGAGCAGATTCCCGTCATCATGGATCCTGACATCAAATGCACCCATGCGATCAAAAGTCACGATTCCCTTGACTGTGTTTGCAAGTCTCTTGGAAGTCGCTCAATCTGCCCACGTGACTTCTCAAACATTTCATGCTCCAAGAAAGGGAAACCCTAAAATTGGCACTCGAATCATGTTCATCTCTGGTTGTCTCACCCTCCTTTTATCGCCAAGGAGCTCCTACAACAACGTCTTCACCTCCAAGCACAACTCCTAGTAGAGATCGTTTATGGGCATCCCCCTTTCGCTTCACAGAAATCCAAATATTGACCTCGCCATCTTCCTTCATGGCCTCATTGTCTTTTGTGGGCTCTGTCGCTCTTCTCGACATCAAGGTATCGATGCTGCACGGTATCCACGAAAAGTCATGGCAACTGCACAGATGGAAACCAAGGTTGGAAGTAACAATGATGCTCCAAGACTTGCTATCGTGAGTTCTAATGTTGAAATTCAGGAAGCAAAGGAAATTTAGAATTCATCTAGAATCCTCCCATTTTCAATTGGATATCCTGGTGTACAACAAGTTCCAAGATTTTAATTGGCTTTTCATAAATTTTAAAATTGCAAATGGGTGAACCAGAAGATTTGAGTAGTCGCTAATATGTAGTGTGCAATTAAAATTAAGTAGGGTATCACCAGCGTACTGCCACCAAAACCCCTAAACCGATTCATTGAAGATAACCACGAACATGGCAGGGATTTCCAAGGATACAAGAACCAGCTGGGCGCTTCTTAAACACTATCACAATAACATAATATACTGGAAAAAAAAATGCTCATCACAAAACAAGGTAGTCTCAAGCTCTCTATTCTACTCTCCTCATGATTTCGTCACTCCGAGCGAGTTGTGAGAGCGAGTTATGCCCAGTTCTGCTCTGATACCATATTAAAATGGGAGAGTAAAGTAAAATACAAAAAACTATATGTCAAACAAATTTGAATTAATGTAAAGATGCATATAAATATAACATGATGCAATCTTCATGGTTAAGAAAATATCTTAACCTCACAACATATTAGGACTCTTTGTTTGAAAAACTCTCTCTCACAACTGTCTATATACAACCAAACATTCTACGTAGATAACCAATAATAATCACATCCAAATATATGAAAACACATAATACAAAAGTAGTTATTATATATTCTAACACGCCCCCTTAACGACTGCTTGTAATAAACACATCTTCCACCATCATTTGATTTACGTTGTTGCTACAAGACTTGCATATGCATTATTATTTTATTTGTTGGAACAAGACTTCCACTGCTTCTCATCGATTAAGATTTCTTTACTATGGGCTTTTTCTTTAGTTTTGTACCTGTATAAAATTGATGACTGCAAACAATTGAACATTGAAGTCCATATAAAAATCAATCCACGTGCCGAGATACATGGGTACCATCCGCTGTACTCACCAGTTCTATAGGAAAAAAATTTAGCTACATTGTTTGTCAATGCATTAAAATTTGTCTCTAACATAACATGGTCCTTCACATTATGAGATTATTTCATCTCGCATCCCCCTCTTAATCGAAGATTTAGTATCTTCGACTCAACATCAATCTTAGGCTACAGGTACACTGTCACCCCCGTACCTCTCACAACGGTCTATTCCACAACTTGATCCACATCCTCTCTATGAATAAGAGGATAACTTTGTGCAAATCCTCACAACAAAACATGGGAAACTAAATTTCCTATGACGAGGTAATACAAATTAAACCAAAACTCTGTGGTTTTGGGTACAACCGATCATGCACCCCTTGCATCGCATATGCATCATTAATTCAGGTACAACAAGCATATAAAAATGCCTTATATAAACACAAAGATTACCATATTCCATTGTAACAATCATATTCCCAAATCCCATTACATTGTCAAAAATATAATCCCATTTCATCTCGAAGTCTTCATAATAATTTGTATGGTACTAAATGGTTCTTGCAAACATTTTCTAATTAAATTGTTCTAATATTAGAATGGCGAGTTCCAACATTTTCTAATTAAATTGGTCTAATATTGGAATGTCCAATTCCAACATAGACTCAAAATGGTGACAATAGTTTTCTAGACTAAATATCAAAACAATAAGAATCACCTTATTTTAATAAAACTTCTATCAATGTTTTTTTCATAATGGATAAATCAAACCTTTCACATTCTTATTGGAGGACGAATCAAAATCTACCACAACAGGTGGAACCTTCTTGCAGTGAATGCATCAAACGTCCATTTGGAAAATAAGCACGAGAGAAGATTCCCTTTATCACATATCCTGACATCACATGCACCCATGCAATCAAAGGTCATGAATCCCTTGACAATGTTTGCTGGTCTCTTGGAAGTCACTCTATCTGTCCACGTGACTACTCAAACATTTCATGCTCCAAGAATGGGAAACCACAAAATTGGCACTAGAATCATGTTCATCTCTGGTTGGTTCGCCCCCTTTCTATCGTCAGGGAGCTCCTGCAACAACGTCTTTACCTACAAGCGCTCCTCCTAGAAGAGCACGTTTTTGGGCATCCCCCTTTCATTTCACGCGCATCCCAACATCGACCTAACCATATTCCTTTATGGCGTCATGTTATTCTGTGGGCTTTGTCTCTCTTCTCGACATCAGGGTATCGATGTGGCACGATATCCAGGAAAATTCATGGTAGCTCCACGCCTTAAAACAAGGGCTGGAAGTACCAATGATGCTACAAGACTAGCTATCGTGAGTTCTAATGATGAAATTCAGGGAGCAGAGACAATTTAGAATTCATCTACAATCCTCCCATTTTCAATTGGATATCCAGGTGTACAAAATATTCCAAGATTTTAATGGGCTTTGCAAAAATTTTAAAATTGCAAATGGGTGAACCAGAAGCTTTGAATAGTTTCTAATATGTAGTTTGCAATTAACTTTAAGTAGGGTATCGCAAGTTCACTGCCACCGAAACCACTAAAATGATTCATTGAAGGTAACCACAAACTTCGTGGGGATTTTCAAAGACACAAGAACCACCGGGGCGCTTCTCAATCACTATCACAATAACATAAGATAATGGGAAAACAAATGCTCATCACAAAATAATCCGGTTTCAGACTATCTCTTCTATTCTCTTTATGATATGGGCAATAACATAAGATAATGGGAAAACAAATGCTCATCACAAAATAATCCGGTTTCAAACTATCTCTTCTATTCTCTTTATGATCTGGGCAGTCCCGTGAGGGAGTTATGTCCAATGCCTCTCTTATACCATATTAAAATGAGAGAGTACAATATGTTAATCAGAGTCATCAAAGATAAAACTAACATGTAGTGAAAAACATTACAAAACATATCAAACACATAACAAGAAGATTACGTGGTTCGCTCAACATTGGGCTACGTCCACCAAGAAGGTATTGATTCTCTTATTGTTTATAGGACGAAAAATTACAGCAGGCTCACTCCACTCATCTCACTCAAAACCTCTACCGGCATACATAAATTTATAGCAAGTTACATAAAAAACTGACTATTGAATGCGCTCTCATCCATATTCTAACTTGGTCTTATTAGTTACAGCCAACACTAAATAATAGGATCTAAAATCTATCCTTGGAGGAATTCATTGTCTCCAAATTCCAACAATCTCCACCTTGACAACAATGAACCTGATACCTTGCTCCTTCTTTTGTTCATCACCTTTTATGAAAGCCAAGATAAGCCAATCACCATTGTAGCTTCTCTAAAATACTAGTTTTGTGAACATGTTTGCGTAGTTCTCTTTTGTATGAAGTTTTTCAAGAGAAACTGCACCTTCATTGATGACTTGTCTTACAAAATGGTACTTAATAGGAATATGTTTAGTTTTACTGTGGTATACTGAATTCTTTGCCAAGTGAATAACACTTTCACTATCACAAAGTAGCTTTAATTTGTCCTGCATACTTTCAAACTCACCAAACAAACCTTTTAACCAAACCGCCTCTTTGCAAGCATGTGAAGCAACTATTTATTTTTCTTATGTAGTGGACAAAGAAACAATGCTCTGTAGCTTTGACATCCAACTAATAACTCCACCTGCAAGATTAAATACATATCCTAAAGTTGACCTCATTTTTTCCAGATCACCTGCAACGTCAGAATCGACATATCGACAGACTAACTCATAACCACCATTATAGGTGATACAGTAATTACTTGTGCCCCTCAGATTCCGAAGCACCCATTTCACTATTGTCAAGTGTTCTTTACTTGGATTTTCCATATATCTAATGACAATCCCAACTGCATGTGAAATGTCTGGTCGTGTACTAACCATTGCATACATTAAACTTCCTACTGCTTTAGCATATGGTATTGAAGACATATATTTATTTTCTTCTTTTGTACTAGGATATTAACTTGAAGAAATCTTAAAATGGGAAGTGAAAGGTACATAAATTGGTTTCACACTTTTCATCCCAAACCTTTATAGTATTTTCTCAATATACTTTTGTTGTGACACTCAAAGCTTACCATTCCTCCTTTGTCTGAATATCTCCATGCCCAAAATCTACTTTGTTGCTCCTAGATCTTTCATATCAAACATTCTAGCCACTGTTGATCTCAGTAATAATTTTTCTTGATAAAATCATATGTTCAACATACAATACTAAGATAATGAATATGCCATTATTCAATTTCTTAAAGTAAACACAGTGATCATACTCACTCCTTGTATAATTCTAGCTCATCATGAAAGAGTCAAATTTCTTGTACCATTGTCTCGCTGACTGCCTCAGACCATACAATAATTTCTTGAGCCTGCAAAAAAATTTCTTGTTGTGATTTTGAATGAAACCTTCATGTTGTTCCATGTAAATATACTCATCCAAATCTCCATGTAAGAAATAAAACTTAACATATAGTTGCTCGAAATCCAAATCAAGTAATGCAACCAATGCTAACATACTTCGAGTTGAAACGATTTTATTAACTGGTGAAAAAATCTCATGAAATTCAATACCTTCTTTATGAGAATATCCTTTTACAACTAGCATTGCTTTGTACCTTTCTACCTTATCATCAACATCCTTCTTTAGCTTGTAGACCCACTTGCAACCTACAATTTTTCTCTCTCTTGGAAGTTCTACCAGGTCCCATGTAGCATTCTTCGTTAAAGCATTCATTTCATCCTTCATTGCTTCTTTCCATTTTTCATGGTTAGAACCCTCCACAACTTCATGATAGCACGAAGGTTCATCATCATTAGTACTTAGAGAAATCAATGAAACAAAATCATCATACCTTCTTAGAGGAACTCTAACCCATGTAGAACTCACGGAAATTTGTGACTCATCCACAATGTGTTAATTGCCATCATCATCCATATTTTCTTCTACAAGAACCTCTTCATGAAATTCTTCAAAAAATTGTCCATTTTCACTTTCATCTGTAGTTGAATGAGTTTCAAACTGAATCTATTGATATTTCGGTACTTCTACATTTTTCATTTGACCATCTACATCTCATTTGATGAGTGCTGATTCATCAAATATTACATCTTTGTTAATGGTGATCTTGTGGGTAGTAGGATCCCACAACCTATACCCATTAATACCATCACCATATCCAACAATGATAAGCCTTTTTTATTTTGGATCTAATTTAGAAAGTTGATGTTTCAGAATTAGAGCATAAGCTTCACAACCAAAAAATTTAAGATCAGAATAATTACAAGGGTGACATGTCCATACCTCTTTTGGAATATAGCACTCTATTTTTGTTGATGGGGATCCATTCACCATATGACAAGTTGTAGTTATTGCTTCTGCCCATAGTTCATGTTGCAAGTTGGCATTACTAGGCATACTCCTTTCTCTCTCTAGAAGAGTCATGTTCATGCGTTCAACAACTCCATTTTGTTGAGGAGTATAGGTAGTGGTTTTATGCCTATTAATACCAAACTCCTTTCAATAATTCTTAAATTCCATTGACGTAAATTCACCATCATTATCAGTTCTTAAACATTTAATGGTCCTACCAGTGCTCTTTTCCACTAAAGCTCTAAACTGCTTGAAAACAACAAATACATCAGCCTTTCTTTTCAACATATAAATCCACACCTTCCTAGAGAAATCATCTATAAAAGTAACAAAGTATGATTATACTCCATACGAAATAGTAGGGGATGGCTTGCAAACATCAGAATGGATATAGTTAAGGATTCCCTCACTAGCATGTCTTCCAGTTTTTAAATTTCTACCTATTCTCTTTTCCATAAATACAATGCTTGCAGAAATCTAATTTTAAATACTTTAGACTAGGAAGTAACTTGTGATCAGATAATACCTTCAATCCTCTTTCGCTCATATGGCCCAACCGTTGATGCCACATTCGAAAAGAATCACTGTCATTCTCGGATACAACTTTCGCATGATCTGACTTGGTTCTTCCTTCTAAGAGAAATATGTTTCCAACCTTCTTCACTTTCATAGCCAGTAGGATTCCTTTGTAGACCTTCATAACTCCACCTTGAACAATACGTTTATATCCTCCAGTATCTAAGACTCCCAAAGAGATTAGGTAGTTCCTAAGCTCAGGTACATGTCTCACATCAATTAGTATCTTAACAGATACATCAAACATCTTAATTTGAATGCCACCAATTCCCACAACTTTACATGATATATCATTTCCCATGTAAACAATTCTGTCATCTATAGACTGGTAAGTAATAAACCAATGTCTATGAAGACACATGTGATTTTAAGCACCATAATCTAATAACCATTGTTGATCATATCATGAAACAACACTAATTGATAAAACTTCATCAGTCATACGTGAACCTATTGTTGAACCTGTTTTAGTTGCATTTGCTTCCTTCGTCTTTTTTGGAGGGTATTCTTTGAAGTCTTGTTGTTACTTCCAACAATCCTTCTTCAGGTGTCCATATTTTCCACAAAACCAACACTTAAGTTTTTTCTTCTTTCCCTTCAACTTTGACCGAGATAAATCCCTCCTAGTATGTCCTCCTTCTTTAGGTCTTCCTCTGACCACCATCATCTCATATGTAGAGGTTTCTAAAATAGATTTGTTCCTTGTTTCCTCAAACCGTAAATCTCCAACAATAACATGAAACTCAATATTTTATGTTGAATTGAAACTAATAGAGGTAACAAAGTGATCCCATGACTCGAACAAAGAACACAATAATCTAATCGTCTTGTCTTCAGATTCGAATTTCACACCCATGCTAGTCATCTGGACCAAAAGAGTATTAAAATTATTTAAATGATCATTTATTTTCGTACCTTCCTTCATGCGCAAACTGTACAATTTTCTTTTCAATAAGATCTTGTTCGTCAAGGATTTTGTCATGTACAAACTTTCTAGATTCATACACAAACCAACTGTTGTCTTCTCTGTAACAATATTGAACAAAACACCATCACCCAAACAAATACGTATGGCACTCAGTTCTCTCGCATCGATCTCTTCCCACACTTCATTTGAAATGGTCATGGGTCTCTTTGATTTTCCCAAAAGCACCTTCACTGCACCTTGTTGCACGAGCAAATTGTGCATATTCACCTTCCAGATCTCAAAATTGGTTTTTCAATTGAACTTATCGATATCAAACTTAACACTATGAGTTTTTTCAATTTTTAGTGTATTTATTCTTCTGGGCCTCTATTGACTCCACTCTTATTTGATCTGCCTCAGACGTCCTTGGACAACGAACACCATATTCAATTTGCAATTTATATATTCCTTCTCTTTATTGAATTTTCAATTTATATCTTACTATCAATCTGTTTTCACACTAAATGATGCAAAGAAATAAAATAAAAACATGCCCCTACCATCAACAACCTCATTAACAATCTAGTACAACAATTAAAACAATACAACAATGGAAAACACTTTCTCACAAGATACCCGTGAATCTAGGTCTACATGACTATTAAATGATTGTACCTGGAGCAATAGGAGGTGGTAGACAGTTTCAACAAGGTGCAATAGGCGCAGGAGGTGGTAGACAATTTCAATCAGCACTCCCCTTACAATGATATCCCAACGCTAGATTCAGAACTGAAAGAAAATGCAAGTGTATAAGAGAATCGATGCTTCCTCCACGTATTGTCCTCAGCACCAATGGAACAAGAATGCTCCCACAAGGAAGAGGGATATCAATGCTCCCACAAAGCATATAACCCAATGATAACTTAAAACGATGACACTCCTTTCAAATAATCCTAGCACTGATTTTGAACCGATGTTCCCTTTGAAGAGATTTTTCTCCTTGATGATGGATTATGCAAAATATCTTTGATACCAATTGTTAATCATAGCCATCAAAAAAAAAAATAACATGTAGCGAAACACATAAGACAAATATTGCATGGTTCGCCCAACATTGGGCTATGTTCACCAAACAAGTATTGTTTCTCTTATTGTTCATAGGATGAAAAATTACAGCAGACTCACTCCACTCACTCACTTAAAACCTCTACGGACATACATGGATTTATGGCAAGTTACATAAGAAACTGACTATTGAATGCACTCTCATCCATATTCTAACTTGGTCTTATTAGTTACAACGAACACTAAATAATAGGATCTAAAATATATCCTTGGAGGAATTCCTTTTCCCCAAATTCCAACACATTAAAATACACAAAAGTATATGTCCAACACATTTGAATTAATGTAAAGATTCATATAAATACAATATGATGCAATCTTCATGGTTAAGAAAATATCTCAACCTCACATTATTTTAGGACTCTTTGTTTGACATAATCTCTCTCACAACTGTCTATATCTAACCAGACACTCTACTTAGATAACCAATAATAATCTCATCCAAATATATGAGAACAAATAATACAAGTAATTATTATATATTCTAACAGAGATGAAATTAGCAAAGCTCCACTTCATTTTGCAAGCAATGAACATACCAAGAGACGAAATTAGCAAAGATTTTCTAAAACTATAGGGAGAATAAACCAGCAAGATGCAATATGTTCAATGCAGTGCAACATGAAAACCACAAAATAAAACGATAATCAAAATAACATCTTTAGGGCATCCTTAGCAAAAATGATTTTACTCATATCCTATAAAGTTCAAAGAAGCAACAAGGTTCCAAAATAATCCTTCTAATGTTTTTAATACCTATTGGAAATTCATGCTCAGCCTGTCTGCTACCCTCATCTAGCTTCTTCACAGCATCAAAGAAATCATCATGAAACATGGCCTTGTATACACACCTAAATCCACCCTCTACAGAAATGTTGTTGATGCTAAAGTTATTTGTATCTTCTTGCAACTTAGAATATTCAATTACAGTTGTGCATCCCTTCTTAAAAACACAAGAGGCGTTAGTGGAATAAGTTCAAATTTAATAGATAGACAATTATACTTAGGCATTATTGGATACATCTTTCGCATGATCTGACTCGATTCTTCCTTCTAATAGAAACAAGTTTCCAACCTTCTTTGCTTTCATAACCAGTAGGATTCCTTTATAGACCTTCATAACTCGACCTTCAACAATACTTTTGTATCCTCCATTATCTAAGACTCCCAAAGAGATTAGGTTTTTACTAAGATTAGGTACATTTCTCACATCAGTTAGTACCTTAACAAATCCATCAAACATCTTAATTCAAATACCACCAATTCCCACAACTTTACATGATATAGCATTTCCCATGTAAACAATTATGTCATCTATAGATTGGTAAGTAGTAAACCAGTGTCTATGACAACACATGTGATTCGAAGCACCATAATCTAATAACCATTGTTGATCATATCGTGAAACAACACTAATTGATAAAACTTCATAAGTCCTACCTGAACCTATTGTTGAACTTGTTTTAGTTTCATTTGCTTCCTTCGTCTCTTTTGGAGGGTATTCTTTGAAGGCTTATTGTCACTTCCAACAATCCTTTTTCAGGTGTCCATATTTTCCACAAAACCAACACTTAAGTTTTCTCTTCTTTCCCTTCGACTTTGACTGAGAGAAATCCCTCTTAGTATGTCCTCTTTCTTTAGCTATTCCTCTGACTACCATCACCTCAAATGTAGAGGTTTCTAAATTGGATTTGTTCCTTGTTTCCTCGGACAGTAAAGCTCAAACAATAACATGAAACTCAATACTTTATGTTGAACTGAAACTAATAGAGGTAACAAAGTGATCCCATGACTCAGGCAAATAACACAATAATGTAATCGCCTTGTTTTCAGATTCAAATTTCACACCCATACTAGTCAACTGGACTTAAAGAGTATTAAAAGTATTTAAATGATCAGTTATTTGCGTACCTTCCTTCATGTGCAAACTGTACAATTTTTTTTTCAAGAATATCGTGTTCATCAAGGATTTCGTCATATACAAACTTTCCAGCTTCATCCACAAACCAGTTGTTGTCTTCTTTGTAACAATTTTGAATAGAACATCATCAGCCAAACATAGACATACGACACTCAGTTATCTCGCATCGATCTCTTCCCACTCTTCATCTGAAATGGTCGCGGGTTTCTTTGATTTTCCCAAAAATGCCTTCACCATGCCTTGTTGCACGACAAAATCGTGCATATTCACCTTCGAGATCTCAAAATTATTTTTTCCATTGAACTTCTCGATATCAAACTTAGCACTCTGAGTTTTCACCATTTTTAGTCGTCTTTATTCTTCTAGGCCTCTGTTGAATCCACTCTTATTTGATCTGCCTCGAACGTCCTTGAACAATGGACACCATATTCAATTTGCAATTTATATCTTTCTTCTACTTTCACACTAAATGATGCAAAGAAATAAAATAAAAACACACCCCTACCCTCTACAACCTCATTAACAATCTGGTATAGAGATTAAAACAATACAACAAGGGAAAGCACTTTCTCACCAGATACTCGTGAATCTAAGTCTAAGTGATTGTTAAATGACTGTACCCAAAGCAGAAAGAGGTGGCAGACTGTTTTGACACGGTGCAACAGGCGCATCAGGTGGTAGATAGTTTCAATCAGCGCTCCCCATACGATGATAGCCCAGTGCTAAATTCAGAACTGAAAGAAAACACAAGTGTATAGGAGAATCGACACTTCCTCTGCGTATTTTCCCCAGCCCTGATGGAACAACAATGCTCCCACAAGGAAGAGGGAGATCGGTGCTCTCACAAAGCGGATAACCCAGCACTAACTTAAAACGACAACGCTCCTTCTTTCAACCAACCCTAGCGCTGATTTCGAACCGACGTTCCCTTTGAAGAGATTTTGCTCCTTGATTACGTGGTTCACCCAACATTGGGCTACGTTCACCAAATAGGGATTGAGTCTCTTATTATTCATAGGATGAAAAATTCAAGGAAGTGAAATTTATCATTCAATGAAAAAAAAAAAAATTAAGGGTAGTCTAAACATTTTACTTTTTGATTGTTTTTGGGTGATTTTTTTCGTTTGATTTTGTCCAGAATTTGGTGAAGAATGGTTGGGTCTGTAGATTTGAGTGGCTATGTTTGTATAATAGGAGTGCTTCATGAGTTTTTCAACATGCTAAATCCATTTATATATTCATAAATACAATTTAAACAAGATAAAATAATGATTTTGTCCAAATTTAAATGGATTTAGATCAAAAAAATCTTAAAAAATAAAATGTTTAGCCAACCCCCACAAATTATCACAACTTTTTGTATTCCTGAAATATCACACAATTTTGTAACTTGAAACAGCTGTTATGTAAAGGCTGATGACAAACAACATCAGCTTTTGGTATTCCCACGATATTTATCGTTTTTTTAATGTCCGAAAAACATTATGAAAATGCTGGTGACGAACAAAAGTAAGAAATTTGGAAGCCGAAAAACACGCAATGGAACATAAAAATAAGGATCGATGAATGAACAAGATATACACATTGACTCACGAGAATGTTGTCAAATAATTAACGGGAATGATGACGAGTCTCTCCTCGAACTCCACCGACCTCCATTTGAACGATCATGTGTTGATAAGGCTTTGAGATGTGGACATCGATATGAATCTCTATTGAAACGATGCGAAATTTGTCAGTCAATGCAAAAATTATCAGAACATCATTCTCTTTTGGTATTCCCACGATATACCTCACTTTTGTAACTTGAAACATATTATGTAAAGGCCGCTGACAAACAACATTAGCTTTTGTAGTCCGGAAAACATTATGAAAAGGCTTGTGACGACCAGAAGTAAGAAATTTGTAGAACGAAAAACAACATAATTTATTTGCAATTCCTCAAGGAATCAAATTTGAAGGGAAGTTTCTATTTCAAACTGAAGGGTTATTGTAACCCTTCTAATAGGTGAAAATAAATTAAGTTTTTTATATGAAAAAATGAAAAAAAAAATATATTTATAAAATAATTATTTTATGATTCATTCATTATAACAAAGTTTAAATCTTAACTTATTATTTTTGGAACATAATATATTAATTATTAAATTAAATTAAACATAACATTTTAACCAATTCTATGATATCTTTAAGTACGGCTCTACTTTAGTTGAAATTTAATTTATAATTGAAACATTCTAATTAAGTTTCATGATAACATAATCCAATTATTTCTAAATTATTTTTGAAATACTTTTTTATTAAATCTAATTTAAGTAGAAATTGTGCAGAAATATTATATACAAAGTTGAAAAAATTAAAAAATATACGAAGTATAAGTAATATTGAAAAAATTGAATAATCTCTAAATTATTGAAAGTTATGTTTTAAAATACTGTTTTAAGATAAATATTAACTTAAGATACTCATTAAGCGGAAAGGTGTATACCTATTGGAGATGGGCAGAATTAATCACCTTTTAATCTAAAATTCTAATCTGATGGCTAACAATTGAAAATGCTGGAATATTCTTAGTGGTCCTCCCAAATCAATGAATGTGATTTACTCTTCATAACTTCCTTGTATTTTTGAATGGTCTCACTGATTAACCTTTGAAATTACCACATTTAAGATTAACTTTTGAATTTCCTTAGCTCTATGTGCTTTTCAACTGTCCTTGCATTTCAATTCACCAGAGTGCTGTCCATCCAGATAAACTGTATAAAGGCCCTGTAAATATTGTATGACAATGTGACTTACTAAATATGAATGACGCAGATTCTGAGCAATGGACGTTTGAAGAAAGGGGATCATCATGCTGCTCTCGTGTATCCCTCATAACATTCTGCTACCCCAATCCTTTCTGTTGTACCTCCATTGGATGGACTGATTGACGAGTAAAAACCCACGAAATTTGACAGGCGCTGCACTTTCAAAGATTTATCTGAGGAAAAGATATTGCGAGACTATGTCCAGACGGCCGAACTGAAAAGAAAAATTGAACCGCCAAGTTAAAAGCCTGTAGATGATGTTGCTCTTGTTGGTAGTGGAATATGAAGGCAGTGTTTGTGCAGTATTTGTGCTTGCAATGTAGGTCTCTTAAATTATCGATCTATGACTATTGCTATGTTACGTGAGTATTGGAATATTTCCAGTAATTACGTAGTATTTGTATTGTTGTGGTTAAGTAATATTGCTGGAATGGATGTGTTATGAAATATTTTATTGCAATCTCTGTGTGGGAGGAAATGTTCAGTGGTCTGATGCATTGAAAATTGTCTTTCTCCATATGGCTTTTTGGCCATTGAATTTTGATTAAACATTTGGTATGTGAGTCATTTTGGTTGATCAGAGAAGACAGGAATGCGGAACGCTGATACTTATCAATAAAAGTGCATATCGCCAAATTCACAAATAGGCTTCCTGAATTCCTCTGCATAGTTTGATATAGGTATATAAACATTTCCTTTCTATTTTTATATATGGATACATTTTGATATAGGTGTATAAACATTTTCTTTCGGCCATTAAAAGATCACTAATTACTACGTTGAGAGTTTTTACTGTGTGGGAAGTATTATTAGTGGCTGTGTTAGTTAGAATAAAGAAGTATTATTAGTGGCTGTGTTAGTTAGAATAAAGATTTTCATTACCATTGTTTATGAAGAGTATAAATGGGAAAACTTCTCTATAAGAGGCAACATGAAAAGCAAAGTAGGTATTTTTCAAATATGTTAAAACCTTGAAGAAAAAAACTTGAAGTTCGTAAGTATAATTTTCCAAACTCATAACTCATAGGAAAGTTTAAAATAAAATAGTACAAATCCCTAGAGAAGATAGTGGACATGAAATTGTTGCGTTTTAAAAGTATAAAACTCATTCAATAATATGAAACCTATAGCATAACAATGACTATTTCAACTTCCAAGACACAACACTTGTTGCTCGGGCTTAGAGAATTCAGTATTTGATCTTCAATTTTTGTGGCTTCAATAAATAGAATATGCATGCATGCATTCGTAGCTCCATAAAAATAGGATTGTATTGTAGAAAAAACATAACAATTTTTTCTTTGCACTCACTTGGCACATGAAAAATTGTTAACACTTTTTTTTTTTTTTGCTAATATACAAAGGAAAAGGACCAATAACAAAAAGAAACTGATAAAAACAACAAAATAATAAAAAGTAATACATATTAAGGAAATTTTCCAACCCATAAAAGCAATGAAAAGAAGAACATATTAAGAAATTTTTCCTGCCCTTTAATTTAAAAAATATGAAACAATTTTCATTTCAAATTTGATAAGTGATTTTTTATTTTAATTTTCATTTTCATGGGAAATAAATTTAAGCCTTTTTATGAAGGGCTAGAGAGCTCTTGAAGAGAAATGAAGACCTCAATTTTGATCCCTAAATTCTTGCCATTATATGAGATCTATTGTTTTAGCACTATATTTCAATGTGTAAAATCTATTTACTATTTTTAAGAAAAAAAAATTCTACAATAATATTTTAACTAATAAATTAATATATTCATATCCAACAAATTCAAACCAAACACCCTCATATAACAATACTTCTCAAACTTAATAAAATCAATCGTTTAATTATATTAAAAATATATAAATTTAATTTATATACTTAAAATAATAATATGATATTAAAAAAATTGAGTAACCTTTTTTTTTATAATAACTTAGAGAGGAAAAATAAAATCCTCTCCTTGAAAAGATAATTTGAACTACCAATACCACTCATTTGAAAATGATGTAACAAAAAAATAAAATCAAGAAAAAAAGTTACAACAAATTAAATTACATTATGCAGAGATGCTTTAATCTAGCTTAAAAAAGAAATAAATAATACTAATTTTATTTTGGAAAATTTTGCATACGATGTGACCATTGATTCTATTAAAGGATGAAGATGATATTTAACTGCTGTAAGTCAACAAAATTTATTGTTAAAATAAATAAAATTAGATTAAATATTGTTTTTATATTTGAATATATTATATTTTTATGTTATAATATGAAGGGCAGGGAATGCATTGTTCGGTATTGTAATTTTAACAAATTAGATTATGCGTTTATGGGTTAGGTTAATGAAAGGTTTGGAAGGTGACATTAATTTGTAATTTTAATAAATTATATTATACTCAAGATTTTATGGTTTAGTTTAATGAAAGGTTTGGAAAGTGATTTTAAATTGTAATTTTTATAAATTATATTATAGTAGAATTTTTATAGGTTAGTTTAATGAAAGGTGAATTTAAAAGGAAATGGTGTTTATTTTTAACTTTGATTGTATTGTAATTTTTATAAATTTATTAGTTTATAAATATTAATTATAATTTTAACAATATTTATTTTATTTTATGATGATGATGATGATTAAATTTCATTAAGACTTAATTGATTTATCGGAACTTAAGAGGGTAAGTGATTACTTGTGATTCCTTAGAATTTTGTTTATGTGTTCGAAAATCATTAAGAGAAGCTTTCCAAGATCACCATACTTTTGTTGAGTTAAGAGGTTAGGAAGGTTGGTAGTGTGATCAATATTTTGAAAATGAGATCTAATATGGGTATAGGCTGGACAATCTAAGAGAAATTGTTTTTCATATTCAACCTTCTTAGTGTCACAAAGGTGACACTCTTTCATCCCATGATGTTTTAGGAATTGACCAACGCCCAGTTTCACTATGGATCTAGTGAGAATTTGTTCTTATCTTAGCAATGTTTATTTTTTTCTTCACAATTGGCAAAATAGATAGATAATTTTGATCTTCTAGAATAGGGTTGATTACATATTTATAATACCTTAACTTTCTTTTTTCCTCTAACTCTTTATCACACCAAATGTTTTCCTTAAATTTTGATTTGACATTTTTTTTAATAGTATCTTTATTCTACAAAATGGTTTCTTCAATGATTCCCCAATAGTTTAGCCAAGACCAGACATCTTTATGCCATCCTCGCTTGATTCGATGATGGTTATGAATTGATTTTGAAGCAATTTTAGGTAGCCTCTTGTCTTCCATGTTGTTTAACTTGTTCTTATACATTAAGTATCTAGTCATAGCCATGCTCTCAATGGGGGAGAGGCTTGTTTCTATGAGGAGGATGGGATAGGGCGTATTTCCTTTAATTTTGAGATTATAGGTTATAAAATTCTTTTGTATTTTCTCTATCTTTCTCCGGGATTCACGAGAGATACTACAGCCCCATAATTCACATCCATAAATAATAACATGTGTAACAAGAGTCTCAAAGAGGACTTTATTCTTATCCCAACTCCAAAGATCCACTGATTTACAATTGTTTTCAAGCCCATAATAAGCTTTCCATCCCCCAATAATCCTTTTCTCAATGCTATAATTCCAATTGAGCTTGTGGTGAATATCGATTCCAAGATATCTGTATGAAGTCACTTCCTCCAAGTTGTTGTTGTCATATACAAAGGTATCATAAGGGATCTTTTTGGATTTAATAATCATGACCTTAGTCTTATCAGTATTAAAAATCATACCCATATTGGAGCAAAAATCCTTGACGATTCTTAGTTGGTTTTCAAGATCATGGGGACTCCTTGCCATAAGAACGATATTATCGACATAAAGAGGAAGATTGATGACTATAACAGTGAGACTAGGGCCAACACAACCTGTTTTTTCCAAGAATCTTCTAACTTATCAATGTATATGCCAAAAAAAGTAGGGAACAAAGGAAAACCTTGTTTGACTCCAATATTACAATTATTATTGGAGTCAAACAATGTTAAAAAATATTATTATTTTTTCAATTTATATTATAAATTTTACAATCTTTTTAGTTTATAAATATTAATTTTAATTTTAACAATATTAATTTTATTTTATATATTTCAATGTTAGAAAATGCTATTATTTTTTCAATTAGATTAAAAAGTTTTTCATATAAAAAAATAATGCACAATCTTATAGTTTGGTCCTTCTATATTTATATCTTAAATATAGAGGACGAAACTATAAGGGATTAAAAACACTGAGGGCTGGTCAAAAGAGATTAACTGCAATATCGAAGCCAAACAAGGTTGTCCTTTGTCCCCTACCCTTTTTGGAATATACATTGATAAATTAGAAGAATGTTTGGAAAAAGAAGGTTGTGTCGGCCATACACTCATTGGTATAGTCATAAATCTTCTTCTTTGTGCCGATGATATCATTCTTATGGAAAGGAGTCCCCATGATCTTGAAAACCAACTAAGAATCCTCAAGGATTTTTGCTCCAATATGGGTATGACTGTTAATACTGATAAGACTAAGGTCATGGTTATTAAATCCAATAAGATCCCTTATGATACCTTTCTATATGACAACAAAAACTTGGAGGAAGTGAATTCATACAAATATCTTGGAATTGATATTCACCACAAGCTTAATTGGAATTATAGCATTGAGAAAAGGATTATTAGGGGATGGAAAGCTTATTATGGGCTTGAAAACAATTGTAAATCAACTGAACTTTGGATTTGGGATAAGAAGAAACTCCTCTTTGAGACTCTTGTTACACCTGTTATTCTTTATGGATGTGAAGTATGGGGCTGTAGTATCTCTCGTGAATCCTGGAGAAAGATAAAGCAAATACAAGAGAATTTTATAACCTATAATCTCAAAATTAAATGAAATACACCCTATCCCATCCTCCTCTTAGAAACTAGCCTCTCCCCTATTGAGAGCATGGCTATGACTAGATACCTAATGTATAAGAACAAGTTAAACAACATGGAAGACAAGAGGCTAGCTAAAATTGCTTCCAAATCAAGTCATAAACACCATCGACTCAAGCGAGGATGGCATAAAGACGCCCAATCTTGTCTAAACTATTGGGGAATAATGGAAGAAACTATTTTGCAAAATAAATATACTATTAAAAAAAACGTCAAATCAAAATTTAAGGAAAAAATGTGGTGTGATAAAGAGTTAGAGGAAAAAAGAAAATTAATGTATTATAAAGATGTAATCAACCCTAATCTAGAAGATCAAAATTATCTATCTGTTTTTCCAAGTGTAAAGAAAAAAAT
>ML780583.1:396132-422827 GCA_009831015.1 Picea engelmannii
CACTAAGAAGGTTGAAGATGAAAAACACTTTCTCTTAGATTGTCTAGCCTATACCCATATTAGATCTCATTTTCAAAATATTGATCACACTACCAACCTTCCTAACCTCTTAACTCAACAAAAGTATGGTGATCTTGGAAAGCCGCTCTTAATGATTTTCGAGCACAGAAACAAAGTTCTAAAGAATCACAAGTAATCACTTACCCTCTTAAAGTCCGATAGACCAATTAGATCTTAGTGGACATATGTTCGATTCCCTTAATTCTTCAACCATTATTTAATTCAAAATCAACATTTAGTTTATTAATAAATTATACACAATTTCCTAATTACAATTTTGTACTTCCTGAATTCTTTGTTCTATTTGTACTTCCTAATTACTTACTTCATGAATTCTTTGTTCATGCTGATCTAAACATTACATGAATTTATGTGAAGTGATATAATAAATGCACAAACTCTACTTTTATGACCACTTTAACTTTTTCGAAATGAAAATGTAATATTGATTGACTCATTTTTAGTTATTTTTACAAGTTGGATCATTTTAAAAGTGCCTAAAACAAAATTAATATATTTTCTCCATGTCTCAAATAACTTCAAAGGTTTTGATAATAAATTAAAGATTCCTTAACAAGTTTAGCATTGGAGGTTTTGGGAATAAGAATGAATTAACAAGGGTTTCTATTTCAAAGTTTCATAGTTTTTTTTACAAGGAAAAATGCATAGAATTAATGAGAGTACTCTCCCCTGTTTAGTGTAACAAAAATCATCAATGAGATGTTTCATTGGCAATTACCATTTAGGGTTTTACTAGTTGCAACCTAATGGATCATTTATAATTTTAAAATGAAAAAAATGGAAATACAACTAACAAATAAGTTAATGAAATAATGGTTTTCAAAATAACTTTAGAAAACAATTTATATAAAAGAAGTAAAAATATATGCAATTCTTAACAAAAATTTAGTTCATTTTATTAAAGAATAGATTAACTTTGATGTAATTAAAAACAATTTAAACATAATATAAAATTGAGAAAATAAGTTATTTTCCATATCACATCTAACCTATAAAATAAATCTGAAAGGGAATAGAAATGAATGAATTAAATCCAAGATAATAGTCTAAAAATAATTCACAAAATAGTATTGCATAAACTTAAATCAGAAGAAAACGTATAAAAGATAACCAACAAACAATGTAATATTTCCATACCCAATATAACCCAATACAACAAAAATATTGAACATGAAAAAGTAAGAATAAATACAAAAAGTAAGAATAAACAAAAATAATACACAACAATAATTACTCACTCTTCCAACCATGGAGTCTACTAAATAAATTTACTAAATGAATAGAAAGAACGATATATTTCAAATTCATGGAACAAAAGTTTCACCCATTAACAAATTCATTCCTCAAGAAATAAAATGTTTTCCAATCCAATAATGATTTCTCCTTCCTATAAAATATTTAGTTTTCTTAAGGGAAAACTCTCTATTTACTACTTCCTTTTCCATTATTTATAGATTTCATCAAAATATTTATTTATAGATTTCATCAAAAAATTTATTTATTGATCTTGTTGATATATGATAAATTCATTTATTCTTTATGTTACTACTTCATTTTCGTATTTTTAATTGATATTATATTGATATTATATAGTAGTTACTTTTATGGGGTAACTTCCTCATTTTGTAATACACAATTTAAATATCTCCTTTGTATTTTTTAATATATTGATTTTTATCATTGATTTTCTGCTTTTACTTTTATTAACGTTTAGAAGAAAGGGAATACAACGTTTAGAGGAAAGGGAATACAAAATATGATCTTCATGTGTGAACTTGCATTTTTGAATACATAGATTTTTATCATTGATTTTCTTCAATAGAAGGCGTCTACTAAAGGTTTCAGATTCTTGTTAATTTTGTCAACTATCAAGTCTTGCATTTCTCATTTTTTTCTAGTCCAAACCATCAACCTTACACTTAAGATGATTTTCTTCAATAAAAGGCGTCTACTAAAGGTTTCAGATTCTTGTTAATTTTGTCAACTATCAAGTCTTGCATTTCTCATTTTTTTCTAGTCCAAACCATCAACCTTACACTTAAGAATTCCCCGAGTCTCTTTTATGTTATAAACATAACATAAAACGTGTTCAACATATATATTTGATATTATTCATAAAATTTCTACAAAAGAAATATTTATAAGTCCTTTGTTGATTCATGTCTTAGGGTTTGTAAAAATAACGAGGAGAAAAGGGTTCAGCTATGCAATGACATTACACATTAATTTAACACAAGGCTTATAAATAAAACAAACATCAAAACATGTCATTCCTTATTCGCATATCTTTAAAATACCTCATTAACATTTCTTTAAAACACCTCATTAACATGTAATGAATCAACACATTAACGTATAAATAATCGACATGATATGGCTGTGTAGTCTAAATTTACTAAAATAAAAATAAATTATGAAAATTTCATATTACCTTCTTCAACCATGTATCTTATCGAAGGAAAGTTACTTCATTTTTTTTTTCAATTTGAAGCAAACAGTGTCAAATAAAAAAATTGTATAATATAAAAGTTCTTTATTTTAGGTGAGACCTTTCTAGTGGTATAGTGCACAAGGAAAATGAAAATTAGGATTAAAAGTTATTGCGAAAATACTAGAAGATTTTTTTCTCTCCTAACACTCATCATTCATTAGAAAAACTTCCATCTTTTGTTTCAATTGCTGATAAGGTAAACTTTCAAATTTTTTCTTCAAATTCTAAACTTTTTTCTTGATTACTGATTTGAAAAACTTTCATCTTTTGTTTCAATTGTTGACAGGTCTCCTAACACTTATCATTCATTAGAAAAACTTCCATCTTTTGTTTCAATTGCTGATAAGGTAAACTTTCAATTTTTTTCTTCAAATTCTAAACTTTTTTCTTGATTACTGATTTGAAAAACTTTCATCTTTTGTTTCAATTGTTGACAGGTTAAACTTTCGAAATTTTTCTTTAAATTTTAATATTTTTTTATTGATTAGTGATGGGGAAACTTTCAACTTTTTCCTCTGAAAATTTTTCAAACTTCATCTTCAACTTTTATTTTGACTTCTAACTTTATTTTAGAGTAAATCTATACATTTCATTATAAATCCTTCGTTCCAATTTCATGTATATTCGTGGGTTCTAAATTATAAATCATGTAAAGTGAGTAAAACAAACTGTCCAAATTGGAAAATTTAAATTATATGTCGGACCGTTTAGTAATTAAAACGTTCATATACATCCAAGTTATTTTTTATATTTGAACACAACGTTATTATTATATATATACTATGGTGCATTGAATTCAACACAAGTCTATTAAAATCAATATATGATGTGTGTTGAAAATGGTGTTGATATGGATGTTAAAGAAT
Organism: Picea engelmannii; assembly: GCA_009831015.1. Lineage (NCBI taxonomy): Eukaryota > Viridiplantae > Streptophyta > Pinopsida > Pinales > Pinaceae > Picea > Picea engelmannii. The sequence goes on from ML780583.1 coordinate 399,571, forward strand.
GTGATTGATATCATAGGTATGGGGAGACTGATTGTTGTCAATATATACTATGGTGCATTGATTTCAACATAAGTCTATTAAATTCAATATATGATGTGTGTTGAAAATGGTGTTGTTATGGATGATAACGAATGTGATTGATATCATAGGTATGGGTAGACTGATTGTTGTCAATGATTAGGGGAGACTATGAATTCCTTCATCTTTTTTGTTACATATCTACTTTGTGTGAATGACACGTTCAAGGATCAAACCAAAACTAGACAGGAAAAGAAAGAATAAAATGTTATGTGCGCTGATAAGATTTTTTTAGGTAATGACGATTGTGAGCAATCAATCCAACAGAAATAGAGGAGCATAGGTACAGTAAAATTGGAAGCTTGACAAAGTCGAAGTTGTAGAAGAAGAATTGAGGGACAAAATTGAGAAGGCAAGACTTAACATTTGATCCAAGTGAATTCAGTCCACACAAGCATAAGGAGAATTCATGCAACTAGAAGGTTGGAAGAGACAATCCCATGGAAGAGTTTTGTTGTAGAACAATAAACCTAGTTGAAGAACGATACCTCGATTTTCGGAGAGAAATAATGCATAGGAAAGTGTGGCAAATATAAGTAGTGTCGAGATTGAAAATAAGGTCTAGGTTATTCAAACTGAACTGAATGGTTACAATGGATACATCCCATATTCATAAAGAAAAATGACATTAATGGGATTATAATGTAGATGTGGAATTAAGATATTTGAATAGGAATGGGAAAGTGATCGAACCATGTGAAAAGGATTAAATTTTGGCAATTGCATCATGACTGTTGATATTCAAATATCAACAAGTAAGATCAAAATAATGGGGTTCGATAGTCCATTTCCAAATCACTGCCATGTCAGTATCTCTATAGATTTTGTTGGTTATGGAACTTGATTATCTTCCTGATTCATATCTCTTTGTTCTCAACTGTGTTTATGTAACAACCCCTTCGTTACAACTACAAGCGAAGCAGAAGTGCAATTTTTTTTTTTTCTGGCAAGAAGGTGATGTCGATAGCAGTTTAACCACACAACCGACGATGAATGCAAGCATGTAGTCCAGGCAACAGGAAAATATGACTCCACACACTAGCACAAGGGCAACTGGATGAAACATGCATAAAACAACAAGGAGAAACGACTACCCACCCGACGCAATAAGACCGTTCCTACAAGCTAAGGGACACCACCCCCATCCCGACACAATAGCCTCGATGATCCATGACTAGAACCTCAATATGCATGAACCAAATACATGAAGGTGTTACAACCTATGCTCTTACACCAACTTACAATGATCAACAATACTCATACGGGAAGCACTCACTACGGTCACGATATCATTTGCCTCTGTCCAATAAGGCACACCATGATCCCCTCATCAGGAATCATGGCATCCCCAGATGAGAGGCACGACAATAAACTTGGTGAACACATAATATATCTGGACCATAGACTCAATACCAACCCACCCGCTAGGAGACCGAATAGTTGACACAAGACTACACCCACCCCCCAAGCAACGGGTCGGGAAGATGCGATATGACGTCAACAAGAAAGCGCAAGACATCACACGACTTTGCCAACCACCCAACCCATTAATCAATTCTAAATTAGTCAATAAATACCAATCTAAATTATCATAACTTACACTCTAATTTAGCATGTCTAAACCACAATTTAGTCAATACACGCCAATCTAATTTAACATTAATTACAATCTAAATTGGAAAATTCTAAATTAATCACTAAGTGCGATTTAACTTACCAATTAATATCATAAAAAACATTAACATATTAATGCACAAGATGCAATTATCCCACTTGTTAATGATTTTAATTTACAAATTAGTCATTAATGTACCATCAATTTTAACAATAAATGAAAATCAAATGGAGCAAGTCTAAATTATAATTTGGTCACCAATGTACCATCTAATTTAACACTCAAATCAAATCAAATTTAGCAAGCCTAATTAATTCAATACTAACAAGAATGCAATAATTATATTATAATTTAATAAGTCTGGTTTAACCAATATTAAAAATAATTGACAAGTCTAGTATAATTTAAATTAAAGGTTGTCTATTAAGAATAAAGGTTGTCCAATCAAATTAAAGGTTGTTCTAAACAAAGGAGGTTAAAGGAAGAAGTTGTTTATTAAAAAGGATAATTAAGTTTGTTGTGTAGAAGCATCATCCCTTTACACATGTCAGCAAATGAGTTGCTATTAAATGTGCATCCAGATAGTTGTAAATTGGTACACGCACTTGCCATAATATGTAAATTGTAGAGAATTTAACGCCAACATTAAATGAAACACACGTAATAATTAATGAGAGAGAAATCAACGCAGATATTAAGCAATGATTTGCAGTCCTGACAAACAACAATTTGCAGTCTTAACAAATGGCCAAATGCCAAGTAATAAATGGGAAAATCGCATTCATCACTAAGGGAAAATTCATTGGGTACACTCGCCAATGAATTACAATGAAATTGCAATTTTTTAGAATGGAAAAATCATCATGCAGTAAGGGTAACCATTTGTAGTTTTTAAAAGGAAAAATCACCAGGCAATTATGGGTGAGGATTTGCAATCCCAAGGTAAATTCGTTGTGTATTAAAGGTAACTTAACTAAACTAACTAGTGGTCCAAAACAATGATGTTAATACAATTGTTGTCAAAAGAAAATAAATAAAAACGCTTGATAGATCGTTGTGTGCACAACATTCAGAATTCCTTGAGTTTATTACATTCAAATAATTTCGGTGAGTTTATTTCGCTTTGTTTATTATAACATTCAAAATAAATTTTTCAGTTGATATCATTCAAATAAATTTGTTGAGTTTATAAAATTCAAAATAAATCCGCTGAGTTTATTCGCCGATTTTATAACATTCAAAATAAATTCATTGAGTTTATAACATTCCAAATAAATTAATTCACTCAATTTATTTCTTTATAAAAACGCCATCTAAAGACAAGAATTATAATTTGTTTTAATCAATTATATGTTGGTTGTCAAAAACGAAAAGCGTGTAGCTTGTCGGGTCACCTGACATTCTAAACAAAATCTGACCAGAAATATAAATTCGGCGAGCAAAATATCACCCCCAAATAAAACGAAATCCAGGCTAAGAAGTGGCTAAATCGCCAAGAAAAAAAACGAAAAAGCGGTCTTGATCAAGAAATGATTGCAGTCTAGAAATGGAAAAATTGTAGTCTTAACTAGTGGTGAAAAACACAATCTCAATAGTCTTCAAATGTTAGAGTGCAGAGGTAAATAAATGCAGAGAATATCCTGCAATGAAACACATTCAAGATACGAAAAGTAGAGCAATATTTTTCTAGCAATGAAACACATTCAAGATACGAAAATGAAGAGATTGGGACTTCAACTCAGAGGTTATCAATCAGAAAAAAAAACCCAGGGATAATTCTTCAAGGAGGCGCAAGGGTCTTCAGAGTTTAGACAATTAGACACAGAGGTACTGAATCGCCAAAAGGCGCAGTGCCCACCAATCATCCAAGAACAATCACAGTGGCAGACGACTGGGCAGAAGCATCCTTTGCTCATTATCTAGCTCATGGCTGACTGCTCACGAGAGGACTGATGAGATAGGGATGAAGGCGAAATATGAAGCGCAAACTCATTAGAAATTAATAAAACCATAGGATGGTCACAACAGGAAGGGAATCGAAATCCAAGGGAATCCATCAACAACGAGATTAAGGCTATGGGGGAAATTCAGTTATCAATTAAACTACTAAGTCAATCATTTTCTTTACCCAATTAAAAATACAGAACTAAAAGCATATAGTATAATAATAATATACCATGCAGAAATAAAGGAAGCATACCAAAGCCCAAGTTGCCAGCTCTAAGTTTTTGACCCGTGCGCTCCGTGCATCTCTTGCTTGTCGACCGATGAGACTTCACTGGTACCTCCCAGCCAACGCTAGGGGTACTCTTCTTCCCCCTTAGCCCCCCAAGCCGCAAAGGGGCCACACACACCAAACCAGAGAACAACTAGCTCCCATCTCGCCTCACAAGGTCGAGCTACCACTCCTCACCGAGATGGGTATCGCAACTCCCATAAGCTAAGTCAATCAAATCTAAAATTCTGTAGCGTAACGTTACACATGACAGAAGAGATCCATCATCCTCCTCCTCCCTCATTTATATAGAGTTTCTAAGTCATTTACTTTCCAAAATTCCCATTTAATTTATTGTTTAATAATTTAGTTCATAAAAAATCCTCCCCATACAAGTGTCACCCATCCACTTCATTGCACCATAAATTAATTTCATTAATTAGTTAAATTACTCATATTTCCCTCACCCACCAAAAAGCATTCCTAGAATCACTCCTATGTGTCCCCATATTCCCTTACACATTTTAATGACTTACGCCTTACTAATTTACTAGTGGATTTTAATTTAGAAAGCTCTTAAATTCTAGATACCTTACTAAGTTAGTCTTTCTTCTTTTTCCTTGTGTTTCCCCTTATTGTTTTTGTTTCCCATTTTTTCCTAGTTTCCTAATTCTTTTAAATTTCTCTCTTTCCCTTTTTATTTAAATCTCAAATTGGCGGGTGTAGAAAATTAATTTTTTCCCCTTTTCCTTTTTAATTATTAAAGTTTTAATTAGCATATGTGATAAAACAATTATTTACCTCTTTTCCCCCTTTTAAATTTTATCCCCAAAAATATTTTTATAAATTAATTGAATTACTTAACCCCTTCTCGTCACATAATTAATGATGATTATATATATATATATATATATATATATATATATATATATATATATATATATATATATATCACAAGTAGCGCTTAGACCTAGACTTTATTTTCCTAGGTTGGGCAACATTTTATTAGGGAAATTGCTTTAAATCCTTCTCATCACATTATTTGTGCTAAGGCCATCTAGGTTAATTAATTTATTAATTAGCAACATGACGCGCCTTTCAGGACGTACTAGGTGCTCCAAGGGTGTCACTTGCCCCATTCTATTTCCCTTGCGCGACGTGCCCTTCAGGACACACTATGTGCTCTAAGGGTGCCACTTGCCTCTTGACTAACTTGGTAGACATCAAAACCCCTGGAGTCAATACTCTACCAAGTGATATTGTGGGAGAATAAGGGCCTCTAAGGAATAAGGCTCTGGCCTTATTGTGTGCCCCTTAGAATCATCCTAAGGGACTATCGCAGTCGGCCCTCACGATATTGTGGGTTTTCTCAAACTAGGTAGTCTTTAACCTACAGCTCGAGCCATGACAAGAGTGCTAGTAGGTTGCGGCAGGGCTGCTGACAACACCTCTCCCTCAACTTCTCTGGTAGTCATGCGTGACCCCTCTACTCCACATGTGAGTTTGGTCGACAAGCTATCGTCATCCTGCATCATCAACGAATCATGTCAGATATAGTATCCATAATCATATCATCTACTCAGATGAAAAAATGTCATATATAAAACAATCAAACCCCCAATAGTCCACTCCTTGACTCGATCTGGATTCCAAGGGGTTTCATCAATGCCTCTGCATCCTCGAGGTCGAAAATCTTGGACACTCAGGAAAATCGATTCAATAGCACCTGTCTATGTCAATACAACAAAAAAAGAAGCCATCAATCCATAATACCTTATAATCATAATCAAATACTGAATAATATAATAATCTGGATCACTTCCAAGCAAGTGTCCTCAAATAATAAGTTCGCTCAGGGTGCGCAAGAGAGGGATGTTACATACACCCCCTCTTGGTCTAAACTTTCTCCCGAAGTTTCACAGTATACAAGTTCTGAAATGATGTGTATCACAGTATCAAAAGTCTATCTATAAAAAAAAATGGAAATTGTTGGCGCATATCATATGCGTCCTCCCAAGTCGCTAAGTGCGGACTATAGTTGTCGCACTGGACCTTGACCCGATCTACTTTTCGACGCCGTAGATGTCGAATACGATGATCCAATATGTGGATAAGCTCAATCGTGACCACCCCCTCATCCGATACCTGCAATGAACTCATGCCAATAACATGTGTAGGATAACCAATATAATGTCTCAAAATAGATACGTGAAAAACATCGTGCATATGCCTCAAATAATCAGGCAAGGCTAGTCAATAGACCACGGGCCCCTTCCTCTCCACAATATCGAAAGGTCCCATGAACCTAGGAGAGAGTTTAGCTCCCTTTTCGAACTTGATTGAACTATTATGAAGTTTTACTTGCAAAAAGACTCGATCCCCAACTTCGTAACTACAGTCGACATAGTGCACATTGGCATAACTCTTCTGTCGATCCTGTGCTTCTTTAATCCTTTATCTTATTGTTTTCATTTTCTCTTCCATTTCTTGGATGACTTATGGTCCCACCAAGACCCTATCCTCAAGCCGATCCCAAATCAAAGGCATCTGAGACGGTCTCCCATAAAGGAACTTGAAAGGTTCCATCTTAATGGTGCTTTGGTAACTATTGTTATAAGTGAATTCTACCAGTGGAAAGAATTCTTCCCAATGCTTTTGTTGGTCCATCACATACATGTGCAACATGTCCCCCAAGGTCTATTTTGTTCGTTCGGTCTTCTCGTCAGTCCCCGGGTGATATGTAATACTAAAGTTAAGTTGGGTTCCCAAGGCCTCTTGGAAACTAGTCAAAATTTGTCCAGTAAAAACCAATCCTCGATCAGATATAATCCTCTTAGGAACACCATGCAACCTCACAATATCACTCATGAAAACTCTAGCTATGTCCGATGCCTGATATGTCGTATTCACAGTAATAAAATGAGAACTCTTCGTCAAAGTGTTGACTGCCACAAAAATCGAGTTGTGTCTCCTTGCTGTCAGTGACAATCCAACAATGAAATTCATTGAAATGACCTCCCATTTTGATTCTGGGATAGCGTGTGGCTGTAGTAATCCTGCTGGAGGTCTATGTTCAGACTTTACCTATTAACATTCTACACATCGGGTCACATAGTTAACTATGTATTCCTTCATTCTCTTCCATAAGAATAACGTTTTAAGGTCCACCCTCATCTTTGTGACTCTTGGGTGGGCCATGTACACTACTCAGTGAGCCTTGTTTAGGATCAAACTCCTCAAATCATCATTTGGTGGTGCGTAAATCTGATTTTTAAACCTCAATAATCCATCGTCGTCAAACATAAATCCTACAGACCTTAGTACCATCATTGTGTTTTCTCTAATAAAATCCTCGACCTCTTTGTACCAGTCATCGTCGCACTATAAAGTTAGAATGTTTTCACGTAGATTGGTCTGAAGAGGAAACACTGAAAATATGCATGGTCTCCAACTCAATGCATCATCCACTCGGTTCATTATTCCTTTTATGTAATAAATATCGAAAGCGTACTCGCTAAGCAATTTCGACCAACATCATTGTCGTGCGTTCAGGTTTCTTTGTGTAAAGATGTGTTGTAGTCCACAGTGGTCCATCTTTAATTCAAATTTTCGTCCAACAAGGTAGTGTCTCAAAACCTTCAAGGCATATACAATGGCTAACAACTCCAAATCATGCGTCACATAGTTCTCCTCATGCCTTCTCAGTTTGCTCAAGATGTAAGCGATCACTCGATCGTCTTGCATCAAGACTCCGCCTAAGCCTTCCTTGGATGTGTCAATGCATACCAAGAAGTCTTTGTCCATGCCAGGGACCTTTAGTATTGGTGTCATTGTCAAAATATCATTGACCCTCCGAAATGCTTTTGCACATTTCTTGGTCCAAACAAACTTCTTGTTCTTCTTCTGTAATTTCGTGATTGGATTCGCTATCTTCGAAAACCCCTCGATGAACCATAGATAGTATCCTTCTAAAACCATGAAGCTATGCACTTTGGGCACATTCATCGGTGTAGGAAATTCTATAATAGTCTCGACCTTTGAGGTATCCAGAGAGATACCTTCGCCAGAGATGACATGCCCTAAGTAGTGAATCCTCGATTGATAAAACGAGCATTTGGACAAGTTCCCATACAATTTATGCTCTCGCAAACACTGTAGTACCAAGAGAAAGTGCTCATCATGCTCCTCCATCATCCGAGACTAAATCAAAATATCGTCAATGAATACTTGGATGAACTTGTTCAAGTACTCGCGGAACACCCCATTCATCAAACTCATAAATACCCCTGGGGCGTTTGTTAGTCCAAATGGTAAAACAGTAAACTTGTAATGTCCAAACCTCATCTTAAAGGCAGTCTTAGGGATGTAATCCTCCTTGATCCTTAACTGGTTATACCCTGATCGCAAATTGATATTTGAGAACATAGTCGCCCCCTTCATCTGATCGAATAGATAATCAATGCTTGGCAACGAATACCGATTCTTGATAGTTGCCTCATTCAATTGATGGTATTCAATGGAGAGCCTCCATGAACCATACTTATTTCGTTTGAAAATAACAGACAGACCACATGGTGACATACTCAAACATATAAGTCCCAGGTCCAAGAACTCCTTCAATTGCATTCTCAACTCTTGTAACTTTGGGGTCAACATTCGAAAAGGCGTTCTTGCTATCGGTTCAGTCCTCGGTTTCATGTCTATGGTAAACTCCAATTCCCTCTATGACGACATTCTAGGTAACTCCTCTAGAAAGACGTCTACAAACTCTCTAACCACCAGAAGGTGTTATATACCTTATGCTACTCCCTTTTCACTTAACGTAAGGATCGCATAAATATCACACCCCTTGCATATGTTCGTCCGTAGCTGTAAGGAAGAGATGGACCTAAGGGAAACACCCTGGTTCCAACCTACAATCACGTGTCGTTGTCCCTCATCATCAACCAAGATCAATCATTTCTTCTTACAGTTGAGTATTGCCTCATGTGATTCCAACCAGTCCATACCGGTCACGACGTCATAAGATCCTAATATCGTGACGTACAGGTTGGCCCTGGTTGAAAACTCTCCCAAGTTAAGGATACAGTCTGTAACCTTCCCTCCAACCTTTTGTTTGGCTCCCGAAGCCATCTCTACAAAGATAAACTCATCCTGTTTGATTGCCTTTACCTTAATCCCTTTTAACAGTGCATTAGAAATGAAACTCTCGGTAGCACCGGGATCTATCAAAATGCTAAGGGTGTAGTATGCAACGATTCCTAACATCCTAATTCAATGGGCCTTGCCCATATCTCCCACGGTACTAGGTGTGGATGATCAATATGCTCTGGTCCACTCCACAAGGCAGTCGCGCTGGTAGTGTGGCTCCCCACACGTCTAACACCCCTTCTTTGGTTCAGTACTCCTGGTACCCGAAGTAGAAGATGACGGTCAACTGACCTAGAATCATGTTATGTTCTGTTGAACAGGCCTAAAATACTGCTGTTGCGGTCAATACTACTACTGATGTTGTGGTCCTTGATAAGGTGTCCGCTATTGAGGCATTGGGCGCCGAGGTGTAGTGAAAGTGGATCCCCTCTGGAAGCCACGATATCTCGTCATATGTCTGGCTAGTGTCTGATGTTATTGTGCACTAGATGACACTTTCCCTGCTGGTCTGGCTGGAGTCCTAATCTTACCCCCGCTGATAAGCTCCTCCTCAGCTATAAGGGCATTTTGGACTAAATCATGCAAGGTTTGAGGCATCAGAATCCTAACCTTTGCACATATGTTTCCATTAAGGCCGAAAATGAACCTGTTGACCTTAAGTTTCTTAGTATTAAGATGTAGATCATATCAAAGCAGCTCCATAAAATGGGCCTCGTACTCGGGCACCATACGACTACCCTGTGGTAAGGCATTCAAGTCGTTGAGCTGACGCTCAATGAATTCCTCTTATAGGTACCTCTCTCGGAACCATTCCTGGAACAATTCCCATGGAATGTCTTTGACGACCATGTTCAGTTAAGGAAGGAGCATCTTCCACCATAGAAGAGCGCTCCCCTTCAGTTTAAAGGCCGTCATGCGAACCTTCATGTTGGAGGTACAGTCGTGAAGTGAAAAGCACATCGCCATATTCTGCAACCATGCCTCAGTGGCTGCGTCATCCAGGGCACCAAAGAACTCAGTAAATTTGACCTTCTCAAGTTCGTGGTGAATTCTACCAGTACCAAGCGGAGCACATGGTGGACCCTCAGGGGGTTTCGATGCCTTGGCCTCATCTCTATCCAAACGACTGATCAGTGCCTCCGACATGTGTTGAAAAGATCTCATCAGCCCAACCACATCACCCACCGCTATCTCCTCCTTCCCGAAAACATGTTCATCTCCCTAGGGGTTAGACCCCTCAGGCATGGATGTTGTTGGAGACGTCGTGCCTCCTCCCCTAGCACCTCGTCATTTTCCCCCATGATGTCCTCTAACCATGATTACCTGCACGAATAAAAGTAAACTTAATTAGCAATGTTATAATCAAAGATCATATCAACGAAATTTGTAGTGATCCCAAGTAGCGGGTTGAACCTGGCTCTGATACCATATGTAATGAGCCCTTCGATATGACTACAAGCGAAGAAGGAGTGCATATAATAATTTTTTTTTTGGCAAGAAGGCGATGATGACAACAATTTAACCACATAACTCACAAAGAATGAAAGCCCACAGTCCAAGCAACAAGAAACTATGACTCTGTGCATTAGCACAAGGGAAACTGGGGGAAACATGCGTAAAACAACAAGGAGAAATGACTACCCACATGACGCAATAAGATATCTCCTACAAGCTAAGGGACAACACCCCCATCCTAACATAAGGACCTCGACGATCCATGACTAGAACCTCAAGGTGCGCGAACCAAACACATGAAGGCGTTACAACCTAAGCGCTAACAACAACTTACAACGATCAACAACACTCATACGAGAAGCACTGACTCTAACTATGATATCATTCGCCTCTGTCCTATAAGGTGCACCATGATCCCCTCATTAGGAATCATGCCATCCCCAGATGAGAAGAGCAACAATAAACTTGGTGTAAACATAATCTATCTGGACCCTAGACTCAAGACCAACCCACGCGCTAGGAGACTGAATAGCTAACACAATACTACACCCACCCCCCACGTCAACAAGAGAGTTCAAGCCATCACACGACTTCGCCAACCACCCAACCCATTAATCAAGTCTAAATTAGTCAATAAGTACAAATCTAAATTATCGTAACTTACACTCTAATTTAGCATGTCTAATCCACAATTTAGTCAATACACACCAATCTAATTTAACATTAATTACAATCTAAATTGGGAAATTCTAAATTAATCACTAAATCCTATCTAACTTAGCAATTAATCTCATAAACAACATTAACATATCAATGCGCAAGCTGCAATTATCCCACTTGTTAACGATTTTAATTTACAAATTAGCCATTAATCTACCATCAATTTTAACATTAAATGCAAATCAAATGGAGCAAGTCTAAATTATAATTTGGTCACCAATATAAAATCTAATTTAACACTAAAAGAAAATCAAATTTAGCAAGTCTAACTAAGTCAATACTAATACTAAAGCAATAATTACATTCTAATTTAACAAGTCTGGTTTAACCAATATTAAAACTAATTGACAAGTCTGGTCTAATTTAAATTAAAGGTTGTTCTAAACAAAAGGTGGTTAAAGGAAGAAGTTGTCTATTAAAAAGGCTAATTAAGATTGTTGTGTAAAAACGTCATCCCTTTACACCTGTCAGCTAATGAGTTTCTATTAAATGTGCATGCAGTCAACTGTAAATTGGTACACACACTTGCCATAATATTTAAATTGTCGAGAATTTAATGCCAACATTAAATGAAACACATGTAATAATTAATGAGAGAGCAATCAATGAAGGTATTAAGCAATGATTTGTAGTCCTGAAAAATGACAATTTGCAGTCTTAACAAATGGCCAATTGCCAGGTAATAAATCGGAAAATTGCATTCATCACCAAGGGAAAATTCATCGGGTACACTCACCAACAAGTTACAATGAAATTACAGTCTTCAGAATGGAAAAATCACCATGCAATGAGGGCAACCATTCACAGTTTTTAAAAGGAAAAATCGACAGGAAATTATGGTTGACGATTTGCAATCTCAAGGTAAATCCCATGTGTATTAAAGGTAACTTAACCAGATTAACTAGTTGTCCAGAATAGTGTTGTTAATACAGTTGTTGTCAAAAGAAAATATATAAAAATGCTTGATAGATCGTTGTGTGCACAACATTCAAAATTTGTTTAGTTTATTACATTCAAATAATTTCGGTGAGTTTATTTCACTTTGTTTATTATAACATTCCAAATAATTTGTTGAGTTTATATCATTCAAATAAATTCGCTGAGTTTATAACATTCAAAATAAATTCGAGTTTTTTCGCCAAGTCTATAACATTCAAAATAAATTCCCTGAGTTTATAACATTCCAAATAAATTAACTCGTTGAGTTTATTTCTTTATAAAAATGCCATCTAAACACCAGAAATATAATTCGTTTTAATCAATTATATGCTAGTTGTCAAAAATGAAAAGTGTGTAGCTTGTTGAGTCACTTGGAAGTCTAAACAAAATCTGACCAGAAATACAAATTCCGCGGGAAAATTTTCAACCCCAAATCAAACTAAATACAACCTAAGAAGTGGAAAACTCGCCAGGCAAACAAAAATAAAAGTAGTCTTAATCAAGCAACGATTGGAGTCTGACAATGGAAAAATCGCAGTCTTAAATAGTGGTGAAAAACACAGTCTTAATCATCTTCAAATGTTAGAGTGCATAGGTAGATAAATGCAGAGAATATCTAGTAATGAAACACATTCAAGATACCAAACACAGAGCAATATTTTTTCGGAAATGAAACACATTCAAGATACAAAAACATCGAGATTGGGCCTTCAACTTGGAGGTTATCAATCAGAAAAAAAAAAACAAGGATAATCCTTCAAGGAGGTGCAAGTGTTTTTAGAGTTTAGGCAATCAGACACAGAGGTACTCAATCACCAGAAGGTGCAGTGACCATCAATCATCCAAGAAAAATCACAAGGGGAAATTATTGGGTAGAAGCGTGCGTTGCTCATCATCCACGCACAGAAAAACAGGGTGTTAGGATCTATAGGTCTATTAACACTGAAGTGACGAATGTCGATACGTCTCATGGATGACTGCTCAGGCGAGGAATGATGAGATAGGGGCGAAGGAAAAATACAAAGTGCAGACTCATCACAAATCAATAAAACCATAGGACGGTCACAACATGCAGGGAATCGAAAGCCAGGGGAATCCATCAACAGTGAGCTTAAGGCTATGGAGGAAATTCAGTTATCAATTAAAGTGCTAAGTCAAATATTTTCTTTACCCAATTAAAAATACATAACTTAAAGCGTAAAGTACACTAATAATCTAGCATGCAAAAATAAAGGAAGCGTATTGTAGCCCAAGTCGCCCACTTTGAGTTGTTGACCCGCGCGCTCCATGCAACTCCTTCTTGCTGACTGATGAGACTTCACCGATACCTCCCATCCAATGCTAGGTGTACTCTTCTTCCCCCTTAGCCCCCCGAGCCACAAAGGGGTCACGCACACCAAACCAGAGAACAAATAGCTCCCAGCTCGCCTCACAAGGCCAAGTTATCACTCCTCACCGAGTCGGGTATCCTAACTCCCACAAGCTTAGTCAGTCAAGTCTAAAATTCTGCAACGTAACGTTACATATAACATAAGAGATCTATCATCCTCCTCCTCCCTCCTTTATATAGAGTTTCTAAGTCATTTAATTTCCCAAATTCCCATTTAATTTATTGTTTAATAATTTAATTCATAAAAAATCCTCCCCGTACAAGTGTCACCCATCCCTTTCATTGCACCATAAATTAATTTCATTAATTAGTTAAATTACTCCTATTTCCCTCACCCACCTAAAAACATTCCTAGAATCGCTCCTAGGTCTCCCCATATTCACTTACACATTTTAATGACTTACCCCCTTGCTAATTGACTAGTGGAGTTTAATTTAGAAAGTTATTAAATGCTAGATACCTTACTAAGTTAGTCTTTCTATTTTTTCCTTGTGTTTCCCCTTACTTTTTAGGTTTTCCATTTTCTCTTGGTTTCTTAATTCTTTTAAATTTCCCTCTTTCCCTTTTTATTTAAAACTCAAATTGGAAGGTGTAGAAAATTAACTTTGTCCCCTTTTCCTTTTTAATCAATAAGCTTTTAATTAGCATCTGTGATAAAACAATTATTTCCCTTTTTTCCCCTTTTAAAATTTATCCCCCAAAAGATTTTAAAAATTAATTGAATTACTTACCCCCTTCTTGTCACATGATTAATGATGATTATCATTATTATTTATTTATAGTTTTTTTTATATGAATGGATATATATATATATATATATATATATATATATATATATTTATATATATATATTTATATATATATATATTATCACAAGTATCACTTAGACCAAGACTTTATTTTGATGGGATGGGCGACATTTTATTAGGGAAATTGCTTTAAATTTTTCTCATAACATTAGTTGTTCTAAGGCCAACTAGGTTCATTCATTTGTTAATTAGCAATGCGACATGCCCTTCAAGAGGCACTAGGTGCTCCAAGGGTGCCACTTGCCCCATTATGTTTCCCTTGTGTGACGTTCCCTTTAGGACACACTACGTTCTCCAAGGGTGGCAGTCACCTCTGGATTGACTTGGTAGACATCAAAACCGCCAGAGTGAATACTCTACCAGGTGATCGTGTGGGAGACTAAGGGCCTCTAAGGAGTAAGTCCCCTGCCTTATTACGCGCCCCTCACAATCATCATGAGCGACCGTCATAGTCCACCCTCACGTCATCGTGGGTCTTCTCGAACTAGGTAGTTGTTAACCTACAGTTTGAGACATGACAAGAGTGCTAGTAGGTTGTGGAAGGGTTGTTGTCCACACCTCTCCCTCAACGCCTATGGTATTCGTGTGTGACTGCTCTACTCCACATGTGAGTTTGGTCGATAAGCTATCGTTAGCCTACATCATCAATAAATCATGTCGGATATAGTATCCATAATCATATCATCTAATCAGATGCATAAGTTTCATATATACAACAATCAAACCCCCAATAGTCCACTCCCTGACTCGATCCAGAGTCCAAGGGGTTTCATCGATGCCTCTGCATCCTTGAGGTCCAAAATCCTACACACTTAGGAAACCATGTGAATAACACCTATCTATGTCAATACAACAAAAAAAGAAGTCATCAATCCATAACACCTCATAATCATAATCAAATAGCCAGTAGTATAATAATCTGGATCACTTGCAAGCAAGTGTCCTCAAAGAATATGTTCTCTCAAGGCATGCAAGAGTGGGATGTTACAGTTTATAACCCATGAATACTTTACACCCCAGAAGAATGTACACTCATCCACAAAGGGAAGTGTAGTGGGGGTTACTCCCCCTGTGATGTCCGGAGGGGCTATCCCCCCGGTTGGGGGGTCCGAGGGACAGCGTGCCCCAGTGGGGGTTCGGGGGAAAATCCCTTGAAGAAAAAATCTCCTTTTAAATATATATTGTAATTTCATTGTAAATATGGATCGTTCATTATAAGGTCGCAAATCTGACGGTAGAAGTTACGTTAGGGTTTTTTTCCCTAGAAGGTAACCCTCTTTTATGATGGAAATGTATTGCGCCTATTATCATTGCAAATATTGTATTCTGAGATAGGATACTATGATAGAAATAAGAGGAAGTTACAACGGGTTTGTTGTAGGTTGTATCCCTTCATTTGCTGGATAAAAATAAACCAAGGACCTGGCAATTTCTCTGGTGGATGTAGCCCACACTGGGTGAACCACATATATCTATGTCTCTATTGTATTGCACATATTATTTGTTTTATTTCCTCATTTGTTTTATTTTATTGCTCTGCGATCCTTTTTTTACTAACAACTAGTATCAGAAAGAAAGAAAACTCGCAGGAAAAGAGGGTTCATGGTTCAAGTGGGAGCAATGGTGGAAGATAGAAAGTTTAGGGTCGAGAACATTAACGGCTAAAACTACCAGTTATGGAAGATTAACATGGAAGATTATTTATATTAGAAGGATCTATTCCTACCATTGGGTGGAATATCAAAGAAGCCGATGACTATGAAGAACAGAGAATGGGAGATTCTTGAAAGAAAGGCTCTAGGAACGATAGGATTGAGCATGGCAGCATCGGTGGCTTTCAATATTTCGAAAGAAAAAACAATGAAGGATTTGATGGACGCATTGACTAAATTGTATGAAAAATCCTTGGTGTCCAATAAAGTATTTCTAATGAAGAGATTATTTAATATGAAGATGTTAGAAGGGGGTTGTGTTGCAGATCATTTAAATGAATTTAATACGGTTACTAATAAATTATGTTTTGTAAAAGTTGACTTTGATGATGAGGTTAGGGATCTTATAATCTTGTCCTCTTTACCATAAAGTTGGAATGACTTGGGCATGGATGTAAGTAACTCTGTCTCTGGTTCAAATACTTTAAAATTTGATGATGTTTTTGGTGTTATCCTTAGTGAGAAAATGCGACGGAAAATTACAGGTAAGACATCAGGTATTGCGTTGAACATGGAGAACAGGGGAAGACAAAAGGATAGAGGAAGGGCCCAGGGAACTATGGGAATTATAGGAAGGACATATCCAAATCTAGACTTGGAAATATAGAATGCTAGAATTGTGGGAAGAAAGGACATCTGAAGAAAGACTTCATAGCTCCAAAGAAACAAAGAGATGGACATTACGAGAAAAATAAGGAAGTAAATGTAAGAGGTGATGTGTTACAAGATGCTTTGATTCTTTCTGTAGATAATTTTTCTGAGTCTTGGGTGGTAGATTTAGGGGCTTCATTTCATCCCACACCCCATAAGAAACATTTTCTAGATTATGTTCAAGGTGATTTTGGACAGGTTCATTTGGGTGATGATGCACCATGCAAAATTGTTGGAATGGGAAAGTTAAAAATAAAGAAAGGAAATGGAAACCAATGATTGTTAAAAGAGGTAATACATGTTCTATATCTAAGGAAAAATATAATTTCAATACGACTGTTGGAAAGTGAAGGTTGTATATCCATATTTATAGAGAAGGTGTGGAAGGTCACCAAAGGATCATTGGTGATAGAAAAAGGACATAAGGTAGGTACATTGTATTTATGTACTAGTAATACTGACTCTTCTATCTCTTTAGCTTCTACAGGAGTAGATACAACACTATGGCATCATAGGATTGGACACATGAGTCAGAAGGGGATGTAAACACTTCAAAAAAGAAATTTTTTTCCAAATCTTAAACAAATTGATTTGGACTTCTATGAGCATTGTCTTTATGGAAAACATAGGAGAGTCATAAAAGAAAAGAAAAGTGAAAGTTTAGATATTGTGCATACAAATGTATGGGGACCAACTCAAGTATCATCCCTTGGTGGCTCTCGTTATTATGTTACTTTTATTGATGATGCAACTAGAAAAACTTGGGTGTATTTCATTCGACAAAAATATGATGTTTTTTATGCTTTTAAGAAATGGAAAGCTTTGGTTGAGAATGAGATAGGAAAATAGTTAAAGTGTTGTGTATCATATAATGGAAGTGAATATTGCAACAAGAAGTTTGATGATTATTGTTCATACCATGGGATTCGTAGAGAGAAGACAGTTCCAAGAACACAACAAGAAAATGGTTTGTCAGAAAGGATGAACAAGACATGGAGCGTGCGAGTATGAGATTGCATGTTGGTTTTCCCTTAAAATTATGGGGATATTCTATAGATACTATTGTTTACATAATAAATAGAGGACCTTCAAGCAATTTGGATGGTAGAATTCCAGAGGAGGCACGGACAGGTGAAAAGGTAAACTATTATTTTTTTAAGACTTTCGATTGTGAAGAATTTTTCCATATTGATAAAGAAAATAGAACAAATCTTGAGGAAAAATATGTGACATCCCCAAAAATAAATTATTTTTGAATTCAAAAAAAATTTCGGAAAATTATTCCGTTTTTGGTAAATTCGAATTTGGAATTTTTTTTCCATTTATGGAAATTCTGAATTTCAAATTTGGTAAATTGTAATTAATTATTATGACTGTTGGGCAGAGATCTCATTTGACCCAACTAACTATTTGACTATGACAGTTGTATGAAAACATAATATTTTATAATAATTGCAGGAGGACAAATGGAACAACCATGTTAAAATTAGTTGACCATGACTCCATGAGTGGGGAACATGATGGAACTACATCAGGGATTTGGCCATTGGTAGCCCCTGAAAATCAGGGATTTAGAAATCTACGAAAATTCCCAAGGGAGGGAAGAGACCTAGGCAAAAATATTGTTTGGATATATAGGATATGTGAGGAGGCAGGACGTTGCCTAGTATGTTGGGGAAATAACTACTGGATACTTTTTGTTATGAGAACTAATTGCTCAGTGTGAGGAAAGAAGACTAGTGACAGAGGAAGACATTGTTGAAGAGGAAATTTCAAGTTTTCCCTCATGGATTCATGGTCAAGCTAGGGGGTGAATAGGACAAGTGATTTGGCTGCTCTATTATACAGTTGGTAGGAACGTGGTTGTTCCCTTTGTATTCCCACGAGATGGTTTAGATATGTTAATCTTTTCCTTCTATGTTTGAATTATTATATATATATCTGATGTAATGCATATGTTAGTGCTAAAGTGAAATATTTTCCATGGATTTAATCTATTCATTTGTGTGAAGTTTATAATAGATAACCAAATACCTTAAGAGAATGTAGTTGAGTAACTCTTCTTTCTGTTGTTTTAAATTTTGAACGAATGCTACAATTCCTTTTTTTCGGTGAAAGGGTATGAATGACCAAATTCTGGAAATGCTCCTAAGTAAGTAAATTTCTAGGCAGAATTATCCATGTATGAATAAACTCGAAACATATCTATCTATAGGTGTATGTTTATTCCTGTTGGCAAGGAATACAAGACAATATGGACCCTACGAATTATATATATATATATATATATATATATATATATATATATATATATATATAGATATACACACACACTTATGTATTACGTAAATATTTATATATATATATATGGATATATATAGGTCTATTTGCAGTTGGTGCCTTGCACAAGCACTATTGTTTAAACAAAGATTAAATGTATGCAATAAAAAAACTCACTTATACAAAGATTTGTTGTCATATTATGTAAGCAAACAAATTATTCCAGTAGGCATCCAACTACTTTCGTATAAAGTAAATACTGATAGGAGAGTCTGAAACCCCTCCTTAATCTCGTTACAGTACCAAATAAAATTGAATAAGGGAAAAATAGATGAAGTATTACAAAACATATTATATGGAATTGGATTTCTAATCATACACTTGCTACTTCACAAAGTGAAAGTAAGGGAGAAAATACGATAATCAGGGAGCTACGAAATAGTATGAACTATATGGAAATAGTTTGAATATACATATTTTTTTTCTTCTTTTGACACAAAGAACTACCATAGATTACATAGTAAGACATTGTACCATTATAAAGTGTTGCGCACATTTTTTAAGAAATGTAGAGAGAAATACCTAACATTTATATAACACCCCACTGTACCATCAAATAATGGCAACATATATATGATTACATTTGTATAAAGAAAGATGATTCAGATATAATTGATAGAATTGTAAAATCTAAGACCCGGACCTGTCTAATTACCTAGTGCGCAGATCTAGTCAATACCAACTGTGACCAGAAACAATATAGCTTCAAACAAATTGTATTCATAGAAGTAATGTAAATTAAGAACAATCTTGAATACACATTGGAATGAAATAAGTAGTCTATTACAAGTTTAGGCTGAAATGTTATAACTATAAATACCAAAAATTTATACACCCAATACTCTTATTTTTCTCAGGACATACGATGATAACGATTGAAAGTAAATCTATAGGAATGAAAAGGAGAAGTAACACTTTAGTTGCGATATCAATTAACTCCAGGATGGAAAGAAGAAAATTGTAAGTCGTCTTTCCATTCCAATAATGTCTAGTTAGGACATAGTAAAATAAATCCGACTTGATCCCTTTCCACCAAGCCTACAATTTTAAAATTGAGCCTTTTATTGACCTGTGAAAATAAATAATAGAGGTAACATCCAACATAAAAATTATTAATCTCTACTAGAGAGAGTTAATTTTTCTTTCTACCCTGAGTTGCCTAAGCTTCTTGAAAGAGTAGAATCGAACCCGAATACCTCTTAAGCAGATGACGAAGGTTTTCATCCATGTATTCGCATGGTCGAAAACCCCTGCACATATTGTGACAAAACCTTTACAACTTGTCCAACAAAAATAAGAGGATTATATAAAAATAGGAAGGAATAACCGAAGTAACACTTAACTTTAGTTGGAGGGATTTGACACCCTTCTCTGTTGCGACAAACCACGTACTGTCTAGACCGAAAGGGCAAGAGGAGCCCAAATATCTCTAATGGGTACCCTCGCAAATCAAACGGGCCCACCATTAGTGACAAGAATCAATGATTAATCAAAGAAAATAGTATAGAGAACAAATACACGAATGCTCGTTACATATATAAGTCGCATGATAAGCATAAACCCAATGCTTAATACAAAATATATAAAGGGAAAATAAATAGTACCAATAATCTATCTAGCACTATGTGAATAAGTTTAGGAAAGAGAATGAAGGGTCAATACGATGCCGAAAACACCAAACGCGCATGCCTTTGTAATACGTCTGGTTGTCGAGTAGTTTGGGAAAACATAGAAACCAAAGTAAAACCCTTTTTTCCATATACTCAACCAGGATAGAAAATGACTTTCCAGAGAGATTCTTGTGTTGTGAAATAGGTATAGGATATAGGCACATACAAGACCCTAACAAAAACAAACTTCCGACCAAAATCTCGACGAAGCACAGTATGGGATAGTATAGATAGGAATTCAACGAATGAGAACAATGAGTGTAGGAGGAGATTAAAAAAAAGGACCTACGGGCAAGACACTACCTGCGTGAAATCCATTGGAAGAGAACACAAAGAACAACAAGCTATAAAAAGATGAAAAAGAACTTGCAGAACGTCTGAATAAAAATTATACAATAGAATGGCCAGTTACCAATAGCAGGAATAGTCCTATGAGGCGCTCCAAGCCACCATACTCCCCATGCAGAGTGAAGTCAAGAAAACAATGGGGAAACACAGAGCCCATCTTGGAACAAGATTGCACAAAAATGACAATGAACAAATGTTGTTACCCTAAAACACGAACCCCACACATATTGAATGAGGTGGGTACAACAGGAAACATGCCATGTGACATGAGTGATTTGGCATGCTTGGGTTGGATGAGCGTACAAGGTTTTCTCTCGTTCCTCATCCACCTCCATTAATGGACGGTCAGAGTTTAAATCCATACTATCAACACCTCCTATCATATTTAATTTATTTATGAGGACAAGGATGGGTCTCCTTGAAACCTACATTTCAGAAAATATCAACCTCTAGCTACTACTAGTCCAGTTAACACTGGTAATTAGAATTCGCTTAAATCCGGTCAGGTTTAATCAACTGTTAGCTTAGGGTTTGTTTCTAACTAGGAATATTGTTAGGTTGCAATGTGATGGAAAGACTCTCAGTTAACCAAAAAAAAATTGAGGAAGCCATCGAAGTCCTTGGACATCCATGAAAAAGGAAACGAGCTAAATCTAACGATAAAGCAATTAATCTCGACTACCATTACTATGCATATAAATTTTATTCGGGGTCTTCGAGTTTAGGCTTGCACGCGTATATGCAAGTATGTTTTAAAGAAGAGGATATGGTCCTAAGTCCTAGGCCTATGTTTATTTTCCATTTTATTACCAAGTATAAACTTATAACCGCTTACCAAAGCTAGTATGACTTAAACGAAAGTTGAAAAGAAAATGCCTGATCATGGGTTTGTAATGTTAGGAAAGAGAAATTGAATACATGGGGTATATCAGTTTAACAATAGGAATAAAAGGATATTTCTCTTATTATAAATCTATTTTACTATTTTAGAGCTTAATGACCCTTAAAAGATTTTTTTTTTTATGTCGAAATTGAGGTTCATTACATATGGTATCAAAGTGAAGGTTACATCACTTGGACCTTGAACAGGGCCATGTGATTTACTTAGCATATAATTCTATTTATGTAAAACTAATAAACCTTTATTGTTGCAAACATAAAACCCTTTTATTTTTTTTGTTAATCATGGCAACAAAGGATGATGTAGAAATCAGACTTCATGGGAATCTTGAAAAAAAACTTCCTGAAAATTAGAGATAGAATAGTGATGAAATCTCACCAACTGAAGTTCTGGAAATGATGAGGAATCTCATTGTTGAGCTACAGGTTTTCAAAGCCGACAATGAGAAATTGAAGAAAGTATAGTAGGAGCAACAGGAAATAAATGAAGTTATGTTGCATAGTATAGTGACAAAGAAAATCCCAAAGGACGATAACAATGAAGAAGAGGTTAGCAAAAGGGCCTCCAAGAATTCGAGGCCTAAAGTAGAAAAATAAGACAGTTCATTTGAATGTACACCTTCAACTGAGGACAAACAAAAGAAGATAAAAAAAGAAAACAATTACACCACCTTAAAGGAGAATTTAAGAAAATTAAACCAGTTACCTTTGATGGAGAATCCAGAACGGGAAGTTGAAGCATGATTATTAGACATAAAAAAATATTTCTAGATATACAACTATTCCAACAATATGAAGGTCAGAATGGCCATTTACAATCTGAAAGGAAAAGTCAACATTTGGTGGCAACATCTGAAATTGGCTGAGGGCTTAAAAGAGAAACAGATGGAATGGTCTAGCTTTAAGAAATATTTCAAGAAAAAGTACCTATTTGAAAGCTACTATGAAAGGAAAACAATTTTTTTTTATGAGTTACGACTTGGTCAGATGACAATGGAGGATCTTATAAAAAAATACCTCGAATTACTAAGGTTCGTACCTTATATCCGGGAGGACAAGGTAAAAATTCAGCAGTTCCTACGTTGTTTACCACAGTCTTAAAGGGACAGAATTGAGTTTGAAAAAGGGTGAAATCATGAAGGTGGGTTACACTTTTGCTTGTTTTATGACAAAAAAAACTGTATTTTCACAAGTTATTCAACTTCCGACATATAAAAGTATTTTTTTTATTTAGAATTTCACTTTACAGTAAAAACAAAACTTG
>ML780583.1:422927-445089 GCA_009831015.1 Picea engelmannii
AAGAAGGGATACCAGCCAACTCTTATCGGAATACAGCAAAATGATTTCCTAGAAAAGATTTTCACTCCAATAATTCAAGTACACAAAGCAACGGTAAAATAGTAAATCTAGGAACAAAGAAGTTTCAGGACAGTCCCCGCGAACCATTGAATTGTTGGGAATGTGGAGAACCTCATCTAAGGAGGAACTGTCCACGTTTAAATACAACAAACAAAATCGTTGTTCATAATTTTCAGGAAGCCTCGACAGTGGGTGATGTGGGCAGAAGCCTGCATTAGATAAATGTATTTGTGGATGGCCGACAAGCTGACCACCAATCCTTTGTGTTGAAAATCGAAGGTAAAATCAATAACACTCAAATTTCTGTTTTGATTGATCACGGAGTTACGTTAATTTATATCACTCCTAGTGTGGTAGAGTCAAATAAACTTAAGAAAATAAAACACGCAAAATCAAGGCTGGTACAACTAGAAACAAGAACTAAAAGGAAAGTGGTTGACTTTATTTCTGATTTTGATTTCAGTTAGATGGTCAAAGCATAAGAACAAATATGAACATTCTACCACTAGTATCTTATGATGTGATTATCGTCATGGATTGGTTGGAAAAGAACAAAGCAGTTCTATATTGTTATGCAAATCCACTTAGGTATAAAGATGATTATGACACTACTAGAATAGCCCAAGGTATACCAAAACCAATATCAGTTAGACAAGTCACAACAATGCAATTCAAGAAATGCATGATAAAGGGTTGTCAAGCTTACACCATCCAAATAACTAATCTATTATAAAAATAAGATAATCCCAAGTTGGAAGACTATGTTGTTCTACGAGAATTCAGAGACGTGTTTGTTGTTGAAATACCTGAGTTACCCTCTAGAAGGGAAATAGACTTCTCCATAGACTTGCTACCTAGTTCAACCCCTATCTCTAAAGCACCTTATCGAATGAGTTTGTCGCCATTGACAGAACTAAAAATTCAACTGCAGGAATTATTGGACAAAGAATATATCAGACCGAGTGTTTCACCATGGGGAGCACCAGTCCTCCTTGCGAAAAATAAAGACGGTACTCTAAGACTATGTATCGATTATAGACAATTGAACAATATAACTATTAATAAAAAGTACCCCTTACCTAGGGAAGATGATTTGTTCGATCAAGTAGGTGGGGCGAAGATCTTTTCAAAGTTGGATTTACGATCCGATTATCACCAAGTTAGGATAAAAGATGTGGACATAATAAAAAATAAAATTCAAACAAGATATGGACATTACGAATTCGTAGTTATACCTTTCAGACTCACTAATGCACTAGCCATGTTTATGTGTCCAATGAATAATATTTTCATTCAATACTTGGACAAGTTTGTACTGGTATTTATCGAAGATATTCTGGTTTATTCTAAAATAGAAGAAGAGCACGAAGAACACTTAAGAATAGTTTTGCAAACTTTGAGGAGGCACAAACTATACGCCAAATTCGATAAGTGTGATTTTTATCAAAATAAAATACAGTACCTAGGACATGTAATTTCTGTAGAAGGCATTACAGTCGACCCTGAGAAAATAAGAGCCATCATGGAATGGCCGGTACCTAAGGATGTAGTGGATATCCATTTATTCATGGGAATCACTAGATATTATCAAAGATTTATAAAGGGGTTTTCCAAAATAGTTGACCCCATCACATCATTATAAAAGAAAGGTACCAAGTTTAACTGGTCACAAAAATGTCAAGATAGTTTTAACAAGTTGAAGGAATTATTGATAACTACAGCCATTTTAAATTTAACAAACCTAGATAAAGACTTTACCATATGTGTTGATGCGAGTAAAGAAGGACTATGTTGTTTCCTAACTCAAGAAGGACATGTTATTTTTTATGATTCCCAGAAATTAAAGGAGTATGAGGGAAACTACGTCACTCATGACTTAGAATTAGCAGTTGTAATACACGCCTTAAAAATGTGGCGACACTACATAATGGGAAAAAAAATTCTATTATTGACAGATAATAGCGGTATTAAATATCTATTTAGATAGCCAGACCTTAATGTAAGGCAAGCAAGGTGGCTAGCCTTCTTGAGAAAATTCGAATTTGAGGTAAGACATATGAAGGGTAAGGAAAATAAGGTAGCAAATGCTTTAAGAGGAAGAGTCCATGGGTTATTTGAAATAAATTTCAGTAAGGTGGAAAGTGATCTGGACCAGAGAATAAGGACGGAAGGTATTAATGATGAAAATTACACTAAGATAGTGGCAGAAGTAAAAAACACTACAGTAAACTTAGACAAATTAGATCTGAGTATCGATAAAAATGGACTATTATGATTTAAAAATAGAGTTTACATACAAGATTCGACAGTGTTAAAGATAACAATTTTGGATGAAGTGCATAAGAAACCGTATTTTGGTCATCCAAGATACCAGAAAATGGTAACAACACTTAGGAAATTATTTTATTGGCCTAATATGAAGGACAAAACAACAGAATACTTGGCTAGGTGCCAATATTGTCATCAGGTAAAGGCTGAACACCAACATCTAGCCGGCCTATTACAACCATTACCAGTACTAGAATGGAAATGGGAGATCATCTCGCTAGACTTTATTACTGGTTTGCCTAAAACTGAGAAACAAAATGATTATATTATGGTTGTAATCAATAAACTCAGTAAGTCTACACACTTTATTCCTGTAAAGTCTACTTTTAAATCTATAAACATCATTGAAATATTTATGAAAGAAATTTTTTGACTGGATGGTATTTCTAAAATGGTGATTTTGAATAGAGACGTAAAATTCACATTCGATTTTTGGAAAGAATTGTTTACAGGGCTAAATACAAATTTGAATTTCAGTACGAGTTATCATCCATAAACGGATGGAAGGACCGAAAGGACAAACCAAATTGTAGAGAATATGCTCTGCATGTATGTAAGAATAAAACCAAGCAAGTGGGAAGACTACCTAAACTTGGTAGAATTTGCATATAACAATGGGTACCAAACTTTGGCTAAAATGAGGCCCTTCGAGGTACTGTATGACAGAAAATGTACAACACCAATTAGCTGGGTCCACCCAGTTGAAAAAATCATGGTTGGGCCAAAGATTGTCCAAGAAATGGAAAGTACGGTAAGCAAGGTACAATAGAACCTAAAGGAGGCACAAGACAGACAAAAATTTATGCGGACCAGAAAAGAAGGCACTTGGAGTTTCAAGTGGGAGATCATGTGTACTTAAAGGTCAAATCTCAGAAGATTTTACTAAAGCTAGGTAATTGTGCCAAGTTGGGACCCATTTATTGTGGGCCCTTCGAGATACTAGCTGGAATTGGACCCGTAGCATACCAACTTGCACTTCCAACTAATATAAAAATTCATAACATATTTCCTGTCTCTTTGTTGAAAAAGTATGTTCATGACCCTACTCACATGATCGATTAGAACTTGGTGCAGGTGGAACCAGAAGGCGATTTCTAGGTGGAACCCCTGCACATTTTGGACCGGAGAGAAATAGGACTTCGGAACAAATTCGTGGCTCAGGTAAAGGTGCAATGAAAACACTTTAGTCCTGAGAAGGCCACTTGGGAGTTAGAGAGAGATTTGCAGAAATATCGTCCGATTTTGTTCCAAGAAAGGAACGAACACTGAGGATAGTGTTTTATTGAAGGGGGAAAGGATGTGACATCCCCAAAAATAAATTTATTTTGAATTCAAGAAATTGTTAGGAAAATTATTTGGTTTTTGGGAAATTCAAATTTGGAAATTTTTTGCCATTTATGGCAATTTTGAATTTGGTAAATTGTAATTAATTATTATGACTGTTGGGTAAAGATCTGATTTGACCCAACTAACTATTTGACTATGACACTTGTATGAAAATAAAGTATTCTATAGTTATTACAGGAGGACAAATGGAACAACCATGTTAAAATCAGCTAACCATGACTTCGTGAGTGGGGAACATGTTGGAACTACCTCAGGGATGATTGTTACAAGCGGAAAATCAGGGATTTGGCCATTGCCAACCATTGAAAATTAGGGATTTAGAAAGCTTCAAAAATTCCCAAGGGAGGGAAGAGACCTAGGAAAATATATTTTTTGGATATAGAGCATATGTGAGGAGGCAGGACGCTGCCTAGTATGTTGGGGAAAGAACTACTGAATACTTTCTCTTATGAGCACCAATTGCTGAGTGTGAGGAAATAAGAAGACTACTGACAGAGGAAGACATTGTTGAAGAGGAAATTCCATGTTTTCCCTCATGGATTCATGGTCAGGCTAGGGGGTGAACATGAAAACTGATTTGGCTGTACTGTTTTACAATTGGTAGGAACGTGGTTGTTCCCTTTGTCTTCCCACGAGCTAGTTCAGATATGTTAATGTTTTCCTTCTCTGTTTGAATGATTATATATATATCTGATGTAATGCATCTGTTAGTGCTAAAGTGAAATATTTTCCATGGATGTAATATGTTCATTTGTGTGAAGTTTATAATAGATGACCAAATACCTCAAGAGAATGTAGTTGGGTAACTCCTCTTTCTATTGTTTTAAATTCCGAATGAATGCCACAATTCCTTTTGTTCATTGAAAGGGTATGAGTGACCAAATTTTGGAAATGTTCCTTCTGTAAGTAAATTTCTAGGCCGAATTATCCATGCATGAATAAACTCAAAATAGATCTATCTACAGGTTTATGCTTATTCCTGTAATTAAATTTCTAGACGGAACTATCTATGTATCATTGGATTTGAATTAAATCTATACATATATGTAAGTTTATGTGTATCTCTGTAATTAAATTTCAGAAAATCATATCACTTAGCTCAGACTTCCTCTCTCGTATAACATTGAATGAGAAGGAATACGAGACAATATGGACACTATGAATTATATATATATACTTATGTATTACCTAAAGATTTATATATATATAGATATAGATATATGTCTATTTGTAGTTGGTCCCTTGTGTAGACACTATTGTTTAAATGAAGATTAAATCTCTGCAATCGAAAAACTCACTTATACAAAGATTTTTTGTCATATTATGTAAGAAAACAAATTATTCCAGTAGGAATCCAACTACTTTCGTATAAAGGAAATATTGATAGGAGAGTCTAAAACCCCTCCTTAATCTCGCTACATTACCAAATAAAATTGAATAATTCATATGCGTGAAGACAAATAGATGAAGGATTACGAAACATATTAGGTGAAACTAGACTTCTAATCATACACTTGCTACTTCGCAAAGAGAAAGTAAGGGAGAAACTACGATAATCAAGGAGTTACAAAATAGTATGAACTATATGGAAACAGTTTGAATATACATATGTTTTTTCGTCTTTTGACACAAAGCACTACCATAGATTGCATAGTAAGACATTGTACCATTATAAAGTGCTACGCACATTTTTAAAGAAATGTAGACAAAAAAAACTAACAATTATATAGCACCCCACTGTACCATCAAAGAATGCCCACATATATATGATTACATTTCTATAAAGAAAGATGATTCAGATATAATTGACAAAATTGTAAACTCTAAGACCCAAACCTTTCTAATTACCTAGTGCGCAGATCTAGTCAATACCAACTGTGACCGGAAACAATATAGCTTCAGACAATTCGTATGCACATAATTAATGAAAATTAAGAACAATATTGAATACAGTTCGGAATGAAACAAGTAGTCTATTACAAGTTCAGGTTGAAATGTTATAACTGTAAATACCAAAAATTTATACACCCAATACTCTTATTTTTCCAAGGACCTACGATGATAAATATTAAAAGTAAAGCTACAGGAATGAAAAGGATAAGTAACACTTTAGTCGCGATATCATCTAATTCCAGGATGGGAAGAAGAAAATTGTGAATCTTCTTTCCATTCCAATAATGTCGAGTTAGGACATAGTAAAAGAAATCCGACTTTATCCCTTTTGGTCAAGCCTATAGTTTTAAAATCGACCCTTTTATTGTCCTATGAAAATAAATAATAGAGGAAGCATAAAAACGATTAATCTCTACCACAGAGAGTTAACTTTTCTTTCTACCCTGAGTCGCCTAAGCTTCTTGAAAGAGCAGAATGGAACCCAAATACATCCTAAGCGGATGACAAAGGTTATCCTCCATGTATTCGTGTGGCAAAAAACCCTCCACATATTGTGACAAAACCTTTACAACTTGTCCAATAGAAATAAGAGGATTAAATAAAAATAGGAAGGAATAGTCGAAGTAACACTTAACTTTAGTTGGAGGGATTCGACACCCTTATTTCTTACGACAAACCACGTATAGTCAAGACTGAAAGGGGAAGAGGGGCCCAAATCTCTCTGATGGGTACCCTCGCAAATCAAAGGGGCCCACTATTAGTGACGAGAATCGGTGATTAATCAAAGAAAACAATACAGAGAACAAATACATCAATGTTGGTTACATATATAAGTCGCATGATAAGTAGAAACCCAATGTTTAATTCAAAATATATAAAGGGAAAATAAGCAGTACCAATAATCTATCTAGCACTTTGTGAATAAGTTTAGGAAAGAGAATGCAGGGTCAATACAATTTCGAAAACACTAAACGCGCATGCCTTTGTAATACATCCGGTCGTCGAGTAGTTTGGGAAAACAGAGAAACCAAAGTAAAACCCCTTTTTTCCCATATACTGAACCAAGATAGAAAATGAATTGCTAGAGAGATTCAAGTGTCATGAAATAGGTATACTATATAGGCACATAGAAGACCCTAACCAAAAAAAACTTGCGACCACAATCCCGACGAAGCATAGTATGGGATAGTATAGAGAGAAATTCAATGAATGAGAACAACGAGTGTAGGAGGAGATTAAAAAAAAGACCTATGGGCAAGACACTATCTGCATGAAACACGTTGGAAGAGAATACAAAGAACAGTAAGCCGTAAAAAGACGAAAAAGAACTTGTAGAACGCCTGAATAAAAATTATACAATAGAATGGCTACTTACCAATAGAAGGAATAGTCCCTGGAAGCACTCCAAACGACCATACTCCCCACGTAGAGAGAAGTCAAGAAAAAAATGGGGAAACCCAGAGCCCATATTGAAATAGTCTTGCACAAAAATGACAACGAACAACTTTTCTTACCCTAAAACACGAACCTCACGCATATTGAATGTGGTGGGTACAACAGGAAACGCGCCATGTGACAAGAGTGATTTGGCATGCTTGGGTTGGATGAGGGTACAGGGTTGGCTCTCGTTCCTCATCCACCTCCATTAATGTCTGGTCAGAGTTTAACTCCCGACTATCAACACCTCCTGTCATATTTAATGTATTTACGAGGACAAGGATGGGTCTCCTTGAAACCTACATTTTGGAAAATACCAACCTCTAGTTACTACTAGTCTAGTTAACACCGGTAGTTAGACTTCGCTTAAATCCGATAAGGTTTAATCAACTGTTAGCTTAGGTTTTTTTTTTAACTAGGAAGATTGTTAGGCTGCATTGTGATGGAAATAATTTCAGTTAACAAAAGAATATTTGAGGAAGACATCGAAGTCCTTGGACATCCATGAAAAATCCAACCAACTAAATCTAACAATAAAGCAATTAATTTTGACTCCCATTACTATGCGTATAAAGTTTATTCAAGGTCTAGGAGTTTAGGCTTGTGCATGTATATGGAAGTATGTTTTAAAGAAGAGGATAGGGTCCTAATTCCTAGGCCTATGTTTATTTTTCATTTTATTACCAAGTATAAACTTACAACTGCTTACCAAAGCTAGTATGACTTAAACAAAAGTTGAAAAGTAAATGCCAGATTATGGGTCTTTAATGTTAGGAAAGAAAAACTGAATACACGGGGTATCACAGTTTAACAATAGGAATAAAATGATATTTCTCTTATTATAAATTTATTTTACAGGTTTAGAGCTTAATGACCCTTAAACGTTTTTCTTTTTTTTTATGACAAAATTGAGGTTCATTACAAAATCCAAGAAGTGTATCTTTATTGGATACAGTGTTAATGATTTTTTTTTATCGCTTATAGGATTATGAAAATAACAAAATCATTAGAAGTAGAGATGTCATATTCAATGAGAAGGTCATGTACAAGGATCAGCTGCAGGGAAAGAAAAAGAAAAAAGAAAAACCAGAATACACAGTGCTTGATGAGATCACTAAAACAGAAATTTCAAAGGAACAAAAAAATCAAAATGTAGAACAACAGGAGCCACAGGTACATCAAACTCCTACAAGTGTTGTTAGAAGATCTACCAAGTTATGTAGACCCCCTGAACGATACTCTCCTTCATTGTATTATTTATTTTTGACTGAGTCTGGTGAACCGGAATATTCACCAGAATCAGTCAACAATATAAAGTCAACTTATAAAAAACTGACTATCTATCTTCAAAACTTTGGATATGCTAACATATCAAACATTGGGAATAACAAAGCTAGCAATAAGACCTCCAATTTGTTATCCATCATGACATATATGGTATTTTTTATTATAAAGAAATCAATGTTTTTAGATCCCTAACTCCAACAATAAATATTATGCAAATATTTTTAGTTAAAAGACAAACTAATATGAAGTCAACGAATAATTGATCCCTATAATCCCTCTACTCCTCAGACTAATAAATAATCTTTTAATACAATTAAAAACAATTGTTTTTAGATTATAAGGTTTAACTTTAAAAATAATTTTATAATTGGTATTCCTAATATAAATATTAGTCAAAAAAGTTTAACTAAAAAACGTTTACAATATACCATGACTTTGACCGGTATAATACGTTTTTATTCTCTCAAGTGAGAGGTATAAGGTATAATACGTTGTTATTCTCTCCACTCAATGATAAACTCATGGTTTATGGACCATTGACGTCAAGATTATTTTTTAATTTTTTCCATAGCAAAAGGTCATTGTCCGACCACCGAAATGTGATTCGACATGCTTACCTCGGCAAAAAGATGTTTCATCTAATGGAGCAAAGTGTAATATAGAGTACTGTATGTATTCAAAGACTGTAGAAATGTTAACATGTTCACACAAGACGATGTCATCCAACCGAGATGTCACAGGATTCTGAGGAGGAGGGGAATGGAACACGAAAATAAGGATCGATGGATGAAGAATATATACACATTGACACACAAGAATCTTGTCAAACTAATTCACGGGACTGATGACAACTCTCTCCTTGGACCCCACCAACCTCCATTTGAACAGAATAGCATAAATGGTCAAGTCTTGATAAGGCATAGAGGAGAAACTTCAACGATGTGAAATTTGTCATTCAGTGACAAAAAATTAAGGGTAGTGTAAACATTATGAGAAGGCTGGTCACTAACAAAAGTAAGAAAATTGGAGACCGAAAAGAAGGGAATGGAACATAAAAATAAGGATCGATGGATGAACAAGATATGCACATTCACAGTGGACACACGAGAATGTTGTCAAATAGTTAACGGGAATGATGACGAGTGTCTCCCCGGACTCCACCAACCTCCATTTGAACGGTCATGTGTTGATAAGGCTTTGAGATGTGGACATCGATATGAATCTCTGTTGAAACGATGCGAAATTTGTCAGTCAATGCACAAATTATCAGAACATCATTCTCTTTTGGTATTCCCACGATATACCTCACTTTTGTAACTTGAAAGATATTATCTAAAGGCCTCTGACAAACAGCATTAGCTTTTGGTGTTCCCACGATAGCTTTTGTAGTCCGAAAAACATTATGAAAAGGCTGGTGACGACAAAAAGTAGGAAATTTGAAGGACGAAAAAACAACATAATTTATCCGCAATTCATGA
The DNA here is from genome assembly GCA_009831015.1 of Picea engelmannii. Classification (NCBI taxonomy): domain Eukaryota; kingdom Viridiplantae; phylum Streptophyta; class Pinopsida; order Pinales; family Pinaceae; genus Picea; species Picea engelmannii. The sequence goes on from ML780583.1 coordinate 432,758, forward strand.
GGAATTGCAGATAAATTATATGAGATCTGTTGTTGCTGCACTATATTTCAATGTGAATGGCAGGTCATTCTGAGTTCTCTATTTACTATTTTGCCCCCTAAAAACAAAAAAAGGAAAAGATATATTTCTACATTAGTATTTTAATGAATAAATTAATATAATAATTAATATATTTAATTCCATCAAATTCAAACCAAACATCCACAGAGAACAATACTACTCAAACTTAATAAAATCAATCGATTAATCATAATATTACCAAACATCCACAGAGAACAATACTACTCAAACTTAATAAAATCAATCGATTAATCATAATATTATATTAAAAATATATAAATTTAATTTATATACTTAAAATAATATTATGATATTAAATGAATTGAGTAACCATTTTTTTTAATAAATTAAGGCAGAAAAACAAAAATCCTGTTCTTGAAAAGATAATTTTATATTTTTTGTAAGTTAGTTGATGTATTAGAGCCAGGAAAAAGTTACAAAAGATGAAAATGTTCTAGCGAGCGTGGTAGCGGTGTCCAGCTGGGAAACCACCATTGTTCTTAGTGCCAAAAAATATGATTTGGAATCATATTTGACAGCGGTGCCCTTTCGGGAAACCACCGCTGTCGATTGTTCAAAAAATGTGGAGGGCCATGTCCATGCCACACAAGGCAAATACCATTATTTAGAAATATATAAAATGAGACTAAAATTCGGCCATCCTTTCGTGGTTACCTGTGAGCTAAGTTCTGCGAAAACTTGTAAACAGGAAAAAATTTAAAGACCTCGACCAAGTCTAGGTTCGGTGTAGACACTTTGTGCCTGTGACCTGCCGTTGTCACATTTTGTCATTGCCTGCCGAAGATCTTGGAGGAAGGCCATCAACTTGTCAACCCTGCTCCATCGATATGCATCTCGGATGTGCCCTTCGAGCAAGATTGTTTTGAGCTCCCTATGGTCTCGTTTGATGTCGCTCAGGTCCCTTTGAAGAATGCTCATGGCGTCCACGTCTTGTGCATGGTTCCTGTAGCCACCTTTTGGAGAGGTCAGGGAGTCTGAGGAAGTGGAGGAAGAAAGGCCAGGTGGAGGAGGTTAGTGGCGAGGGGGGGAATGAGGAGGTGGAGGGCGACGAGGTGGGGAAAGGGGAGGTGGCGCATACCCCAGTGAATTTCCAAAAAGGTCAAACCACTCGACCCTACAGCCATACGGGTGCGATAGGGGATAAAGCCCAGTGAGGGGGTGTATGAGGGCTTTAGAGGGGGAGGGCGCAACAATTGGAGCAAGAACTAGGGGATGAGCTTCTTCAGAAGGAAGAGGGTGAGCTGCTACTTCCTTGGGGCTCGAGATGGTGGGAATGGGCACAGGGGGGTGGTTGTGAATGGGAACGTTAGATGGAGGAGTGGTTGGGGGATGCTCGTCCTCAACATGATGATCAGAGGTGGGAAAGATTCTTCCCCTGGCCTCGTACTAGGCGGAACGATGTGTGACCTTGCCCCTAGGACAAGGCATATCGAAGGCAGTAGCAGGGCTAGGGAAGGAGTTGACACAGTGCGAAAGGAACCCGAGAAGAATACAGAGAGAGGTCGAGAGGGGCACGTGGTGGCTGCGCCAGAGAGGGGCCAAAATGTACTCTAAGATATTAGATATGGGGAGTGAAGTTCTCATCACACAATGACCCGAGGAGTGAGCAGGCGAGCCCAGAAGAAACCCGTGTCTGGCTCGTGCCATGAAGTTGCCTACTTTTGAGAGCGTTTGGCTCGTACGACTGCAGGCGCACGTCGGAGGAATGGTGGTTGACGTCTGAGGGCTGATGTTCATGAGGTTATGGAGAGTATGGATGGGACTAGATAGGGGCTAGGTGGCTGGACGCCCATCCAGGTGGCCTCCCTGTGTTCAAATTGTCCTTTGCGCTTGGAAACACTCCATTCGGGGGACCTTTAAAACATAATTTGAATTACCAATACCACTAAAAAAAAAAATTGTCCGGAAAAAACAGTCTCCCTACTATTCTATTAAGAATGTGAAACTATCATAGATACAAATATTGTTTACAATATGCTTTTGTCTCTATATTTCTCAAAAACTAATGAGAGATTCAAGAGATCTTCAAAACTTGTCTTCAAATACATATAAAATGTTGTAGTCAAAACTAGGAATTTTCTTCAAGTCCAATTATAGACATATCTTCCATCATTGTATCATCATGTTCTATATTTATGACCAAAAAAATACATTATGATTCTAGAACAAAGAGATTTTTTCTTCTTGGACTGTGATTCCTTCATCCACCTCCTCGAAATAGAGCCACCCTAGATGGCAGTTTAAAGCTTGTTTGGATAGTTGGTCGACAACATGGTTGTAAATTCTATCAACATGTATGAAAATCAGTTTTTCAAAATTATATTGGAACTTTCTAATTCTCTCTTGCCATGGCCTGAGATATAAATAGTTCAAACTTCAAACACCTTTTCTCCGATCGATAGTTGATTTAGAGTCACCCGCAACCATCAGATTACTCAAAGAAAACAATTAAGCAAGGTGTAACAGTCCCCATAATCGAAGAAGTACAGTTGTCATATTAGAACCTTATCCTCCAACAAAATATTCTTTGAAAGTGTGGATGCTACTAAATTTTATGTATAATCCAATACCACACATGTTCCCTAAGGATGCACCATCGAAGAAACCTATTGGTGAATCATCAAAATAGATAGGACTAATGAAATAGTCCATCTTTTTAGGCTTTAACTCATCTTGAATTTCCTGGATCGAAAGAAATATTTTTTTTGCAATGATTGAATCTTGTCTAGCCTAGTTTTCAGATAACAACTTGTCCCTATACTTCCATATGCCCCAAACCACAAGAAATGGGATGTGTCTCAAACTTGGGTATTTTATGAACCATTTATGGAGATTTTCTTCCAATCCATGATTTCTCCAATCATCATTGATCATCATATGTGTGAGGATCTCTTTCCAGACAAATTTAGATACACTGTAGTGTATAAAGAGATGGTTTGTTGTGTTTTCATCATTGATGCACACGCTACAAACAGTAGGCCCGATACCTCCTTTTCACTGATAATTAACTCTTGTAAGTATGTTATCCATCAAACATAACCAGATAAAACATATAATCTTACTCAGAACTTTAACCTTCCATATAGCTTTGAACCACCATTGACTTTCACCTTTTAAATTTGAAAATAATAAAGACTGGTAAGTTATTTTAGCAGAGACAGGTCTTCTGGCCCGGTTCCATGACCAGACGATTTTATCAATGGACACATTTAAGAAAATTCCATTTTTGCAGAGGGTGAGAGTGAAGTTGTCCCATTCCACAACTAGTTCACCTGTAAGATTGAGATGTACAAAGCCTCTCCAAATTGTTATGAAAGTTGTTTCATTTATGAGTGCAACTTGGGCAAGTGTATAAATATTCATATGGTGAAGATGTGAAATAAGGGGAGGAGAAAGAAAACATCGATCATTACCTCCAAAAAAGGCATCCAGACCGAGTGAAATGTGTTTACCACTTCCCACAGTCCAGGCAAACCACTTCAGTAGGATTGGCATGGCGGTCATTAGTTTCCTCAAGATAATCGATGGATTAGAGAATTTCAATTCATTTCTTTTAATCCATGAAGAAACATCAATGCCTTTGAGGTATTTTTTTCATAGCACTGTACTCCATAATCCATCACCAAAAAGCCCCCGCCAACATGATTTTTCAACTATGGAAATTGAAAACCATTTTAAGTTTCGTAAACCCCAACCTCCAAGTTCCTTTGGTAGCGCAATCTTCTGCCAGCTTTCTTGGTGGAAACCATTATATTTTTTGCTTCCTCTCCAAATAAAGTTTTTCATTAACTTCTTGATTCTAAGAAATTTGGTCACTGAAATTTTGACCAAACAAAGGCAATACACCGGAGTGCTCTGCAAAACTTATTTTTCTAAAACAAGTCTACCTCCAAGTGATAGCCATTGGAATGCCCAACTACCGATTATCTTCTCAATTCTTTGTATTAACTAGTTCCAATGGACTACTCTATGATTATTTTCCTTCATAAAATATCCAAGATACTTCATCCCTTCTTCAAAATCAAGAAATTGTATGTTAAAATTTGTCCTCAATTTACTTTCTAACTCCGAGTCTATGTTTTGTTCTAGGAAGCAAGACTTGTGACAATTGAGGATCATACCAAAAGCTTTACAAAAATTATTAAAGAGAGTCTGTAAAAGAGACCATTCTTCAAAATTTGTATCCCCCAAGATGACGATGTCATAAATGAATAACATGTGTGATATGTAGGTCTCCACAACTACCTTTATTCCTTTCAAAGAACCATTTCTACAACCTTTTTTATCTGTCCACTTAAGCATTCAATGACAAGGAGAAACAACAGTGGAGAGAGAGGACATCCCTGCCTCAACCCTCGATGGATTTTTGAAAAGTAGGTAGGAGATCCATTTATAAGAACTAACATAATGAAATTAGTGATGCAAGCCATAATCAATTGAGATACTTCCCAGTTTAGACCTATCTGCGTGAGCAATAATTTTAGAAATTTCTTGTTGACGTTATCATATGACTTTTTTAGATCTAATTTGAGAATGATAGAGCTTAATTTCTTCGTTTTAACTATGTGGAAGCATTCCTGGGCTAAGCCGACAGCATCATAAATCAACATGTCCTTCAGGAAAACGAATTTTTCTTGAGATAGACATAGAGACAACTTTTCCTTAATGTGGTTTGCGATTATCTTGGAGATAACTTTATGTGAAAAGTTACATAATCCTATGGTCCTAAACTCATGAAAAGAGGTAGGTTTTCTCACCTTTGGTATAAGATAAAAGAAGGTAGTATTTAGAGCACCTGGAATGTAGCCTCTAATCCTAGATTCCTGAACTGCTAGTAGAATGTCTTTCCCCATGATGTCAAAGAAAGTGTGGAAGAGCTCTTGGATCCACCCATCCTGACCAAGGATCTTCTATTTTGGCATTTTGTTAATGATAATCTCAATTTCTTTGATGGAGACTAGATTACCGATGTCACCGCTCTCCGCATCAGAGAACATTCTAAGAACATCTTTTAAAATATGAAACTGATTCCTCATATATTCCACCTCGGGGGTACCAAATTGAGACTAAAAAAAGTTATATGCAAATTCTTTTATCTCTGATTCACTGGATAAAATCACCCCATCATCAATGGTAATGTCCCAAATTGTGTTTTGAATCATCCTTTGTGTCGCATATTTATAAAAAAATCTTGTGTTCTTATCCCCCTTCTGCATCCAAAGAGCTCGGCTCCTAATCCTCCATGTCAATTCTTCAATAGATAAAATTTTTATTTCCTGGTTTTAAGTGCTCTTAAAATGCTTAGCTCTTCTTTTCTGAAAATTTGAGACGGACAACTCTCAAAAATATCAGGCATTTTTTCTTCAATTAGGAATAGATCTGAATGAAGCTGTTGTTTTTTCTTGATCTTCCATCGAATCATCTTCTGTTTTAGTTCTTTTAATTTATCACATAGCAGGATGCAAGAGGAGTTGTTTGTCCAATGCTCCATAGAAAACCATGTAGATTTTACAAGTGAAATAAATTATGGATCTGATAACCAGGAAGTAGTGAATTTGAAAGGTTCACAATCCTTCGGATGGGACAAATCAATCTACAGACATATCAGATGATGGTCCGATATTGTTGAGTTTATGGTCCAGGATCTCTAATAACTCTGATTAGTTATAATATTCCCATCCAAAAGGAAATCATACAATTGTTTGGATATTCCATCCGAGCCCGCCCTCCCATTATGCCAAGTCGGGGTCATATGTAATGGGGCAATATCCACCAGTCTAGTATCCTAGAGCATATTAGCAAAAAAATCAGCCATTGGGTCGGCTCATGTGGAGATGCTCCACACTTCTCGGTTTGAAAGTTTAAAATTGAGGTTACCTCTAACATTGAGGCCATGTTCTTCTAGAAGTCCAAAGTCTATTATAGGTTTCCAAAAAATTTCTCTGTCCTTGTATGGCGCATATCAGTTTAGTAGTTTGACTTTTTCTGCAGAGTGTTTTAATCTGCCCTCCAAAAATATACCTGTATAGGTGCCACAAGAATATAACTCAACCTTAGTAGGGTTCCATCCAACGAGAAGGTCGCCTGATCTTCCATATGGATCCAATGCCACACAGTTCTAGGAAGGTAGGAAATTAAGGAAAAGTCTCTAATCCTTTTCTGTCTCCACAAGGGTTTCTTGTAAAAAAAAAACATCAGGAGAGGCTTTTGAAAATAACAACCTGAGGGAGGGGAGTTTAGAGGGTCCCCCAAACCCTCATATGTTTAGGGAGAAAATAATCATAGATTAACCCCATTAATTGGCGAGCCTTCTCTAAGGGCCGAGGACGAGGGGATCTTAGATGAAGTTTGCAAGGATGAAGGGAACGAGGTAGAGGAGGGGAGAGGGGGTGAGAGAAGAGGGGAAAGACCTCCTTTGACAACTACTGGGGGTTTCTTTGGTATGCAAGGTAGAGGTTTCTTCTAGATGGTGACATTGGTCCTGGAAGCTGTAGGAAGGTTCAGAGAAGAGTTACAAGTGACTTAAAGTGCTACCGGGGAGAGGGAGGCAACGATCTTTGTGATATGTGAAGGGAAGGAAGCAGGAGAAGGGGGGGGAGGGGTAGAGAAGGATCATTGGGGGTAATTAAGGGACAAGGGGATCCTTCAATCAAAGTCAAAAGGGTCTGACTAGGAGATGCACTAGAAGAATAAAGGTCGGGAGAAACATAGACCATCTTGGTCATCTTAACAGGGGGTGGGGGGGAATTCAGGGAGGAGGGGATTAAATATTTGTCAGCAACCATATTCTCGTATGCGGGTACCTTATTACAAGTCGGGTCTTGAAATCTCTGCATTCGTAAAACAAAGAAATCCGCAAAAATATCTTGTACCCACTCTTGATTGTCACGTAGGTATTCCTCCTCAATAATAGATAACTTGGAAAAGAATGTAGGGTAAAAAAAATTCATCTTACCTAAAAAGGTATCCAAACCTGTTTGTGGAAGACAAGACAGAGAGGCTTGGAGCGGATTGTCTAAAGCAGGAACCGCAACTTCCTTAAACCTAAATCATTTCGGACATGAAACATTTAAATGTCAAGGCATCCCGCAGAGATGGCATCTGAATGACTCTTTCCAATAATAAAGTTTTTAGGACCACACCCACTCACCAATGTCTACATCGATTGAAGTAGGAATATCGTTATCCAAGTTGAATTCCACGAGGACCCATGTTGTAAGTTTATTACACCACCACAAGGAAGCATACTCAAAGTATATGAACTTACCAAAGGAATTGACAATGGATTCAAAGATGGTCGCAGACCACAATTCGATGGGGAAGTCCGGGAGGAGCATACACAGTTTCCTCCTAGAGAAGGCTTCTGAAAAAGGGTTGAAGCCATCATTCCAATGTTTAAGAATTAGAATGTCGCAACCATAAATCTAAGGAGAATCTAAAATGTGCAGGAGGTCCTCTTCGGAGAGTAAATGGAACACTAGCCAGTGGTTGGAAAACATACTGAACCTGGGGCAGTACCCTACCAAAGGTTTCCAATGATGAAGAACCCAGTGCTCAACTTGTGATTTGTTCATTCTGACATAAAACAAATTGCCTATCAGGCCGTTCTCGGAAAGACGCATGACCCTATCCAGTGTAGAATCCTTCCTGATTATGCACTGAGAGGAGGATTCCCTAACTTTCAGACTTTTCTGTTTGTAGAGTTGTCTAGCAACCTGCCCATCAAAATGGTTGTGACCTGCACCTATCCCTCTAACCACCTATGATTTCTTGGGTCCAACACTAGAAGGTGGGGAGGGGGTAGAAATTGTATATTGTCTGGAGGTAGGAGGAAAACTAGGAAGCTTACCCATTGAATCGAAAAGAGAACCAGATTCTACTACTGGTATAAACCCCTCCGTCCTAAAAGTTGTACTGGGAACTGGAAGAACTTTGGAAGAATGGGGAGGTTCTGCAGTGAGGCCCATTTCCTCATAGCATACATAAGGAGAAAAGGAAGGTTTGTTTTCTTTGTGATCCTTATAGGGAATAGGAATGGGCAGATCTCGATGCATAGTGTTGTCACACTTCTCACTGACACATCTTGTGGTCTGCACATAGCCCGACCAAGTACTAGGAAACCGAGAATCCACCAATTGTTTATGTGTGACGTTGGTAAGCCTATTTGATAGGCCTAATGACGAGGTTGTACCAGGGTTCTTGCGTATGTAGTCATAAAGGACATGGTATGTGTCATCCTCAAGGAAGAGACCCTCCCTATCCTAGAGTTCATCTTCGTCAACCCATGAGGTGTTTAGGTGGTCGACCATGCTATCACTGCATAGGCTTGTTGTAGTGCAGAGGGAACTCTTGTGGGCCTACACGACCTCCATCCTACCGCTGAAAAATCCTAGTGCCTAGGCCTTCATAAACCCTAACCCCCCATCTCCGCCGGCATATTTATCTCTGCATCATTTTCATATTTATTCATGTCTATCAATACCACTCATTTGAAAATTGGTTGGAACCATTCGTTGGTTTACTCCTCTTCTCTTCTATTATGTCTAAGTTTATTGACCCAAGGTTCATGTCTACTCGGGTTTCCAACAAATCCTCTAAAACTATCGGCCCTCCTAGAAAACCAAAAAGCAACACAACACACAGAATATGCTGCGCAGTCTCACCCAAGATAACGTAGTCTCTGTGACCACTATTCCTCTCTACCAATACCATGCATTTGAAAATGATGTAACAAAAAAGTAAATCAAGAGGAAAAGTTACAACAAATTAAATTAGATTATGCCTAGATGTTTTAATTTAGGCTTAAAAAAAAAAAAAATAATACTAATTTTATTTATCAAAATTCTGCATACGATGTGAACGTTTATTCTATTAAAGGATGAAGAAGATATTTAACCTCCCGTAACTCAACAAAATAATTAAATTAGATTATGCATAGATGTTTTAATTTAGCTTTAAAAAAGAAATAAATAATACTAATTTTATTTATCAAAATTTTGCATACGATGTGAATGTTTATTCTATTAAAGGATGAAGAAGATATTTAACCTCCCGTAACTCAACAAAATAATTAAATTAGATTATGCATAGATGTTTTAATTTAGCTTTTAAAAAAAAAATAATACTAATTTTATTTATCCAAATTTTGCATACGATGTGAACGTTTATTCTATTAAAAAGGATGAAGAAGATATTTAACCTGCCGTAAGTCAACAAAATTTATTGTTAAAATAAATAAAATTATATTAAATTTTGTTTTTATATTTGAATATCTTATATTTTATGTTATATTATAAAGGGTAGGGAATGCTTAAAAGAAATATTGTCTAGCTTCAATTTATTTTGTATTTTTTGTATTGTAATTTTAATAAATTATATTATACTAAAGTTTTATGGGTTAGTTTAATGAAAGGTCTGGAAGGTGACTTTAAATTGTAATTTTAATAAATTATATTGTACTAAAGTTTTTATTGATTAGTTTAATGAAACTTTTGGAATGTGACTTTAAAAAAGAAACGGTGTTTATTTTTAACTTCCATTGCATTATAAATTTTACAAATTTATTAGTTTATAAATATTAATTATAATTTTAATAATATTCATTTTGGTTTATATATTTGAATGTTTAAAAATACTATTTCTCTGCGATTTTGAGCGGAAATAATATTTTTTTCGAGGGAATAGTTTTTCAAAGCCAATAATACCTTTTTTTTGGAGATATTTTATTTCTAAGATTATATATCTAGGGTTTTTAACGGGAATAATACTTCTCTGTTTTTTTATAATCTCTATAGTTTTTACCGTTTTTACCTAGAATAATCTCATATCTGTCTCTTCTCTGTCATTTTAAAAAATTATTTATGGCTTCTTCAAAGGGTTGAGCATTTGGACATCTTAAATGAGGTGAGTCACTTTTTACTTTGATTCAATTTAATTTTAGTTAAAGAGATTTAAATATATTTTGTTTATTTTTTTATTTTAAGTTTAAGAAGTAAAAGTTGATTTGAGAGATAAAGTCAATCCATAATAATAATTGTTACATATTTTTTTTCTTCTTTTCAATATGAGCACTCGACCACTTATTCCAAAAACATAGCCTAACAAGGGGAGGCCCCCCAAAATCACCCTAGAGATCCTTTAAGATTATATGGAATCAGTAGAAAAAAAAAAAAAAAGGGAGAGATGCCAAAATCCAAACAGAGTTAGAAACATTAGAAAAAATGAGTGAAGAAAGAGATTTAAAACTCCAAATAAAGCTAGAGGCAATGATTGATAAAAAAAATTAAAGATACCTTTCAAACTCAAATAGAGGATAGATTCTTAGGGTTGAAGAGTGAATTGTAGACAATGAAGGACATAATTCAAGAAATGGAAAAACATAAACAATCAACCCAAGAAGGAGGGGTTGAAGAAAATCACAACTTGAGAGATAGGATTAAAGAGCTAGAAGAAAAATTAACCAACAATTTGACCCTCAGTAATATAGAAAAACAATTAGATATCAAACCCATCAAAGAGGAAATGAATAAGCTAATTGAATTGGACCATGAGTGTAACAAAAGAGCCTTGAACCTCATAATTTTTGGTATAAAAGAACAACAAGAGGAGGATACGCTAGCAATAGTAAAAAAATAATTAAAAATAAATCACAAATTGATACAACTTACCTCATAGAAGCAAAGAGGATAGGAAAAATAATTGATCACAAAGATAGGTTGATCTGTGTCAAGGTAAGTTGTAATGACCATAAATATAGCATACTTAGTAAATGTCTAAGCTTAAAAGGGCCAGGAATATTTATAAATGAAGACCTCATTCTCAAAGACCAAGGTGAATTAAGGAAGGAAGTTCAAAAGGTAAAAGAAGCCAGGAAAGAAGGAAAATGGGCAATAATTAGAGATCGAAAATCTATTGTTAGGGATAGAGACCAAAAGGATAATAATAAATAGGAATTTGGGACACTTGGGATCCTTTTTTGGAATGGTCATGGCTTTCCATGGCACGAAGGTCCTATGAGAAGTTGGATCCCGAGTGATATTGATTTTATCTGTCTAGCTGAAACTTGGGAGCATAAGGAGTCTAAGGTCCCTAACATGGAAGGATTTGTCTTGTGGTTGGCATGGAAAAAAAAATATCGCCATAGAGGGATAGGAGACATAGCTTGTTATATTAGAAAAAACATTTCTCCTCACATTCAACTTCATAAGATTGACTCTCTTAATCAATACATTTGGATAGAAATTTCAGACACCAATGCTAAAAAGATGTATATAGCAATTTGTTATTTTGCACTTATTAATTCTACTTTTTATAAGAAAAATAATCTAGATAAAAATTGTCCCTATAATAATTTAGAATAAGATATTTATAATTTGAAAAATGAAGGTAATATCCTCATGCTAGGAGATTTTAATGCTAGGACTGCAACTAAACAAGCTACTCTTTTAAGCTATGACTCCAACCATAATCCTTTATGGCTAGATGAGGACCTTGTTTTATCTAATAGATACAAAAGAAGCTTTGAAGACCTAATTGAGAATTTTTTTGGTACTGAATTGGTCAATCTCTGCAGCTCTCAAGACCTAATAATTTGCAATGGAGTAATGAAGTGGCCAAAATCCAACCAAATGACCTGTATTCACAGGCTAGGTAGTATTGTTGTAGATTATGTGATATCTTATATCCCTGTTTCCAACCAAATAACAACTTTTGACATTTTAAATGACCATGAGCCTGACTCTGATAATAAACCTTTAACCGTAACTCTAAAATTTTCCATGCATAGGAGCACCATTTAAGAGAATTATGATAATCAAAGGAATTTGTGTTTTGACAAAAGTAAAGTTGACATTTTCTTAAAGGATTTAAATAGTAAATTAAACCTCCTAACTTATAAGGACAACATTGAAGAACTCTATCATAATTTTACAACTACCCTTTCCACTTCTATTAACAAGTTCTCTTTCGAGTTGTCCCATAAAAAAAATAATAGAACAACCAACCCTTGGTATGATAAAGAATGTAAAATTGATAGGAAATCCATTAGGGATGCTTCTAATGAGCCCTTAAAACTCGATAAGATCAATATGTACAAAGCCCTAATTAAAAGGAAAAAAAATATACTATATCAATAAAAGGCAAGAGAAACTTTCACAACTATACAAGTTAGATCCTAAGAAGTTCTGGAGCCAAATTCTAAAATGCAATACTAAAGAAAATAATAGGATTCCCTTAACAGACTGGAATTCCTA
>ML780584.1:7400-113136 GCA_009831015.1 Picea engelmannii
AATCATTCATGACCTATGCATTTTCCCCTTCTAAGAAGCATATGGTATATATCTTCATCACTCTCTCCCCTAAGATAAGATATCTCAAGACACTAAGTTTGATCTTTGCTATAGATTATCCAAGGTTATAGACCTTTCAACCACGAGGCTTTATTTTCTAAATTAGAAGCGAAAATTGTTTCGTAACCCATTCTTGTGGAATAAAAACTTAAGGTTGGATTTTAACCACATTACATAATCATATTCCTCTCTTATTATGCATGACTTCTCATAAGATTCTCAATATAATCATTCATGACCTATGCATCTTCCCCTTCTAAGAAGCATATGGTATATATCTTCATCACTCTCTCCCCTAAGATAAGATATCTCAAGACACTAAGTTTGATCTTTTCTATATATTCTCCAAGGTTATAGACCTTTTGACCACTAGGCTTTATTTTCTAAATTAAAAGCGAAAATTGTTTCGTAACCCATTCTTGTTGAATAAAAACTTAAGGTTTGATTTTAACCACATTACATAATCATATTCCTTTGTTATTATGCATGACTTCTCATAAGCTTCTGAACATAATCATCCATGACCTATGCATCCTCCCCTTTTAAGAAGCATAAGGTATATATCTTCATCAGTCTCTCCCCTAAGATAAGATATCTCAAGACACTAAGTTTGATCTTTTCTATAGATTCTCCAAGGTTATAGACCCTTCGACCACTAGGCTTTATTTTACAAATTAGAAGYGAAAATTGTTTCGTAGCCCATTCTTAATGAATAAAAACTTAAGGTTTGATTTTAACCACATTACAAAATCATATTCCTCTCTTATTATGCAAGACTTCTCATAAGCTTCTCAACAAAATCATTCATGACCTATGCATCTTCCCCTTCTAAGAATCATATGGTATATATCTTCATCACTCTCTCCCATAAGATAAGATATCTCAAGACACTAAGTTTGATCTTTGCTATAGATTCTCCAAGGTTATAGACCCTTCGACCACTAGGCTTTATTTTCCAAATTAGAAGCGAAAATTATTTCGTAACCCATTCTTAATGAATAAAAACTTAAGGTTTGATTTTAACCACATTACAAAATCATATTCCTCTCTTATTATGCAAGACTTCTCATAATCTTCTCAACAAAATCATTCATGACCTATGCATCTTCCCCTTCTAAGAAGCATATGGTATATATCTTCATCACTCTCTCCCATAAGATAAGATATCTCAAGAAACTAAGTTTGATCTTTGCTATAGATTCTCCAAGGTTATAGACCTTTTGACCACTAGGATTTATTTTCTAAATTAGAAGCGGAAATTGTTTCATAACCCATTCTTGTTGAATAAAAACTTAAGGTTTGATTTTAACCACATTACATAATCATATTCCTCTCTTATTATGCATGACTTCTCATAAGATTCTCAACATAAGCATTCATGACCTATGCATCTTTCCCTTCTGAGAATCATATGGTATATATCTTCATCACTCTCTCCCCTAAGATAAGATATCTCAAGACACTATGTTTGATATTTCCTATAGATTCTCCAAGATTATAGACCTTTCGACTAGGAGGCTTTATTTTCTAAATTAGAAGAAAAAATTGTTTCATAACCCATTCTTGTTGAATAAAAACTTAAAGTTTGTTTTTAACCACATTACATAATCATATTCCTCTCTTATTATGCATGACTTCTCATAAGTTTCTCAACATAAACATTCGTTACCTATCCATCTTCCCCGTCTGAGCGTATAGAAATTATCATCTTCCATCCTTGCAGCCAAAAGCTCTTGAATTCATGGTATACAACATACATAATTAAAGGTGAAAATATAGCATCCCACCCATAGATCTATTGGTACCCTCATTTATTCCGCATTACATATTTTTCCATGCTATCAATTTTCCTATTAATAATAAATAAAAAAATACACTAAAGCTTTCCCATAAGTGGAAACATTATTTGATTGATATCCTCTTATTTGTTTTTTAGTCAATAATTTTGCCCAATTATCTCGTTTCATATACTTTCCCTCGTAATAATTCTGCACAAACATATTGATATTAAGCAAGCACATTGATATTAAGGCTTTCCCAAACAATGGATATTTTTTATCCCCAACTCACTTCATGTTTTGGTTGAACAACAACACTCCATAGTACGTTTTTCACACCACGTAAACCAATACAGTTTTTAACTTCCCCGAAACATCCTTTATGTCTACACCACATAAAAGGATCCTTAATCTTAACATCCAATAAAAAGCTATATATTAGAATCCCATGCTGGGAATACTTCCAAAACATGACAACTCCATAGAAAAGAAAACATCATTTTCAGATAATCCGAAAATGTTTATTTTATTTTTATGGAAGCTGGAATGCAATTTTCAAAACCATCCAATAAAAAAAAATATATCAAAATCACATGCTGGGAATACTTCCAAAACATAATAACTCGATAGAAGTGAAAACATCACTTTCAAATTCGAAAATTTTCAAAACTCACGCGTTGACGACGCTCAGTGTAAGTAGGTGATACACCGGGCATCCTTTTCTCCGTTGGATGCCTGAATCTGAATCTGCAATCGAGATAAGATATACCAACTTTTTTTTAAATATTAAATGCAACTTTGATTAGGTGATCTTTTTAATTGTTCTAGATGATTGGTATTCATAAGTGACATTTGGGAGGAAAACAACAAAAATTAAGGATCTGCGTGGATGTTTTTTTTTTTCCATAAATGGAGGGTTCTGAGGAACGTCAAGCATTGAGCTGTATCGAATTCGAATTGCTCCATAAACCAAAACCTATCACGTAATTTTTTGGTTCGTTAAGCGGAATGGCTCTAGTTTCTATCGTACCGTTGGCTTCCAAATCGTGCCTGCACAAATCTTTGATCAGTTCTGCTCATAAGCTTAATCCTTTCCGTAGAACAATCCCAACTCTTGGAGGGAAAACTGTGAGAGCTCCCATCAGCATGTGTTCGGCAACCGCTGTGTCCGGTGATGGTCCACAGAGACGCATAGCGAATCACCATTCCAACCTGTGGGACGACGATTTCATACAGTCTCTGGAGACGCCTTATGAGGTAATTTTCATCTTTGAATTTATTCTTATGCATATTCCTTCTTTCAAAACGAATGAAATGGATACTTTTTTACTTTTTATTTACCCTGTTGAATGTATATGGGCCAGGCACCTTCATACCTTGAACGTGCTGAGAGACTCGTTGAGGAAGTGAAAGAGATGTTCASYTCAATTTCGGCGGAAGGTGKAGTATTAATCACTCCCCTCAACGATCTGATTTCACGCCTTTCCATAGTCGATAGCATTGAACGTTTAGGAATCGATAGGCAYTTCAAATTTGAGATAAAATCAGCGCTGGATTATGTTTACAGGTAAGTCATCGTAGCCTTATCATCATTATATATGGCCTGCACAGGATTATAAGGAGAAACTTATATATGACATAGACATCATTACAAGGAGAAATTATTTTCACCTACAGTTATTGGAGCGAAAAAGGCATTGGATGTGGGAGATAAAGTGTTGCTACTGATCTGAACTCAACTGCGTTGGGGCTTCGAACTCTTCGACTACACGGATACCCGGTGTCTTCAGGTAGATATATCCACATTTTATTAATAAATTTGACAGCTAATTGCAGCTAATTTCCATCTATCACAGATATTTGACAATACATTTTTTCAGGTGTGTTGGAACAGTTTAAAGACCAGAATGGGCAGTTTGCCAGTTCTTCAATTCAAACAGAAGGAGAGATGAGAAGCGTTCTCAATCTACTTCGGGCCTCTCTCGTTGCCTTTCCAAGTGAGAAAGTTATGGAAGAGGCTGAAATCTTCTCTACAACATATTTAAAAGAATCCGTACAAAAGATTCYGGGATCCAGTCTTTCACGACAGGTGAGGCAGGGAGATTGATAAGTAGCACAGASAACAGATAAAATATAATTCTGTRGCAATTCTAATAGCAAAGACATCAGCTAATTTACAACAACATTTGTTTACATCCGTCCGTTGAGHGTTTTCATAATTTCAAAWTTGTGGTTGCAGATGGAATACGTGATGGAATATGGTTGGCACACAAATCTTCCACGATTGGAAACCAGGAATTACATCGACGTATTTGAACATGACATTAAATATAATGAGTAGGCCAGAGCGACCATTTATTTTCCATTTTCCTGTTTCTTAAATTTTAGGAAGAAATGGAATATTTTATATGTAGGAGTAAAATATATTTTATTAAGTAAGCATATTTTATATGTATATAGATTTTATATGTAACGACTTTGTTTCATTGTTATTTGATTTTTTTTTAAGTTTATGGCGATTTTTTTAAGTTTATGGCAAAACAATTTACTTTTGGATAGTTTAGTTTTCATATAGTATTTCCACTTGACACTAGCTGGATCGGATTTTTTGTTTCAGGATGCCATATATGAATGCTAATAAACTTTCAGAACTTGCAAAGTTGGAGTTCAATATATTTCATTCCATACAACAAAATGAGTTAAAACATATATCCAGGTGATGAACTTTGTCATTGGATTATATTTTCTTTGCACACAAATTTGGATGTGAATGGTATAATGATATCTAATATTTAATAGTGTAAACTTTATGAATTTGTGAGTAGATGGTGGAAAGATTCAGGTTTATCTCTATTGAACTTTGCTAGGCATCGTCATGTGGAATACTACACTTTGGCTTCTTGCTTTGTCATTGATCCTAAACATTCAACATTCCGACTAGGCTTTGCCAAAATATGTCATCTTTCCACAGTTCTGGATGATATATACGACACCTTCGGAACGATGGACGAGCTCAAACTCTTCACAAAAGCAATTAAAAGGTGGTACCAGTGGTGAACGAAGTTTAGGAGAATATTTTCTTGCTTCTATAATGCCTATGCAATAAACAACTGATTTGACCAAAATTTATGGTTATAATTGCATATGATCAGATGGGATCTATCTGCGACGGAGTGGCTTCCAAAATATATGAAAGGAGTGTACATGGTGCTTTACGAAACCGTAAATGAACTGGGGAGAGAGGCAAAGAAGTCTCAAGGCCGAGACATGATCAACTATATTAGACAAGCTGTATGGACAATAAGGACTGTCACATATATTTGTGAAAAAAAACATATTTTTCTTGACAAGATTCACTTGGCCAAGTATTTGACTTGGTTGGTTGGTGATTAGTTAATTTGATTTTCTTTTTATGTGCAGTGGGGGGCCTATATTTATTCTTATATGAAAGAAGCAGAGTGGATCTCTAGTGGTTGTCTTCCAACGTTTGAGGAGTACTACGAGAACGGCAAAGTTAGTTTTGGTTATCGCATAGCCACATTGCAACCCATCCTCACGTTGGGCATTCCCTTTTCTCAACACATGTTGCAACAAATTGACTTTCCATCAAAGTTCAATAGCTTGGCATGTGGCATCCTTAGACTTAAAGGTGACACTCGTGGTTACAAGGTACAACCTATACAAACCAAATACAAACGAAAGAAGTTTTGCAATACATTGTATGATTGATTTTGAATAGTTTTGATTATAACATGATTGATGATGATGACATTGGTATGGCGAATGCAGGCGGATGAGGAACGTGGAGAAGAAGCTTCATGTATATCATGTTATAGGAAAGATAATCCTGGATTAACAGAGGAAGATGTTGTTAATCATATTCATGCCATGGTCAATGACTTAGTTAAAGAATTAAATTGGGAGCTTCTTAAACCAGATAGCAATGTTCCTATCTCTTCCAAGAAACATTCTTTTGACATCACCAGAGCTATTCATCATGGCTACAAACATCGAGATGGCTACAACATTGCTAACAATGAAATGAAGAATTTGGTCATGATAACTGTTCTTGAACCAATGCCTATGTAACCACACATCAAATCTAAAGTGAGAACTGTATGCGGTTTCTTACCCCTAAAATAAACCTAACGTTGAAGGTTGCTAATAAAGTTAACATAGGTTGATAAGGTTTACCTTTGCAACATCTTGCTTTGCAAATTTAATTTCCCCATTCTTCCGATGAAAAAATCCATATTTAAGTCATATACAAATCTTATATTTGAGACTTTCGAAAATGTTGAGACTTTTGATATCTTTAATTTCTCACCTATTGTAGATCGTATTAGGAATGAATATATTATAGCCGACCTTGACAGGTTTGAAAAGGGGAGAACACTACCAAAACACTATAGGATCCCAAAATAGAGTTGTCTATGATTTATAATTTCTTGAGATCCATAAAAAAAAATAGCTATGATTTAGAATTTTTTGAGATCCATTAAAAAAAAAGGTATTAATATAGACCACCAAGTTTATTACTCTTGTTGAGAATATTGATTATTCATCATATCTCTCAAAATATGCAAAAATGCTTACCACAATGGATGTTATAAAACTATCCCTTATGTATAGAGATGATGATAACAAAATTTCATTACCTTCCCTATAGTTTACATAAGGAATCCTATCAGGCATTATAAATGTTTATCCAAAGATTCAAGTATGCAAAGGAAATGTCTCATGCATATTGGACTTGGGATAAGGCACATGAAAAGAGTCCTCTAAGGAAATTTTAAAAAGATTTAACTAGCAAGCAACATCAATGAGATGCCATTTTAATTAGACATTTTGAGGACCATACAAAAGAGAGAGAGAGAGAACATAATTTATTGCATTATTTTCTATTACTCAAACACATCTACTTATACAATGTTAAATAAATCTCAACCATTGATCTAGCTCAAATACCATGGACTCTAATTTACCTTATCAACTATCACAATCTAGCTTGTCCTTATTCTTATTTTCTTGAGCCATATCCTAAAACTGTTTTTTTTTCTTATGCCTAACTTACTCTCATTGGTCATCTCATCAGGTTACCTACTCAAAACGTCAAATCATGGGATCCATGATTACAACATGTAACATGTATGAGTTAATATTCTAATAGTCCACCTTAACGAATACATGTTGTTGTTGTTTTTCTTTTTCTCTCCAATGTTATTTGATTGTTTAAGTGTGTTCAATTCTTCACTCATATAAATATCCTCTATGAGCTTCCTTATGTCATTATAAATGGTGCATACATTTTCTACCTCCATATCGAGGACTCTCACTTCTTTTACCTTCATTAAGTTTGGGCTACAGGTCCACTTGTCACCCACATACCTATCTATGTGGTTAATTACACAACTTGGTGCCACAACCTCTCTTTGAATGAGAGGGATTACTACATGCCTTACTACACACCATGTATGCATGAATAATAATACTTACAAAAATATGGGAACAACACCCTTGGCTACGATGAGGTAGTACAACTCTAAGGTGTCAGGCACCACTGATCATGCACCTCACTACAAGATCTGCCCAATTTCAACTAGGACCATTATACTCCTTATACTATAAACACTTTGCTTCTCCGTGGAATTGTGATTCTACATATAAAAAATTTAAATTGTCATATCTATATCAACTCGGAACAAGTCGTACCTTTGGGCCAAACATTGGTACATATATTGAACAAATGGAAATCCTATGGAGATATTTCCAGTTACCAAGACACCTAAGTACCCAACCATGGTGCTCACCAATTCTCAAGGAATTTTTTTTGGATACAAGGAATATATATCACTCCAACATGGTGGTATTTCAATGCACCATGTAATGATGAAAATGTAATATAAAATGATGGTATACTTCCTCATGACATCCATCACTTTGATGGTGACCAAGAAATTTACAATGTCTTCAATAACCCATGACTTTAGTCTTTGATGCCTCTTAAACTGGATGGATTATTAACAACTCAAACAACGAAAAAACACACACATGCATTCATACCACAATAAGACATATATATTGGCCAATAATTATTGAACAACACTCCATCAAGTATTTTGGTTGGCCATAGCTCAATCATTCCTTATATGGATGATGAAAAAATCAAAGTCAAGATGATCCCTCCTTCTCTGCATGATAGGTGTCTTCTTCACCCTGAAAAATTGTAGGAAGGAAACATAGATGTCAAGATCTGTCTACAAATCCATTTGATGTATCATGTGGTGGATTCATATCTTCACCATTGATCATTCGAAGGATCAAATGGTGATCTCCCCTTCTTCACAAACATAGTATATGACCTTCTTGTGGTCCTTAATATTTTTTCTACTACTCAAGGGTGGATCCTCCACACTGGCGACTCTTCTACTATAGATCTACTCTATAGCAAAAATATTCTCTCCTCTCTCCATCCTAATAACTTACCATAGTATTTTCTTCATATTTTAGATCAGGTTCCTCATTACCACATTGATAACCTTGGTCTTATATCACATCACCTTGATCTACCTCTTCCCATGCATCATTCTCATTCCTAGCTTGGATACACTCTTCTTCCAAGGTTGCATCCATTTAAGGGTTATCTTGGGAAGCTCATGTAAATAACCTCAAAAATCCCTAAGCACATGTTAATGATAGGAGTTGTTTGTGGTGTCTTTGTCCCTTTCAAAGTCCTCTAACTGCCATTTTGCAACAATGATGTGCTCCCTATTTAAAATATATCAATTAAACTAACCAATTCCATGTCATCAAGATTAGATTTTGTTAGGGACCTAACCTCCCTAAATCCTCAATTAGATAGAATAATATGTATTCTATGTAATAAAGACCGACATTAGTAAATACGGCCTATATAATAATGTGAACAAGTCTAATGTAATAATACTTAACAAAATCTTCCACATATAGAAACATCTTCCTCTATAATGTTATTTAGAAGATAGAATCAATATAAATAGAAGTAGACGGTATGGGAAACTTTTTTGTTGAGAATTGTTGTAATAGATCTCTGATCCGTGGGAGGTTTTCCCCATGAAAAGGAAAGTGAATTTTCCTTTATATAAATAAAGGTAACATTGTTGTTGTTATTATTCTCTATATTTTTGTGTTCTGCTAGTATTTTCTACAATATTTATGTTTCTACTTATTTAATACATCTAGTACCTTATAAGTAGTATTAGAGCTCTTTGCTCTACAAACATTGTGGGAAATGTTTTCCAAGGTAGACATGTGTACTTCCAATGTGTTTAAAGCACATATGTCTTCCAATCAGTAGGAAAAAATGTGGCTGGTGAAGACTACATGCAGGAAATATAGGCAATTTCATAGGGTTACTAGAAACAAAAATTTCACATTATTGGAAACCTATGTAACCCATGCTAGTACCACTTCGAGTAGTATTGCATCAAACATAATCTATACACGACCATCACTCCTACTTATCATTAGGTATATCAGGACACCCTTAGGTATTCTAAATCCATCTCTTGATTAGTCGATAGACTGCCTGACTGCTATAGTGGCACTGCAAGTAACACTTAGGAATATCCTCTCTTGTACCTCGATAATTAGGTAGTACAACTAAGGGTACAATCGAGGCACCTTAGTTGGTTCCCTGAGATATTGGGTTGAATACTATTGTTTGAGCCTACATGTATATCAAAGAGCTATAACATAGGGAAAATGTTTTTCGGTAGGACCCATGAAAACCCTAACCCTTCGAAATGAAACACAACAAAAATGAACAAAAGGGATATTTCTTTGCACAACCCTGCATGTTGCATCCTAGTTGCGAAATTCCTAAAAACAATTCCCTATTAACTATATGGGAATTTAGTCACTATAGTATTATTTGAGTATAGTGGTCTTGCAAGTACCGTTGTTCAGGACCTATTTCATTGGCTTTGTCTCCTTACCCTAACCGTAGTGGTACCTATCACTTCTATGCCTTATTTTTAGTGGAACCACTCACCTTTCATGACACCATTATTGGCCACCTTTTCCATTGGATTCCTCTCTTTTCCCCACCCATCATGATACCCCTCACCTATAACATTTTTTTGCATGGATCCACCTTCTTACTTTCTCCTTATCCATAAATTGATCTCACCCACGACAAATAACTAAACACCCTTCTCTCTGACAATGTAGAGCACAAGCAAAACATCCAAGACATTGATTCGAATATTTCTACCTTGAACTTTGAGAACTCTACCCTCAAATATTATACTTCTAACATCAAATATGGTACTTCCAACCTCAAATATTATCTGTAAAATATGAAAAATTCCATTGATTCCCTCGATGCCAAGATGAACCACTTCATAAATCAATTCTAGGGTCCTACCTCCTATGAACAAACTTCCCACCATGAAGACTATGATTCTTTCCATTACTAGTCCCTTCATTCCAATCACTCTCGTCATGAACTTTGTCTTTTGAGAGTCGAGCTGAGCAAACTTGATGGCTTGGATCCCATGGCCCAGGTCACTCAAATTAAAAAAAAAATCTCCTTGCATAGCATTGTTGATGAGTTGGAAAAAATTCATTATGGTGTCCTCTATTTGGATCCTAAATGGTGGAAATGGTGTGAATGGCACACAATTTCATTCCAAGGGTATGTTGCTTGGACACAATTTTTTGCTAAACTTAATGAACACTTTGACACTGACACACACCATTTGGGTCATTTGGCCAAGTTGAAATATTTTGGCACCATGGAATACTTTATCACTGCTTTCGAGCACTTAACTTTCAAAATGGAGGGAATGTTATATTACTTCTTCAGAGAATGATTTATCAGTTGCCTAAAGCATGACATTTGATCATGTGTCCTAATGGCTCACCCCCAGACTTGATTGGAAGCTACTAAACATGTGAAGGAAGAAAACCAACTTGTATCTTCCTGGAACATAAAACCCTCTTTTATTCTTCCCCCCCAACCCAAAAATACTGCTCCTTAGGCCACTCCTCTCAAGATCCATAAATTAACTTGGGATGAAATGGTTGAATGCAAACTCAAGGGCCTTTCCTATAATTTTGATGATAAATATTTTTTGGGGCTCTAGTGGAAATAATAGATATTTTTTTATGGTTGTTTTTTAGGATGATTCTGATAAGGATGTTGATGTTTCCCATGTTGAAGAGATACCCAATCAGATGATCCTACTCCACCCTTTGATCCTACATAAGTTGAACTATTCATTTTACTGAACGCCCTCACTAGGTTATTTGCTCCTGAAAATCTCAAGTTAATGGACTACATTAAGCATACAAAAGTCATCATCCTAGTTGATGATGGAACCATCCACAATTTTATTCATCATCACATTTCCCAAGAAATGAATTTCTATATCTATGTAGTCAACAATTTTTAGATCATGATTGCCAATGGTGGTTTCATGAAATGTGGGGGTCATTGTGAAAATGTGCACTTACAGATTCACCAATACAACCTGAAATTTCACATGTTTTCCATAGACCTGGAGGGTTTTGACATTGTGCTCAGTGTTGAATGGTTATGCAATCTCAACCCCATAACCATGGATTTTAAGGATCTCACCTTGCTATTCTAATAGGAGGGACAATAGTATAATTTTCAATGCATCACAACAGGATCACTTGAGATCATCATCTCCCATCAAATGGAAATCCTACTCAGAAAAGGTCATTCTGGCATTATTTCCCAACTCCATTCTATTCAAGTCATTGAGACACCCTATGTGCATCCTCACCTCCAATATATACTCTCTTGACACCAAGTTATTTTTAAAAACCCCCATGGTATTCCCCCTTCTCGCATCATCTATGATCATTCCATTCCTCTAGTCCTAGGTACTCCTCCTCCCAATGTTTTCCCTAACCATCATCCTTTTTCCCATAAGAATGAAATTGCGAAAATCGCTCAAGAATTGTTAGAAGAGGGCATTATCCATTCAAGTACCAACCCCTATTCTTCACCAATAGTCATGGAACTCAAGAAAATAGGCACTTGGTGCATGCATCCTCATTTTTATGCCTTCAACAAACTCATAATCAAAGGAAATCTTCCCATTCCTATCATTGATGACCTTTTGGATGAATTGAGTGGTGCTTAGTACTTTACCAAACTTGATCTTCATTTTGGCTACCACTAGATACATATGAATTAAGAAGGAATTCCCAAGACTACATTTATAACTAATGAGGGTCACTATGAGTTCTTGGTCATGCTCTTTGGCCTATGTAATGCCCCCTCCACTTCTTAAAGTATCATGAATCATGTCTTCTTTCCTTCCCTCCATCATTTTGTCTTATTTTTCTTTCACGATATTCTCATCTATAGTAAAACTTAACAATCCCATTTCACCCATGTGGATCAAGTTCTCCATCTACTATCTAAGCATCGACCTTTTCTCAAACAATATAACTATGCTTTTGGAGCCTCTAAAGTTGAGTACATGAGTCATATTGTTGCCAAGGATGGTGTACAAGTGGATTCTAAGAAAATTGAAGCTATGAAGGATTGCCCTTGTCCTAAAAATATTAAAAGATTGCATGGTATCTTGGGTTTAATGAGCTATTATCACAAGTTTGTTTAGAATTATGGAAAAATTGTAGCTTCTTTGATTGGTCTCCTTAAAAAGAATGCATTTAGTTGGACTCCCAAAGCTAATCAATCCTTCCACGCTTTGAAAGAGCCTATGTGCATCACTCCTATCCTCGCACTACTGGACTTCACCAATAATTTTGTAATTGAATGCGATGTGTCAGTGAAAGGAAATAGGGTAGTCCTCATGCACGATGGTCGACTTTTGGCCTTGAATAGAAAATAACTTTTGGAATGACATTTGAGCCAATCAACTTATGAAAAGGAAATGTTGGCTCTTCTAGATGCAGTGGATCTTTGGAATCCTTGAGTAAAATCATGAAGCTAGGTAACACTTTCGTGACAAACGTGTCACTAAAATTACTAATGGAATGCTTTTGGCTAAAACAATTTTCAATCGAACTGTTCTTTTGGCCGAAATTTAAATCTAATGGAACCGTTGAAAAATATAATAGAAATTTTAATTCTAACAATAATTTTCTGTTAAAAATAACTTTCATGTGTAAAATGCTAACTTTTAGTCGAACTAATAGTTCGACATAAATCCTATAACTATGACACTTTTTAGAAAAGTATGTGTTCACTTCAGCTTACTCCAACTTGGGGAGGATCCGACTCCTTCAAATACATTGATTTTGGTTTTGGAACTAGTACCAACATTTTCAGAAATGAATCTACTTTCTTTTAATACAATTTGTATTCAATTTAATTGTTTTTTAGTAATTTTAGTTAATTTTATAAAAAAATGTCTTCATATTATTTTTAGATGACATAATGGTCTTCATATTATTTTTAGATGACATAATGATTCAGTAAAATGAAAAATCAATATCTGTAATACTACACGGTAAAAAAATATGGAAAATTTATATTGTAGAACATTTCACTATCCTCTTCAAAAGGGTATTTTTAAATTTTACTTTTAAATAAAAATTAAGGCAGATAAATGGTGTCAATCTAAATGTGTTTAAAGTACACAACTTTTTCAGATTGGTCAAATTCAAAAAATTGTAGTAATTATAATATTCATCCGTTGTTTTCAAAACTATAGTCATACTTTAATAGAGTATGTTTGGATTGTTGCAATATATTTCATTTTTCATAATCAAAAGTTTAATAATGATTAAATTGGTGTCAACAAGCATAATGCATTATTAGTGCCTTCATTTTTAAGGAACATATTGTCAAACAATCACTAAAATGACATATCAAATGTCAATAAAAAAAATTCAAACAATAATCAATAGAGAGAAAACAAAATTCATGACAAGTTTTTTTTTTATCGTAATGTGAAATTCTAAATAAAAAAAATACTTTATTTACTGGAAGTTGAAAAACATTTGAAAATATATTTCATTTTCTCATAAAACAAGGAAAATAGACACTCAGATTCATGATTTACCCGGCTTATTTATTGGACAAACACTTGCAAATTAAAACCAATCATCATAAACTCAAGTATTTTCTAGAACAAAGAATCTCATCCCTAGAGAAACAAAAATCGGTGACCAAGATGTTTGTATATGATTATGAGATCATTTACAAGAAGAGTAAAGCAAAATTCCTTGTTGATACTCTTTCAAGGAAATATGAAGGAAAAAGGTCCCTCTTTTACCTCTCTTTCATTGCAGTTGATTGACTTCAATCAATTCACTAGGAATCATTTTGAGACCCCAAAATTTCTAGCCCGATCCAACAATTGCAACAATATTCCCAACCTTCTCCAAGGTACTATTAGCACAATGACGAGCTTCTCTATAAAGACTATCTATATTTAAGAAAGCAACCGAACCTTAAATCCACTATGGTCTCTGACCTTCATTCTTCTCCCACAATTGTGCATTCATATTTTACCAAAACCATTGGATGGGTCAAACATTCTTTTTTCCGGGAAGGTATGAAATAAGACATCCACACATTTTTGGTTGAATATGATACTTGTCAACACAATATTGGAGAAACCATCAAATCTCCAAGCACACTCCAACCACTGTTGATTCCACCTACTATTTGGACCGATATTTCTATGGCTTTGATTGTGGGCCTACCTAATTAGGGGAATAAGTCATTCATCATGGTTGTAGTAGATCATCTTTCCAATTATGCTCATTTTTATGCTCTTCAACACCCATTCAAAAAATCCACAGTGGCTCAAATTTTTATGGATAATATATTAAAACTCCATGGCATGCCTCATTCTATTGTCTTGGACCATAATCCAACTTTCACCAACAATTTTTGGCAAGAATTGTTCAGTCTCCAAGGAACCCAATTGCATCTTAACACTGCCTATCATCCCTAAACTAATGGACAAATTGAAGCTGCCAACAAGTGTTTGGAAACATATTTGAGGTGTTTTTCATCTAACCGAAAAACTCATTGGGCTTAGTGGTTACCCCTAGTTGAATGGTGGTACAACACCTCTTACCATACTACCACATGTATGACTTCCTTTCAAGTAGTCTACAGGATAAAAACTACTATCATTTTCTCATACATGTCAAGTGTCTCCAGTGTTCAAGAGCTTGAAAACACTCTTACAGTCTACAGGGCCATTCTCCATACACTAAAACAAATTTTGGTCATGGATCAAAATCACATGAAACAACAAGCAGGTCAAGGTCATTAAGAACGTCAATTTGCTGAAGGGGAAAAGGTGTTTCTTCGTCTCCAAGATTATAAGAAAACTTCACTCAATGTTGAACATTGTTAGAAACTCACCCTCAATTTCAATGGCCCTTATTCAATTCTCAAGTGATTGGCGCCCATGGCTTACTAGTTATCTCTTCCCACTCATTCTAAGCTACATTCTATTTTCCATGTCTCATGCATAATTGTTAGACTCAAACTAATATCCCTGAGTTTGATGAAGAAAGATCCATTTGGTTGCAACCATAAGTAGTCTTGGACCAATGTGAGTGCCATCTCGATCAATGCACCATCAAGGAAGTTTTAGTTTAGTGGAAGGATACACCACCACAAGATGTCACTTGGGAGTCGGCTACCATTTTACAACAATTTCTCATCTCAAGCCTTGAGGACAAGGCCGTTTTTCAAGGGGGAGGGAATGTTAGCGACCTAACCTCCCTAACCCCTCACGTTGATAGAATAATATGTTTTATATGTAATAAAGGCCGACATTGGTATTAAGGCCTATACAATAATCTGAACAAGTCTAATGTAAGAACACTTAATAGAAGCTTCGACTTCTATAAATATTTTCCTCTAGAATGTTCTTTAGAAGAAAGAATTAGTATAAATAGAACTAGAAGGTATGAAAAAATGTGTTTTGAGAATTATTGTAATAGAACTCTTCTTTGTTGGAGGTTTCCACTGGAAGAGGCAAGTGAACTTAGATTTTTATCAATAAAGGTATCATTGTTAGTGTTGCTATTCTCTATATTTTGTTGTTTCATTGGTATTTTCTAAAATATTTCTATTTCTGCTTATTATAATACATATGCAACCTTATGGATTAACCAAGACTTTGATCGTACAACCAACTTCTATAAGCAGATTTCATTCTATCCACTAAGTCCTACACATCTTCCACAACTAAAAAACAACTAAAAAGAAGGGATTACCTCCCATTGACATAAATTAGAATCCATCTTTAGTTTCCATAAACAAGCTCCAAAGAGACACTCCAAACAATTTTCTACCAACAATACTGTGAAATTTCCATGCAATATCACAAGCAATAGAGTACAAAAGAGACATGCTAATTGAAAATTTCTAGAAAATACCTCAATTTATTCTGTTTAGTATCTTGAGGTACATCATTCTCAAAACCTATAGGAAACTTTCTTTGCTGGAAAATTTTCCAAACCTGTAATTTTCCGAGTCTTCCATTCTGTGAAAATAGAAAACTGAAAAACTGAATAACATGGAATCGATATCATAAGAGATCAAGAAATTCAACACCAAAAGGTGCCGTGATAATTTCTCTCCACTTATCTCTGCACCACTAGGTGTTGTGGGAGACGCTCTCTTGCTAGAGGGATTTGCCGATCTCCTCCCACATCTCTGACTTCCGCCATTTTCTTAGCATTTTTCTAGAGCTCCAGCATTCAAGAAAAGAATCAGCTCCCTCTAAATCTTGTATCCTTCTAAAGTGTGACAACTCCGTGGGATGGCTCATCACATGGTGCACTTCTCCTTTCGAACACGGGGTGCCACCAAAAAGAAATGGTCGATGAAGAGCCAAATCTCCTTCATGATATGGAGGCTGTGGTGAAGCAACAAGTCACAAGTTCGAATGGTGTTTCTCTTCAGGGTTCCCTTCACTGGCAATATGGCCTGATCCGCCTTAATGGACTCCACGACCCAGATGGCATCCTCATGGCCCTCGCAGGGAACCCCCTCAGAGTGATTGAAACCCTTGCACGGTATGGTTCGAACTCGCAACTTCCATTCACATCGATTCAAGACTAAGAAGCATTAAAATGAAAATCTGGCCGCTACAGCTAGTGCTCCCAGAGCCCCTCTCGTTCCCACTCCATGATAGTGGCGTCGTGGGGCTCCCTTCCTTCTTACGAGCCACTGGTATTCTGCTCCTCTTCTTTCTCACTTTTCTTTATAATATTCCTCTCGCCGCAACATCCCCAGCTCTTTTGCAAATCTTCGGCACCATAACCTCCATAGTTTCACGTCCACCAGTATCGAGGAGCTCTGGATCATAGAGAAGTACCTCTAGCTGGTCAACTTCCTCTAAGAACGCCCGCTGCGTTTGACTCTGAGTTCGTAGAAAAAAAATGAGGAAGTTATCCTTGTACGATAACCTATCAGGAGCGAGGCCTCTTGGCCTCATTCGATCTGCTAAACTGAGCTTGACTCCATTGAATACGACTCTTTCTGGAAGATCACGGGCATGACAGATTGTCTGCCCAATTTCTCGCATTTCTAGGGCTTTGATTGGCCATGCCCAATCTCTCAGTCACAACTAAGCACATTCAGCAACAACTCTCTCTACTATAATGCTATGCCTAATCTTGCACAGGAGTACATCCTTAGGACTCTTATCTTCCTCTCTCCCGTGAGGGAGTCAAGACCGAACTAGCTCTAGTACCAAATTAGAAATTTTGAGGACAATAGGAGAGAGTACACATAATTTATTTTATTGTATTAGAGATTGTATTATTTTCTATAGGTCAATCATTGATCTAGCTTAGAGAACAAGGGCTTTGATTCACTCTATAAACTACCACAACCTAATTTGTCTTTATCCTTAATTTCTTGAGCCATCTTCTCAACTACTTCTTTGTCCTTATGTTTAATTTTAGTCTTTTAGGTCATCTTATTATGTTACCTGCTCAACAAGTCCATGCTCCATGATTACGACATGTAACATGTATGAGTTAATATTCTAACAATTGTTTACTAGAAACAATAAAAACAAAGTAAAATAATGTGATAGATAAATATCCATGAGCTTATGCATAAATATGAATCCACTCATTTATACCTTGGGATTATGATTACGATTTTAAAATGCCTATGCAATATAAAACATATGTGTTATATCACTAGTGCGAAATAAAACATATGAATTATATCGCACAATAATGTGTATGCTTTATGCTAGTAAGAAAAAATAAAAAATGCATAGGATAACTTTGCTCATTCCAATGCAGCAGTGGGAGAGAACACTTTGGAGAAAAAACACATATGTGATTTGGTGAACATTAGCCTACCACCCCTCAACAATAGGACCATCTAATCAAGCATAGATCCTCCCTAATTGATAAGCATAACCATTTTTTTTATGTGAAAACATTTTTTAGGTAGATTTCTTTTGTTCTCATTCTTCCTAAATTCATTTAGTTTTTTCTCTTATTAGTATCAAAATCAAGTTTTTTTTGTTTAATGGGAACATTAAATGTGTTATAAATGGGAAACTGTTTTTCCTAATGGATCCTGAAAACCTTAATCTTAAAAATCCCATTTCTCAAAACCAAAACCCTAAAACCTTGAGCACATAAAGAAAAAACAAAACCCTCCAATTTGAGAGGAAAAAATGGAAAACCAAGAGGCTCAAAATCCTAACCCTCCTCGAGATCAAAATGTTGAGATATTGGTGGAATTAGCATCTCCGAGGTGCCTAAATTATGTGTTTAGAGAGATACTATTTCTATCACTTGTTAGGAAAAACACTAGACTCTATAATGAACATGATTGTCAATTCCCAAAGGAGAAATATGCAACATTATTTCTTACAGGAAGGTGAAAATAATTTTTCAAGTAGATGGGCTTAGTTATGAATATGTAAAAAAATTACAAACAACAAAAACACAATGTTTCACCTCGTATGATACCCTAGCACTAACTTGATTCCTAAGACCAATATATCACATACTTCCATCGTTTGATCCATACAACCAAATATCAAGGTTAACTGGATGGATCGATGGTACATGGTGTTTGATGAAGACCCTGTTGGAAATAGAGACATGCCATTATACTTCTTTCAAAAATTGTATGTCAAGTTTATCCTACATATGTCAACTATTTTGAAATTATAGAGTTCTAGGGGGTTCGGCGAGGGATGCCCTAGGATAGAGATAATTCTAGGATTGACCCAAACCATGTATGTCATCCTTCTTGCCCCTAAAATCCTCTCTGATAACACTATTACAATAAAAGGTTGTAGTGTCACATTTAGCATCCCTTTGTAGAGTATTGTTTAGTAAAAAGGATCAAGTTTGCATGATGCAAAACACTATGCAACAAGGTGCATTATCCTAATGGGAAGTTTTAGGGGATAGGTCTTTTCCCACGAGATACTTTTCCATGTATTTTTCCAAAAAAATATTTTCCAATTTCCATTTTCTCTAAAATGATTCACCCAAATTATATAGGATAAAAGTATTTTATAAAAAAATTCTACATAAAATCCTTATAAATTTGAATATTTTTTCATAAATTTCACCAAACATTTTATGTTTGGCATTTCAAGGATTATTAAGATTCGCCAAGTTTTCGACTCTTGAAGATAAGTATCGGTCCTTAAATTTTCCTTGGTCATATTTTGAATCAACTTTCCATTGATTTTATGTTGTTGTTCCTAGTGCATGCTCCTTGAAGTGTTACTTTTTCATCTTTGCTTTTGATGCGTACTTCTTGCATGCATCTTTTTTGTGTGAAAAAAAAATTGAAAAACAAGTTTTCAACATCAATTTTGCATCAAATGCATGGTTTTTGCATCTCTTAAGGCGTTATGCATCATATTAGTATTGGTATGAGTCTTGTTACTATTGTTCTAGCAACATAGTTTAGATTATTAGTGTCAACTAATATCAAAATACATAACCTTTGTACCACATTTTCTTGATAGAGATATTGATATAAGACAATGTTTCTCCGATTGCAACAACTACAATATTCAAATTATTAATTTAATTTGTGCTAATAATTATATGAATATATTTAACACAATATTAAAATTTAATATCCATAAATATTTCATTAGAAAATGAGAAACAAAATTGAAAATACATATATACAATTTTAAGGTCTTTTTAAAATTAAACTTTACATATATCAACTTCAAACATCTTTGTAAATTGAAACATTAATCTTTTTTAAATGGAAAAAGAAAAATAATACTACTCTTTTAATACCAAAATACAATAAAAGTCAATGATATGGTTGGTTTATATCAACTAGGACACTAGCAAATGCTTGTCATGGATAGGGTATTGATTTATTCTACTTTCATGTTTAGTTTGGGGTTGAAGGAAAACATACATGTATTAAAGGTTTTTCATATCTACAACTATAAAGTGAGTATTATTTACTAATTTTTGAAATAATATTTACTTGAAGTTTAGTTTTTTTTTATAGTCATATTTTAAATAAATATAATGAAAATATTTGTAATAAATTATGTATTTGTAATAATGGAAAAACAATATTTACATTTTAATTTAATATAATTTTAATTAAAAACTCTCTTTTTAGTAAAATAGTTCCCAATCAATTGGGAACTCCATAAATTTCTAGAACAAGTTTCAGAGATATTAAAAATGTCGAGAGTGGTTCTATATATATATATAACCAAACCTAACAAAAGGTAAAATAATAAAATAATAAAAAATTCATTCACATTTAAATTAAAAATACCAATGGATAATGGATAATGAAGGATGTAAAAGTAACTATAAAGAATAATGATGAAAATAAATAATTATATATAAAAAAAGAAAATGAAGTAAATGGATAGTGAAGGATGTAAAACTAACCATAAATAATAATGATGAAAATAAATAATTATATAAAGAGAAAATGAAGTATAAGAAAAATAAATAAATAAATATGAAAAATATAAAAAAAAATAAAAAAAAATATTTAAAAAAACAAAAAATATAGAAACTCATTCACATTTAAAATAAAAATACCAATGGATAGTGAAGAATGTAAAAGTAACCATAAATAATAATGATTAAAATCAATAATTATATATATATATATATATAATGAAGTATAAGAAAAGATAATATAAAAATATGAAAAATATAAAAAAATTAAAAATAAAATATTAAAAAAAAACTAAAAATAAATTTAAGTAATATCTAAATATACAAATATATTTAATAAATCAAACAAACAAAACAACTTGCACCCGATATATATAAACAAAAAAATTACAAATAGAAACAAAATAATTGATAAAGGTGAAAATATAAAAAGAAGAGGTTAACTTAAAATAATAAAATACTAGGTCTACAAGAGGAACAAAGGTGAAAATATAAAAAGAAGAGGTCAACTTAAAATAATAAAATACTAGGTCTAGAAGAGGAACCCAACAAAGATAAGGGAACAACAAATCAGAGGAACTGACCAAAAGAAAAAAGAATACAAAGGACACAAGAGGAGGAGCAAAAAGGTGAGTATAAAAAAGAACAAGAGACAATCCAATGGGAGACAACTAGAAATGATGGAAACAAAGAGGGAAGGGGGAGTTAAACCAAAGGACAACTATCCCAATGAAGAAGGATGAGGAACCAAGCTTTAACCTAATACCATCCTCTCAGAGATGTGTTCCCTTTCACAATATTCATAGCGTCCCTCACTTTTTTCTTCAGTGATCAACCATGGCCAAGATTGTAGTATTATGTATACAAATTTTATTCTTAGTCTTATTGAAATGATTATCCAAATATGAGAACTTAACACAATTGTGATTAATGGCAACCTTATGTTGTTTAATCATAACTTGAAAATGCCTCCCCATCTCACCAAAGTAGGTAAGGCCATAGGAATAAGGAATGTGATAAACACCTCTATTCAAATAGGGGTCCACGTTATCTTTTACCAATTTAAGGAGGCTCTTGATGGCATGAAGTGTCCTAAAAATAGTTCTAATCTTTCTCCTACTCAATATTCTAGCAATATTTTCATAGGTAGCTTGAACATAATGGATCACCGCACCATGTTTTATATATGGGATGTTATCTTGCTCACAAATTTGAGGAATATTTCTATCTTTCTAAAAATATTTCTCAACTTGCCACTTTTTGTACCCCCTATTTAAGGAGGTGTTCATCTGGTGGAAATTTTATTGGTCCAAATTATCATCATCTAACATTATGAGGGCCTTTGTAGCAAGAGTGTTTAAAGATGAGATGAGCCATGAAGTTATTGCTTAGTGTGTGTTTTTTTACAATAAACCTGGTGATTTAAAGAACCATCCTCCTTTTTAGAGATGAGAACATCTAATAAAGGAATGGAGTTGTTGTCCTCCAACTCCATAGCGAATTGAATATGCTTATACTGACTATTGATAGGGTCAAAAAAAAATTTGAGGTCCTATTTAGCATGAGGCCACTTAACATTAGAGTCATAAATGCATCTCACCTAGAAATACATCTTCAAAAGACAGGAATCAAGAGAAACACACTCAAAATGTTCCATGTAAATATTTTCTACTATAGGGGATAGTGGGGACCCCATCACAACACAAAAAATATACTCATACAATTCCCCTTGGAAGTTATAAAAAGCATATCTAAGAAATATCTCCACCAAATAGGTTGACTAAGAATCAATGACAATATCAACAATAATAACTACATCATTAATAGGGATCATAGTCAAAGGAGACACACCATAGAAACACAAAAATATTTCATTGTTAGTCACCCTAATATTCTTGATCTTATTAACAAAATGAGTTAAAACTTTGATATACAAATCTGTCCTACCTACCAATGCTTTAAAATTATTAGCCAAAAATTTGTCTACAAGGTAAGTTGGAGACCCAATTGTGTTTACAATGGGTCTAAGGGAGATATTATCTTTATGGATATTAGGAAGCCCATAAATCCTAAGAATAATGAAGATTTTTTATATAATTTTTCCCTTAATCTATTCATCTAGGGAGGATCTCTTAATGTCTTATTTCGTCCTTCATGATTTTATTGAGGTGATTTTGAATGGGTTTCTTATAGAAACCCCTCAAGTTCAAATGTTCTTACATTTTCTTAATCTAGTCGTCTTTGTTCATGATATATTTTGATCCACCTTTTCCTACTTTGAGAATGACAATTTTGTCATTATTCCTTAGCTTTATCAACACAAAGTCCTATTTTCTATTGATATTTCTCTTCATAGGTTTGGATCACCTTAAGGTAGGAGATATTTCCTACCATGTTTCTTTGGCAAGGGGATGCTTCAATCCCACTTCAATGTTACATATAATATCATAATTGTGAGTACTCCTCAACATAATTGCAAATCCTATGCCTTTCTCTAACATGTGATATTCATCCTAGTCAAGAATATGGTTGGATAAGTTAACAATTTTTTTGGCTCTATTACTATTAATTCCATGGTCATAGCTAGGACCCATGCTCACACAATCAACTATTGTCTTAGAGCTTGAGGAATTGCCACATAATTTATATTGGTAATGCTTGATCTGTGTTGCATGGATAATATACCCTGTTGGATATTATCCCCACTCGATATTGGGTTATATGACCTATGTTCTGAATCCATCTCAAAAGATGCACATGCTACCTCAAAGTGAAATGGCCCTTCTTCACTATCTAATTCAAACAATCCAGGATCATATTCCATGTTCATTCCTTGTTGTAAAAACATGATGTTGTTATCTAAATTATCCTCCAAAATAGGAACGAAGTTGGAGCTATAATGCTTGAGAGGTGGATCAAAAAACCTATAATTAGATCATATAATTCCATGATCCCTCACTATCAAATTATTATTCATATTAAAATTAGAAAAAATCCTAACACTAG
Organism: Picea engelmannii; assembly: GCA_009831015.1. Classification (NCBI taxonomy): domain Eukaryota; kingdom Viridiplantae; phylum Streptophyta; class Pinopsida; order Pinales; family Pinaceae; genus Picea; species Picea engelmannii. The sequence continues at coordinate 31,148 of ML780584.1, forward strand.
TCTCAACCTACGCATGAACTAAATTAGTTACAACACCTTGTGTTTTGGTTAACCTGTCAATTTTTTGGAATTGAACCTTGTTGGCTACCACTTTTATTTTCTTATCTTGGAAGAATGATATGGTTTCAATCATACCCCAAAGGTCATCTTTCAAAAAGAAGGCCAATTTCATGTGCAGTAAAAGAAAGTTCCATAAACTCCTATCTAATTCACTCATAGTACAAGAAATCTTAGTTAAACAAAAAAAAGTAAAAACTCTTCTATTCCTATCCTCGGGTAAGCTACACTTACTCACAAAAAAGTTAGATATGATATTGTTATCCCTACAATGTTTCATAAAAATGAGTTGGATAACCTTTCTATAAAAATTGCATCTAATCCTTTGAAACCAATGAATATGACCAAGACAATTTCTTTGTGCAACTTACTTATTTGTTGTTTTAGGCTTTCACAGTCTCATAGATTCATATGGATTTCAGATTCATTGTTTCCAAGGTATTCATGTCGATGTTTTGAACGAACCGATCTTTAGGATTAGAAAGGAATTAGTACATAATGATAATAACAAGAAGCAATAAATTTAACTAAAAAACGTCACATTTACTAACTATCAATGAATATAGAAAAAGGAACAAAAATCAAAGAAACACAAAAAGGTTACAATAAGATTCCACTAAGAAAATTATATTGTCTAACGTAAATGTCAAAAATCCAATGACACAACATTAGAATAGAAAAAAACATGAAAGGATTAAATAAAAGAAGAAGAAAAAAAAAAAGCTTACAAAACTTCAATTCAAAAAATGAAAAAAACACTCAGATCTAATAAGAAAATAACATAAAGAAACATAATAAAGAAACAACACAATAATTAAGGATTATAAATTTATATATACATAATACATGGATTGTGCATCACATGTCTGAAACGTCAATATGAATACCTTGCACAATGAATTTAAAAACGAATTTAAAAACCATTGATATGAATCTATCACATTGGGAAAACCCGAAACATCAAATTTGATCATTATTGATCATTTAATTATTTTCATTAATTTAATTATTATTATTATTATTATTATTATTATTATTATTATTTTGTAATGAATATTATTGAAATGACATTTAGGGGTTCAGGCTTATGATGCAAACCATTGCGTAGGATTTAAAACAAGTTAGTTTAGGGACAGATATAGGGTCATGGATGAATAATTTGTGGACTATACATAATATCTCCTAGGGGGACATTATATTTGTGCATCACTAAGGGTTTCAAGAAGAAAGTATGATCTTTCACCTCCTAGATCAGAGAAGAATGATGCAAATTTGTTGGAGGAAGAAACTATGGTTGTTCTAGAAACTATCATTATAGGTATTGTTATTTGAATGATTTGGATTGGATAATCATATATTTTTTCATATATCTTGGTAAATTATGGGTGGAAAAAATTGGAGAAATCAACCAGTAGGGCCATTTTAGTGGTAGGTCCCAGTTTGAAAAATTGGGGTCCGGAACCTTTCAAATCCATTTTGAGGCATTAAATCAAATTTTGGGGGGTTAGAGTGCCCAAAAATTGATACACACCCTCTGCATTGATCTACACACTGATATCTTCCCAACAATTTGGAAATCACTTCTTTCAGAGCTCGTATGCAAAAGTTATGCCTCCCACAAGTTGATATCCCTTTTTGACCACCATGGTATGTGTGGATGCCATATCATCCCCCATTATTCACACATCTCGGGCTAGCACATGTGTACTTTCAATAAGATTCTAGAAGGTCCAAACCTTATCACTAATTGAGGGTTACAGATGCAAAAAACCCATCCCTAAATGACTATTGGGCTATGTTAAATATTGGGCCACTAGGAGGAGAGGGAATTCCTTTCTCTATCATTATATGTGTTCCATAGTTGAGCGAAGAAGCTAGGAATGGTATTTTGAGAGCATAATAGAGGAGGAAATGATTTTGTAGCAACCATATAGGCCACACTATCAAAGGAAACTCTAAATTGAGTGCCTCTTTTTTTTTTTTTTCATTTCCATAACTAAAGAAAAGAGAGATTAGCATTGGCCTCACATTCTAGTTGGTTTTTCTCCCATATTGGGTTTCTTAGGATATATGTTGTGTTCAGTCATGCTTATATGGTGTTCTCTTTCATTTCTTTCATTTTTGTAATTTAGTTATTTCACAATTTCAAGCAAATCTAGCAATTAATCTAGGTTCTAAGGAAAATCAGTTTGCATGGTCTAATATTTTAGATGATTATAAGATATTTTTTGATGAACTATTCTATTAGAATATCCATGGTAGATTACATATCATATTGGTATTAGATAATTTTTATTTGTAGTATTTGTGGAAAGTTGTAGGATCTAGGAATTGGCTTAACAAGAAAGTTGTAGAACCATATCTAGGGCGGATGAGTCTATTCAAAACAACCCTCAAGATCCAACAAAAGAGATATTTGCAAGGCTAGAAGAGAAAGTATTTGATATCTCTCGCAATATGAACCTCCTTTTGGAATCTCTAGAAAACAAGATCATACCATTTGGGGAGGTTGGAAGCTCTAACCCAAAGATTGGATTAGAGGGGAAACCATGATATAATGAAAACCTAGAAAATGAGTCAAGAAAAGAGCCTAAGAAAGAGCAACCAAGATCTAGTGTCATTACCACCTCACATTATTTATTTAAAATGGAATTCAAAGTGGATATAAAGATATACCAAGATGAGATCAATGCAGTAAAGTTGAATCATTGGTTGCAATAATTAGAGGTCTATTTTAGTGTCCTCCATATAGAAGAAGAGAAGAAGATTTCATTTTTCAAATTGAAATTAGAGGGTAGTACATTAATCTGATTGGAAAGTCAGACATAAACACTTAGGTTGGAGGTTGAAGTGTCATTAACTAAGTGTGAGGATTTAAAAACCCTCATTAAGTCCCAACTCTACTCTATTGGGTATGCAGAGGACTAATGGATTAGTTAGCATTACTTCAAGAAAAGGAAGGGGCATAGTGTGTAAGAGTACGCCACTGAATTCAGGAAGATGGATATCATGTTGGGTATCTCTCTTAAGAACCCAAATGTACTCAATTATTTGGGGGGTATACACAATCATTTGTGAAATAAAGTGATGCTCTTCAAGCCTGGGAAGTTTGATGAGGCATGTGTTCAAGAAAAATATATGCAAGATATAGGTCGCAAAAAAATATATCCAAGTGGTTCCAAATAGAAATAGAAACAATTCACTTCCAAGGAGGGAAACAAGAAGTGGAGAGGGAAACAAAAGAAGATGATAGCCACTGCACATAACCAAAAGGATCCAAGTAACCATTGTAACCATTGTAATATCATTTCTCACACTGAATAAAAGTGTTGGAAAAAACATCCATAGATAAACCCTAAGAACCGTAAGAAAGATGCCAAGAACAAGAACCTTCTATCCACATATTCAAGAAATCATTTAGAAAGTAGCTCAAACGTGGATGAAAATATTTCATGCACTTCGGTGTAAAAAGAGGTGAATTTGAGTAGCCTTAATAAAAATGAAGAGAGGGAGATCAAAATTTGTTTCCATATCAAGATCTAATTCAAGAAGGCCAAGGTATATTCTCTAACCGATTATGGTTAGTGGGAGAATTTCATAGCATTTGATCTACTCAACAAGCTTTGGTTGGAGGTTCATGATCATTGTTTTCTCTCGACCAAGTTTTCAGGAAACATTGGTCATGCATGACCACTTTTGGGACTTTGACAGTCTGGACGAAGATGGAGCGCCCAAGGGAAGTGGAGATCATGGGATCTCACTTTTTTTGTGGACACATCAAGGGGTTCATTAGGGTTTTTTTATTAGGGTTTTGGGATATCGGCCCATGGGTTCACCCATGTTTAGGCATGGTTGTAAGGGATGTAAAAGTATATATAGGAAGGAATGTAAGATAGAAGTGTATGGGTGTGCTTAGTGCAAGCGATGTAAGAAGTAGTGTTAGCTATGTGCACAATATGTTTGGCTTAGTGCAAGATATCTAGTTGGATTTGTGCAAGAATGTGTTAAGGCTTGGTGAGCTAAATGAAAATATTTTTTAAGTTTCTTTATGCACAAACTTTGTATGTAGGTGCTCTGTGCTATTAAGGATTTGGCTCTGTTCCTTGACCTGATTTTGAGGAAGGTGGATCTAGTACACAGTGCGTAGATCACCTGTCCACTATAGAGTTGGGATCTGAGGCTTTGTGCACAGAAGAAGATGAATGAAAGGATATCAAAGACTAATAAAGAAGAAGAAGAAGTTGGTGGACATAGCCCCACACTGGGGTGAACCATGCATATCATGTGTCCTGATGTGCTTTGTGTGATGTTGTTTATGTGGTTATTTTATTAGTGTTGTTGTTGTTATGTATAATGAATGCATATGATGTTGTAGCTTAGTGATTAATGATGTGAATGAATGATAGATCTGAGCTAATGTTGTTTGCTAAGTGATTGGAAGTGTTAGATCTTGATTATTATTGTGTTTCTCTGTAATAAGGGTTAATCTGCGATGTAAATGAGAATCATAACCTAATGCATATTATTGGTTAAGTAATTTTTTAAGTATTGTAATCACAGATATGTGTCCTAGCTTGGTTGTATACACCTGAGTCCTACAACCCCCCTGAATCTACCTCAGGTGATACTTCATCTACTTTGCAAGTGTTGCCGAAAGGGTCAGTAATTAGGGTTTTTTTGGTGCGTTGAACCCTGGGTCTACCCTCTGTGCCAACAAATGGTTCCATTGTTGGGACCTGAAACTTTGATTGCTAGGAAATGAAGAAAAGAGAAAGATCTGTGCATAGATATATTGTTATAGTGCATAGTATTCTACTTGACTTGCAAAGCTTTATGCTAAGAAAGAAATCGGATCTAAAATAAGGAGGTAAGATCTTAAAGCTTTGTGCTCTAGTGAAGGTAATATAAGTGGAAATTTTTGCTTCGAAAGTATGAATCTAGGTCTATTTGATAGATTTTGTCCTAGTCAGAAAACTAGGGCACAATTAGAAGAAATTGTTGATCTAAATAAATTTGATAGAAATAGAGAAAAATATGTTATTCCTATGCATAGAAAGAATTTTTGGACTAATAAATGGATGCAAGAACCTAGAAAGAATTTTTGTAGATTTCAAGTATAGCAATGTGATCCCAGTGCGTAGTATAGGAAAGACCGGGGATCATTTAAAAGAAAGAGATGATTGACACTATGTTATAATTGCAGAAGATCGAGACATCTTGCTAACGAATGCCCTAGTATAGGTCCTATTTGTATTTATTGTAAAGCTATTGGTCATGAGGTTGAGGATTGCCCAAGAATGATTGCTAAAGTTTAAAAGATGAACAAGAGACAAGAAAACTATAAATAAGGTCAAGAGACTAAGGATATGTTAACGACTCATACAGAGAAATCTCAGACTTTGTTAATACAGTTAAAACAAGAAATGGATGATCACAGAGACATCAATTTACCAAAGATCCTGAAATAAAAACATCACATAGTTACAAGAATAAAAAACTTTGACATAGACTGTGTATTAGATGAAGAAACACATGTGAATATTATGCCAGAAAGCACTTGGGAAATTTTGGGAAATCCTGCTATGATACCTTCATTGGGAAGGATAGGCTTGTTTAAAGGAAAGATGATAACCATATGTGGAAGAGTTACTAATATACCTATGATTTCTCATGAAACGTCAACAGAAGAAGATTTTTAAGTTATTAGGTTTGTTGAGAACAACGCCCCTTTCCCACTTTTATTAGGAAAGACTTGGATTTAGAAGGATCGGATCAAAAGCAAAGAAGAGGAGGAAGCCACAGAAAAGAAAAAGCAAGAAATAAGGGATTTCATAGATCGAAGAATAGATCGACTGATAGAAGAATGTGAAGATGAGTTGAAGTAGCAGAATGAAAGAGAAGTAGTTGTCAACTTTGAAAGAGAGCAAGAAGGGTTGAAGGACCTATCCATGCAAGAAGAAAGTATGACCACCTTGGACCTAGTGAGAAAATAGGTATTACCTTTGAATCCTTTGAAATAACATCAGCCGTGTGAAGTTACCATGCTAAGAAAAGATAAGAATAAGAATGGTAAGAGGAATAGAGAGACTCACATCACAGGAAAGAAGGCAAGGAAGCTCTGTAAGAAGAAAGCCAAGTTAGAAAAACTATGGGAAATTCCAGAAAAGACTTCGAAGGAGGCAGATCTGCAGAACTTCAACTTCGCCAAAATAATAGAACAATATAGAATGGGACTTCACCACGGTGAAGCTATACGACCGTTGGAGGCACCCCGACAGTTAGAATGACGCTCTGGAATGGCTAGAAACAAATTTATTGCCGGAAATAACGTTGTTAGAGCGTTGAGACTGCGCAATAATAGATGGATTTGTATTGATTGAGGCATTCCTACCTATTGGAGGAATCTGTTACGACGTTGATTATTTAACCCGTTAGATGCTGCACCGAGACCAATTTTTGAAACCTGTGATGTCTGAGCTAACTGAGAACCCATTGTATCATATTGGGATTTCTACAACTCGTCATACATTTGATTACCTTTCTTGTCCATTCACCTAGCTGATTTATTTTATTACAAGTGTGAATGTCGAGAGAACATAGAATGTTAGAGAAATATATGGAGGATATACTTGTAGACCTCATGGCTAAGAGAGTCATGTTTGTAGGACTACAAGTGTCATCGATGGGGGGCTGCAACCATACCCCTCGACTGGACGTCATTCTATCTGAACTGTGACTGAGAAGCAAAGTAAACACCATGACAATCTAGCTAATGTGAAGCAGATCCTGTCGGTCTTGCCTGAATACATACCACCTTTGGATGGCACAATTAGCTATGATAGTATCCCGCATGAATTTTAATACACATTGATCACCGCATACATCTCGAAGGGGATACACGTAGTTGAACCCTAGTTAGGAAACATTCCATCTTTGAAGAACAACGACTTCAACCTCGGAGACCAGAAGAATTATGTTATGCTCGCACCGCATAGGTTTTTGATGAAGACGACTAGGAAGAAGTCGCGCATAGTCTCCTAGCCATGGATAAAGGAGCTCACACAATCAACTATCGTGAACGTGATGAAAATCCCTCACTTTGGCCGACACCGGGAGGTTAATGCTTGCATTAAACTCCTTTTGCCGTGCTATCAGGGAGGCTATATGTGGCTCGACAGCCAGGTCACTGTGGCTCTGGTGTTGATCCACTTGATCATAGGAATGAGCATGCAGGGACTGAACCCTCACCAGTTCTACCTAGGGAAGCCTCAGATTGCTCCCTTGCACAGTGCATAAAGAAATCCTACGACGATGTAGAGAAGGGAAAGTGAGGCTACAAGGTAGCCTCCATCCAGGATGGTGCAGTGCACCTAGCTTGTCATCTTATAGATGGTAATCTCATCATAGATAACCATCCAACACAGGTCATTGGATTTGTAGTAGACCTCGTAGGGAAGTGTCGAACATGATGGACAAACTAGCACAAAGGAAAAGAAAAAAAAGAGGAAGTGAAAAACATAGAAAATGATTAGGAGGAAAATTCCTTAGAGGAAAGTAGGCCTGACTCACCCACAGGAAGAGGAGACTAAGTGAACCAAGATGAAGGAGGGGAAGAAGGAGAAAAGAAAGACAAAGGTGAAGTTACACTGTCGAAGGATCCCCCTACTGAGGCTGAAACATCGAAGAAAAGGAAGGTTTCCCAGTAGAAACCTTCAACATGGAAGAAGACTTGAACCTATAAGCCTCAATTGAAGAATGTGCTCATAGTGGATGATGTCGATCTCATCATCGTTGTCATGGAGGACGCCTTAGAGGATATCCTACATAGACATGAAGAAAAGAAAGAAGCATTGTATGACAGAATAGAGAAGGAGCTCAAGGACATACAACAAGCTATCCATTCGAGCTGCGTGGTACCTATTGTGCCTTCTTCAGCAGAAACTACAGAATTGGGGGATGAGGCCACCCAATTATGAAGATTAGAAGATGCAACAGAGGATCGAATTTGTCGAGTCCAGGAAGAAAAGGACAAGGATACAGAAGCCATGAAGCAAGAAAAGGAGGATGTCTTAGAGAAACTTTGAGTTGCACAGTAAGAGAAAGATGAAATTAGGGTGATGTTCGAGGAGGTCAAAGAGAAGATGTAGAAATAAAAATACCAGTTTCTCATAGAGAAAACTGTGATAAAAAAGGCAGTGAATAAATCACTTCACTTTGTGTCAGGCTTGGCACAGGAGGAACTAGAGTCAACTGAGATGCAAGTGGGGAAGATCACCAAATCCATTCAACAACTTCAAGCATGGATAATGGAGTTAGAGCTCCAAGCAGTACCTATCACTCTAAAAGAAGTGTGCCATCAGAGGGAACAAGTTGTCAGGAACGCAGTAGAAAGAATCGGGGCACTACCCTCAGAATGTAAGAAATTAAGTAATCATAGTGCGTAGACCTATGAGTGCCCTGCAGAAGATCCAGAGCTGAGGAAACTAGAAGCAGAACTTCAGGAGGCACAACAGAAGGTATCCACCATCCAAGCACAGATGAAGCTTCTCACTACAGTCGAGAGGATGAAAATATCATAGGAATAATGCATGGTCATGGAGGTTACACAAAGACTCCATCCAGTGTAGGATGAAGCCTACACACTTTTTGAAGAGATCGAAGGACAAGGCTCACAGCTGTAACAAGTGGTTACGGTAATAAAACAACTCTTGTAAAGGCCTGTTACATAACAAGTAATTCATGAGTTCTCCGAGCAGGAGGCTCTGGAAAATTAGCAAGTCGAGGTAGCTCGATCTAATCTCGAGGCCTTCAAAGCAATGTTGCCTAGATCTGAGTGACTCGGGACAAGTCACAGGTGAGTTGGGGGCCTATTCGCCCTCAACCAAGTTTTGAGGAAACATTGGTCATGAATGACCACTTTTGGGACTTCGACAATCTGGATGAAGATGGAGCAGCCAAGCGAAGTGGAGATCATGAAATCTCACTTGTTTTTTGGACCCAACAAAGTTTCATTAGGGTTTTTGTATTATGGTTTTTGGATTTCGACCCATGGGTTCACCAATGTTTAGGCCTTGTTGTAAGGGATGTAAAAGTATATATAGGAAGTAATGTAATATAGAAGTGTGTGGGTGTGCTTAGTGCAAGCGATGTAAGTAGTGTTAGCTATGTGCACAGTATGTTTTACTTAGTTCAAGAGATCTGGTTGGCTTTGTGCAAAAATGTGTTAAGGCTTACAGAGATAAGTGCAAATATTTTGTAATTTTATTTGTGTACAAACGTTGTATGTAGGTGCTCTGTGCTATTAAGGAGTTGGCTCTATTCCTTGACCTGATTTTGAGGAAGGTGGATCTAATGCGTGGTGTGCAGATCACCTGTCGACTGCAAAGTTGGGATTTGAGGATTTGTGCACAGTAGTAGATGAATGAAAGGATATCGAAGACTAATAAATAAGAATAAGAAGTTAGTGGACGTAGCCCCACACTGGGGTGAACCACGTATATCTTGTGTCCTTATGTTCTTTGTGCGATGTTGTTTATGTGGTTAATTTCTTAGTGTTGTTGTTGTTATGTATAATGAATGCATCTGATGTTGTATCTTAGTTCTTAATGATGTGAATGAATGCTAGATCCGAGCTAATGTTGTGTGCTAACTGATTGGAAGTGTTAGATCTTTATTATGACTACACTTCTCTGTAATAAGGGTTAATCTGTGTTGTACATGAGAATCATAACCTAATGCATATCGTTGGCTAAGTTCTCTGTTAAGTATTGTAATCACAAATATGTGTCCCAGCTTGCTTTTATACACCTGAGTCCTACAACCCTCCCTGCCTCTACCTCGGGTGAGACTTCATATGCTTCGTAGGTGTTGTCGAAAGGGCTGGTAGTTAGGGTTTTATTGGTGCATTGTTGGAGTGTTGAACCCTGGGTCTTCCCTCCATGCCAACAATCATCCAATCCCATACCCATTGGAGGTGGTGAAAAGGGATTATTAAATCAAGGTCACAAAATAGTGTAAGATCAAATTTTATATAAGTTCAACTTTTATTGATGAAGTGGAGTTAGATGTAGTAGACCTTGAGGTGTGCAGAGTAGTGTTTGGAAGCCCCTACATGTATATAAGGGATTCAATCTTCATGATGAGAGAAAACCAGTACCTCCTAATCAAGGATGGGAAGTCTTTCATCATCAATGAAAATAAAATAAAATTAAAGATCTCACTAGTAAGTTCCAACGAAGCCAAAAATTGTATTAGTTCAAGTAATAAATACATGTTTCTTTTATTGAGAGATAATCACCTAGGTTATGAATTGGTAAGGGTAAATGCATCCCTGGAAGGATGCACTAAAGACGAAAAACAACAGTTGGAGGATTTTCTATAGGCATATAGAGGATTTTTGTAGAATCCTAAATGGATAATACCTAATATAAAGTGGAGCACAAGATACATTTGTTTCCTAACTCCCCATTACCAAATATTGGGCTATATAAGCAGTCTATTTTGGAAGCATATGATGTGAATAAACAATTGTAGAAACTATTGGAGAAAGGAATAATTTGACCAAGCACCTCACCTTGTCAGTCACCCATCATCATCGGACCCAATAAGGATGGGACATGGAGAATATATATTGACTACAGAGATTTGAACAATATTACACTCAAGAAACTGTACCCTCTATTGAGGATCAATGATTGTTATACTAGTGAAGATCAAGATATTGAGAACTGGAAATGGAGGTGAATTCTATGGAAATGACTTTGAAAAGTTTTGCAAGGAGTGTTTCATAGTAGGATAACATACCACACCATATAACCCACAACAAAATGGAGTTGTTGAAAGAATGAAAATGATATTGATGGATAAGACAAGGAGCATGCTCAGTGGTTCTGGGATCACACAAGAATATTGGGCAAAGGAAGTTGACACTACAAAATATTTGGTAAATAGGTATCCTTCATCAATGTTATTTGACTCCACTCTAAACAAGATATGGTTTGGTAAGAATCCTTTGCTTTCACGTCTCATATTATTTGGTTTTGATGCATTTTTGCATGTTCCCAAGGAGAAGAGGAACAAGCTGGAAGATAAGGTAGTCAACTGTGTTTTTATTCGCTACAATAATGGAATGAAAGGATACAACACATGGGATCTTTTTTTGAGGAAAAAAGTGTATAGTCGAGATGTGGTCATTAGGGAATTCATGGGAACTTCCAAGTCTGAAGGGGTTAAAATGGAGAAAGAAACAAAAAATATCGTGTTTGAAATGAGGGATGATGAACATGATTCATATGAATCAAATGAAGAGGTGGAATGGACAACTCCATTTTTAAGGAGCTATAAACAAGTAAGGAAACTAGCTAAAGGTATAGTCCAATCTATTTCCATTCTACATTTGTGTTATATGCCACTCACGAGGAGCCCAAGTTGGTAAGGGAGGTGTTGTGGTCGCAACAACCCCCATTTAGTTTTTCTTGTAAAAGTGAAAGGAAAGGGACCCCCTACTAAAATTTAAAACCGATAACCTAATCCTCTACCACTTGAGACTAATGTTATTTATTTTCCTACTTTGAGGGAGTTGGGGTTTTTATCTTGATTGATGACTATCTTTGATGGGTGTTGATTTTTCCTTTTGATTTGATAATTTCAAATGTATTCATGATGTTTATTGAATTGTTATGTTTATTAAAATTTGTATGATGGAGTTGAAATGTCATATCCTAACCTTTTGTCAATTATGAGGTGCTTGGTGATCTTATGTGGTGGAAGGCTTTTTTCTATTGCATGTCTTGATTGAATAACTCAAACTTCAATCTTATTGCTTGCATGCTGGTGCTTTATGTTTTCATATTTATTCTTTCACATGCATATTTTGATCACCTATTTCAAACTATAAGTCTAAATCATGTATTGATTTATCCGAATGGATATCAATGGCCCCCACCTATTCCAACTGGCTCACATGCATTTTTCATCATTGGGAGTTATTTTCTATATTTTTTAGTCCTAAACTTCTAGGGCCTTTTTGAGGCCCTGAACAATGTTTTCAAGGCACGACATAGTCACACTAAAGAAAAAGTTAGAGTGTGACGACATAATTTGCAGTCCTTGGATATACCTTTCAAATCAATTATCGTGTGCCTAAAACAAATATCGTATGAAAAAATTACGACCCTGAGAAGTTGTTGTACCAACTTACCCCATCAGGGCCCACATGAATTTTGGTGCTTCAACTCCACCTTGGGACAACACCCCTTTTGGATTTTCATCTTCTGGGGGATATGTTTTTCGATGTTGATGGTTTTTCCATTTATTTTAAAAAGGCATTTTAGTCCTCACTGTACACATCTTCTTGTGAATGAGCGTAGCCATCATATCTCTTCTCAGAGATAAGCGACAACCATTCTAGTGATTCTTTCACTCTGTAACTTTATAGTTCCGTACATTTCAATCATTAATAGAAATTGTGTATTACTATATATCTGTGCCTCTTGTTATATATCTAAATATCTTTGTTATATTATTGGATCTATGGAAATATCTCTATATATTTATTTATTATATCTCTGCTCCCATTTCGTTCTCAAAATAATATGGATCATTGATGATCCTTTTTTTTATTTGAAACTCAACACATGTAGTTTCAAGACACTCATCTACATCCCCCATATTATCATTGAATCAACCTAACACTCTCTTATAAATTGTCTTACACAAAAGGAATATACTATTTATAGTGTTGGAGAGTATTTTTTTGATCACATGGTTGACATCATTCTTGATGTCTTGTAGGAGCAGGTTTATAGGGGAGCTGCGTTTGCATGGTCATTTCAGCCTTGAGAGGCTTGTGGGGATATATGATGATCCTTGTCTACTACCTTGACCTTTATTCTTTCGAGGCTTCTCCTTGTTGGGAAAAAACTTCTCCTTGTTGGGAAGCAGATTACCTTTGCTTGTATTTTTCTTGAGGTTTGAAGCCCCCTAGGTTGTCAAACCCACCTTTCCCATAAGACTATCCTTGAATATATTCATATTAGTTTATATGGAATTCTCTCTTGATATTATTGTTATAGCAAGATTTGCCTCACCATTTCTATCTTCCACAGAGGTCCTTTTTCCATTTCCCTATGCAGACTTTTCATCCCTTTTTGATGAATCCAGAGCTAAAAAATACACATTTTTCCACATATATGCTCCCTAACTACTATGCAAGATGAATATATGCTTGATGCTCCACTACAACTTCTGTATATCGGGATTTGTGCCAAAAAATAGAAAATGAGGTCGAGTTTCCATGTCACGACAAAAGATCTCTGATCCTTGGCCTTCCATGTACTAGAAACGTTCCGACTCGGCCCTTCACTTGCATTTTGAAGGCTATAAGAGCACAATTTTGAACTATGGAAAAAAGGAGAAAGCATTCAACTTTGAGAGAAAAGTTACTATGGAGAAATTAATTCATATTGAGTCTACATCCCTTTGTCCCTCAAGTCGGAACACAGTGTTCATCCACCAAGCTCTTCCATTAGTATTGAGAGGACCTCTTTGTCTCTTTCTCATGAGCTTGACTTTGGTGGAGGATTGAAGTGGTGGGGACCCAGTTGGAAGGAACTTGGTTTCTTCATTTCGAACCGTGCCAACACAAAAGTCTGTAATGTTGACACTTCTGCTGATCAATTATTAATAGAAATAATCCTTTCTTGTCCTATTGATATCTTGCAAATATATGATTATTATCCATGGGCGTGTTTGTAAGGTTTATTAATGTATTGTGTTATCTAATGTGCTAACCCCTTTTATATCATCACTATATAATTTCTTTTCTTGTTTGTTGAGAACTTCTTGTAGGTATAAAGCTTTGGTTCAAAGAGCTCAATGGTGGAATATCATCAAACGTTGGATCGAGGTAGGCCTCTTTCTTGTATTGCACATTAGTCTATATAGCATATATTGGAATTGAGTTGATTTCTGCAGTCATACCTGTCTGTTGTGGTTTATCCTTGGCCATAGAGAGTTTTTCCCTTGTAACAGAAATGATCCACTGTGGAGAGATCTTCCTTATAAGGCTTGAAGTACCTTTTCTTCTTACATTGCTCTTTTTCCTTTGTATTTCTTGTCGTATCACTACTTGACAGATCCTATTCACTCTGAGTCTGAGTTTTCATCCTTTTACCCTTGCCTGGCCTTGTTTTAAAGCATATATGCCCTTTTTTCCTTGACAGTCATGTATACACGCTTGTTGTCTCACTGCAAGAAGCGTATATATGCTCTGTTCTCCTGAATAGTCACATATACCACTTTCCCTTGCATGTTTTCTTGGTTGAGTTACTGTTGGGTAGGATTTAAAGATTGTTGAGCCTTCTTAGGTCTCTGTAGCATCTATTGAGATTATCTGGGATGACAGGAAGCCTGTTTGGAGTTGAATTTGTGGGCATAGTCTTTCTCTTTGTTTTCTATTTTTAATTTTTCCTTGGCTTCTGGGATGTTTGCTTGGCTGCTTGGTATTTTGCTTGAGTTACTGCTTGGTAGAATTCATCTATCAATTTGTTTATCATTCCATGCATTTTCTTTTTAGAATATTGAAAATACAAAAAAAATAGGCATTTTGCATTGGTTGGCATTTTTGTCTTTGAATTTTTATCATTAGCTTAGCACATTTAGCAAAACATTATATTTTACTTTTGATTTGAAATTGAAGATTGCATTGTTTTTATTAGCATATCATTCATTGAAAAGTTAAAGATAGACTTTGCATTATATCCATATTTATTTTCTGACAGAGTCATAACACCATGAGTTTCACTTCCGTACCTTTTTTAGTAACCACGGCCAATAAAATTTATGCTTTAAACTAAAATTGATTAGTCACGATTTTATTTTTAGGGTGCACAAACTAGATTAAGATTTAGTGCCTTGGAATAGGATTTTGTGAGTAAACTTCTCCAAGGAAATTAAATCAACATATGTGTCTGAGACAGGGAGTTGAAAAGTCCAATGAATCAATTAAAATAGTAAATGCATGGTTATCGATCATGCCTTCTACTTCAATCATGTGTGATTGAAACTCTTCTTGCTTGTTGTCCAAGGCTACATAGATCCTTGGCACACTTCTTCCCATGTTCTCCACTGTTTCTGCTTGCTGGACATTGTGGACAACTCTCACTTTGTCAAGTTTGTGAGGACAATCCCTATACTTATGATCTCCTTTACAACCCCAACATTACATCGATGGTTGCCTTGGCCTTTTCCCGCCTACCTCAACCATCTTGGGATCTCTAAAGGATGGTTGTCCCTGAGGATTATTTATGAAGAATGGAGGCTTGCTCCCCTTCTTCCTCATTTCTCTGTTAAACTTCTTCTTATCCTCCCAAGCCTTCTGGAAGGCAATCTTTCCTTTTTGATGATCATACAAAAAATTAGCTCTTCTTATGGTTTCTTTCAAATTTTTAGGATCATCTACCAAATATTTCCATTGATGAAGAATGGTAGTCCACTTAGATATCTTTGCATCTTAACTATCTCATATTTCATGAAGGATACATACTTCAATAGTTCCAAGAATCTCCTTTCATACTCATCAATGGTCATGTTTCCCATCTTGGGTTCAAAGAACTCTTTCATCTTTTTTTCATAATATCTCTTGGTCAAGTATTTCTTCTCAAAATACTTCTTGAATTATTTCCATGTCACATTTTTATCCTTAATGTGTTGCACCTTCACAAGATGGTCCCACCACATGGATGATTTTTATTTCAACTGGTAGATTCCAGTTCTTCCTTCTGCATAAGAGGAATAATTATGCAGTTGGAAATATTTCCTCGTGCTCAACAACCATGTCTCAGCATATTCATTTGTCTTGTGATATCCATCAAAAGTAGGAGGTTTTATATTATTCATTTCTCCTTTCAATTCATCCACCCTCGACCTCCTATGCTTCCTGAAAGGGGATGGACTTGAGATGATGTGTTCCCTCCTATTGGAATTCCTTTGAGAGTTATGGTGGTGTCTAATACCACTCCTTGATCTTCTTTTCTCATCAAGGGATTCATGACTTCCTAACTTGTTGAATCCACTCTCTTTGTCCAAATTACTTTCAAGTGGTCCGGGATTTTCATTAACTTCATATTGAAGTCCTCATGTTGTTATTTGGATTTCATAAGCCTTTCATTATCATCTTTGTGGCTCTGTACATCTATTTTCAATTTTATGATGGTCTCAACTAGATTCATATCTTCCTCCTTTCCTCCTCCATGTCCATTGGAGTTGGTTCCTTCCATACCCAATTGGAAATTCATCCCTCTCATTTCATCCTCTTGGTTGTAGATTATCTATGTATCCTCCATTATTCTTCTCTCTAGCTGACTCTAATATGACAGTTGTCGATTCTGTAAAATGTGAAGCCAACATAACTTTTTCATACTAATTGTTCTTAAAGAAGAAGTCATGAAAATACAACCATTCTACTTCATTAATACATCAGATTTTGTTTTTGTTGATTTATGGAGAATTTGACTGCCCTTATTCAATTTCTGGGTGAACAGTGGTATTCTACTACTCAAGACCTCCCCAATGCCCACTTTTGTGCTCAATTATGAGTTTTGAGAGGGAATTTATGGCTACTTGAACAATTTGTCTCTTTTTCTATTCTTTAAACAAAATTTCAAGCAATAGACCCTTCCCTTCGGCCCTAAATTTTTATTTTTTTTTATGACCGGGGATCGTGACCCGACGTTAATTGTTAGGCACTTATCTGGTACTCTGAGCTTCGTTGGTTTCCAAAATGCTTCACTACCAATCTCCCAAAGTTTCAACACATTGGAGATCCCATCTCCTGCCTCCACGTGTAATCTGCGATCAACGATCATTATTAACTTCGGGACTCCGGGATTCGGAAGTTTCAGAGTGTCCACACTCTCAATCCTTCTAAAGTGACCAGTATTTGGACTATTTCATCTGTTGCCATGTGTCCTTTGTAACGAACAGTCGGGATGGAATCTGACCTTCAGGATTTCTCGACCTCGACTATTTAATCCTTGAATTCAACGGAGTGCACAATATAACACCACGTGGCAGAACACTAGAAGCAGACATGTGGCCCAATCCCAAGGGTGACATGTGTCAATCTCTACCTCCAAAATCAGTCTTTCAAAATATCATAACACAATGACATGTGGCATTCCTTATGTGTGTCTATGTCACTCTCAGGTGACATCACCTCCATGTCACTTCAAGACTTTAAAACTTCAGGCTTCGGGAGATTTCTCCTTAGCTCACTCTGTTTATCCCGAACATCGAACTCCCAAGATTATTAACCTTCAAGGATTTCCTTCCTTGGGAATTTTCTTTGAGCTTCCAAGCTACCAAACAAGCTGATATGTTGACATGCATCTCCTTTAATGAATGGTCCAGATTAATTCCAGACTTCGGCACTTCGAGAGATTTCTCTCTAACAGACTTCATTTCTCCCGAATGTCAAATTCCCAAACTGCTTAATATTTCTGAGGTCCACGTATTACACTCGTCCTCATATAAGATGGTGACACATGACCCCACATGTCAGACTGTTATTGGTCCAACAAGGTCATCTATGTATTGTTCTGACTAACACATGGCAGGACTAGGGAAGTCCACATCACCCTGGGTGACGTTATCATTCCACATCACTTCATTGCTCCGAGACTTCAGGAATCTCTTCCTCCTGCACAACCACAAACCATTTCTTCCAGAGTATCGAAACTTTGACCCTTGCCTAATATTTGGACATGTATCCCTTGGAAATGGATGGTTCAGATTAGCTCTGGACTTTGAGACTTCAACAATATTCTCTGCTTATAGTTTTAAAATGATTGGAGGGGAAAAGTATGAAGGAATTTGGTGCTAAACCTCTGCACATATTCTTCAGATCCAACAGATCTGAGGGGTCTGTCTCCCTCCATACAAATCCAACAACCCAAATTTAACTTTGTGTCCCATTAGCACATTTGTTGTGGTTTATCAAACCACTATACCTCCTGATCTTTCCAATACCACCCAGGAGCTCTTTCATCACCCTCTTGGAACTCTACACTTCAAATCCATGTGGAATTTTTACTTTAAATTCCACCTTTTTGGCCCATCCATCTTCAGTGTTGAAACCTTGGCTTAGATACCATATTTTAATGTTCCCCAACCACCCTTTCTAGGGACAACGTCACTACTCCAAAACCAAACTACTATGATACTAGATGATTATAACTGTCCATGCCCAGACATAAACCTGCTGGGCTATGGCATACATTGCTCTTTGCAGAATAAATAACATATAAAATTAACATAAATAAACATAGATAACATGAAATCATACATGCAATGAAACACGCGATATTATTATAAGAATCACATACATGCACTAAAATACATCATTAACCATTAAGCACATAAATTATACTTATCTCTTAATTATAGTGCATCGAATGCGTGTATAAATTCCATGAACCTCCCATCCTTAGACCACGTTGCTCATCACTCTCATCAGAAGGTCACGCTTGAGCTAGGACTAGACTCTACCGAGTAAGGGATTCCTAGGCTAAGAAAGGACAATAGGAAGTTGTACCAGTCTACAAGAAGGATTTCCTCGAAGGAGCCACTTACACCCAATGCTCACAGACTCTCATTCACCACATGTCTGTCCCACCCCAGGAGTATACACCTTCACTATCACAAAGTCCATTGGCTACTCCACTTCCCTTCCATATATTCAATAATAGGCTAGACATGAATTCTCAAATATTTATAGCTACCAATAGACTCCCTCCTGGAGAACTCACTTCCTCAACAAACTCTCTCACCTGGAGAGAGTCTCTCACAGGCATGACAACCTACTTCTTCAATCCATGGGCCTGGCAACCCACTTCTTCAATCGAGCTCCTCAACACATGGTAAAGGGTGATGGAAAAAATAGAAACCTGATGTGGGGGAATGATAATGGAAGAAGCAAACATAGGCAACCCACAAGGTATAGTTTCAACAAAGACATCAATTCAGGTTTGTTGCAGAGGTTCAGGATGGTCAATGGTTCAACAATGGCATTGCCAGTTTTCTTTATAGCTTACCTGCTAGCTGCATGCGTGAGTGAAAAAAGGATCCCCGAATAGTCAAAATCCCCACATATATTTGCATGTTTCTGAGATGACACATGGCGCTCATGAAGCATCTTCCTCTCCACTTGGAATTCATTCCCCTTCCCCAAACGAACTTAGGATAAATTCATATCCTCCTCACAACATTTAGAAGAACAATATATATTATTATCTGAGTTTTAAGATCTTAATATTATCCCATTTTTCCAATCTCTTAGCCCCTTCCCTTACCCAGCCTAGTGGATCCTAGTACCTCATACTCTTTCATCGTGATCGGTCTACATGCATTGATGTTGTTATATTAATTATTTGAATATTTACATATACAAAGCATGCTCTTGGCCTTAGCATCCTAGGCTCTCTGGCCCAACTATCACCTAAGCCTCCTAGCTTATCATTACTTGGCTCACCATCCTATGAAACATGTTTACAATTCATGATTACAAATTAGGGGCTTGGCCTTAGGGTATTACATGAAGCAAAGAGAATAATTTCCAGGAAAACATCATGAAATGAAGAAGGATTCAACACAACATGTTCAATTTTTTCAAAAATTAGAGTGATACATACCAGGATACCCAGACTCATTACCTCATGGAGAAAGTGATGCAGAAGCATCGCTCCAAGATAACTACGCGCCAGCCAACTATCACATCAAGTGCGCATTCAATGGAAGGAGAGAGGTGCAACCCTCTCATTTTTCATATTTTGAAATAGGATTAAATGTTGTAAGGCTGAAGAGCCAAAAGACATGTATGTGCACAGACTTTAGATAAAGGTTGTCTTAAATAGTTGTAAGGCTGAGATCTAGATCTGATTCGGACTAGACAACCATTCAATGTAATTGAATGTAAATTAATGAGAGTTGGTGAGGATGGAGGGAAGCGCTCAAGGAGCCCCCTTTTGTAAAAATAACCTTTGTATCTGTAAGCAGTTATTCGGTAGAGAGGTAGAGGAGAGAGAATAGCAAGAAGAGAAGAGCCGAGACTCTGTTGCAGTCTGAGCTTGAACACATTGTAATCAGGCATTCTTGATTAATACAAATAGAGTAGTTTTTCATGCATGTTGTTGTTCATGTGTTTGTGAGTTCATGAATGAATGTCCTTATGTGTTGATGATATGATGTAGATGTATGTTAAGTTCCATCCACAAGGATAGATAGATTTCCTATCTATGAGTTCTTTGATTTTAGGTTTGGTTTCTTTTAGGCTTCATGCAAGAGGTTGCATGATAGAATATGGTAGGTTTTGTAAGCCAGCGAAAGGAATGCACTTCTAAATTCTATGGAATTTTAGACAGAGACATGCCAGGAGGGTGCACCGGCTGAAATCATTAACTCAAGGGATAATCCTCAGGGTTGTTGAACACCTTGAAGGAGAATTTGTGCAGAGAAGAGAACAGAGAGGAGAAGCATAATTGCTGAGAATTCTGTAAAGGATCTGTCAGGAGGGAATTGAGCAAATGCACAGGATCCATTGAGCCAGTGCATAGATTTCACTTCTGAATTCTGTAGAATTTGGACAGAGTTGTGCCAGGAGGGCGCACCAGAGGAAGAATTAGACCCAGGGAGAAACCTTAATGTTGATGAATACCTTGGAGGTGAGACTGTGCAGAGGAAGTCATAGAGATAACAAAATGTCTGAGGTTCTATAGAGATCTGCCAAGAGGGCATCGAACGAGTGCAAGGAGTGCATAGGAGGAACTTTGTTTCAAGTTTAGGGAAGAAAGAACATATAAAGTTCTATGAATCTCTACCAAGAGGGCATTGAGAAGTTGCATAGAGTGCACCGAGAAGAAATCTCTTTCAGGTTCTAAGAAGAAGGAGAAGTGTCACAGGAAAGACGCTTGCAGAGTTATTAAATACTCTATTAAGCTCAGCAAGGAGGGCTTGAGCAGAAGGTCTTCAGGAGGACACTAGATTTCCCTCTGAGGACATAGAAGGGTGATCCCAATAGAGGCTCGGGTGAATAAATCTCAGGAAAGATGGCACGGTTGTGTGGAGGGACCCGTCAAGGAGTGCAGAGGTCGTGAAACCTTTTAGGTTTTAGAGTGAACAAATCTTAGGAGGGATAGTGTTCCTAGAACACAGGCCATATCCAAGGGAATTGAGCTCACAGAGGAAGCAAAGGTTGAGGCCTTTGAAACTTCAGAAAATCTTCCAAGGGAAAGGAAGAAGACCATGCTCAAGGTAGAGCATAGTTTCCATTAGATCAGCTGGAGAGGCGAGATCTGGACCGTCGAGTTTCACATCCGGACAACAGGAGGAAAGAGAAAAAGGAAGAGAAATAGATCTAGGCCATCAGATCTAGTGCAAAGGACCGATAGCCATTGGATCTGGAGGAAGATGCATGGAGTTTAACCTCTAGGAGGTCGCACATGAGAAGAGTTGAAACGAATGGCGGGAACACTTCCTGGAGGAGTGCCAAAAATCCCATGGATCGTCGGATCTCACAGATCTGTGAGAAGGTTAAGGCTGAATGTCTTTTTGGCATTTCGTCATTTCGGGGTTTAGCATTTCGAAAATCCCAATGACAAGGAGCTGGGGCACTTTGCATTGAAAACCCTGAAGTCGTGAAACATGACATGTCCTTGGAGCAGGGCTATGGTCACAGAGGAAGTAACCATTTCGAGGTCTGGGAGGTTGAAGGACCAAGAACCGTCTACAACCAGAATTGCAGAATCGTGAATTCTGAAATCCCGAAAAGTGGGCTATGGTCAAGTAGATTTTAGCATTTTGGGACCCATAGATTCGAAAGATAGAGAATAGGGGGAGTGCTTGCATCGCGGTTTCCCAAATCGTGAAAGCTGGTAGCGCTTTGTTGTTAAGCCTTTTCGGCATTTCGGGACCCAGATGTTCGAGAGACTAGGAGTCGAGAGACAGGGAGTCCCAAATCATGAAATCGCGAAGCCCCAAAAATATTCGGAGGAAATAGCATGAGCCAGAGCCATTGAGCCGTTTCGGAATTTTGGCATTTCAGGGTTCGGGAAGTAGAGAAAGAGATATTTTGGAGTCACTGCATCGTGAACTCCCAGTTCGTGAAATCCTGAAAAGATCTAAGCCCATTTCAGTATTGAGCCATTTCGGGAATTCGGGGAATGGAGTGACCAGTGGTTTGGGCCATTGCGTTTCAAACTCCCAGTTACCGAAATCCTGATACAACCACAATGTCATGGTCACGTGGAGGTGAAGCTCATGCCTAGTGCGTGTTCACATAGGTGGGGTTTTTGAAGGAACTGTGGATCGAATTCATGGGGTTCCAGTGAGGGCCCAAAAGAACTAATTATATTATGTGGATTCGAAGAAGATCGATCCTATGCGGATCTCAGCCCGAGGGTCAGGGTTCTGCGTCAGAGTGGTATCAGAGCAAGGTGCACAATAGTCAATATATAGTCAAGAGGACTATAGGAGATGTTGGAAGCACTCACCGTTGCAGAGTGACAGCAACAAGTTTGCCAGGAGGGTAGACAGGAATAGGAAGATGGCTATTGAAGTCCATAGACGCAGTGGAAAGAAGAACCACCAGTAGCAGAGAAAATATGAGATGGATGAAGAGCTCACTGAGATAAGGGAGAGGATGGAAGAGCTTGCACTACGGGTGCAGTAGGATGCAAAGACACATTGGGTGTATGGATGGCCTCTGAGGAGGTAAGCAAAGTGGCCATTCATGAAATTGTTGGCTAGAGGACAGTGAAGACTGTTGAGGATGTGGTTGAGGTATGTGAAATGCCTCAGGGCCACAATAGAGATGGTTCATGCCTGTGAACCAGAAGCTGGGAGAAATCTCAGTGATGATGAGGAAGAGAGATCACTAGAAGATCTCATAGACTGTCGGGTGGGCAAAAGTGGACTTTCAAATTGCTAGGTGGGCAATAGAAAGAGATCAACTGAAGGTCTTGTATACTACGAGGAGGGCGGTGCTGAAAGTTAAAATTTCCAGGAGGGAACTGATATCGGATTGATTGATCTCATAGATTACCAAGTGGGCAGCGGAAAAATCCCATATTGCCAGGTGGGAAAGGGAGAGCAGATGAGATTGACTGAAAGTCTCATGAACTCAGGAATGAGTTTGGATTAGAGAGAGGAGCTAACAAAGAAGATGAGCTCAGAGGTGAGTTCATATTGGCAAGGATAGCTGATAGAGAAGGAAGATTAGAAGAGCATTATGATGATTGGAGGGATAAATATATTCCTACCAAGCAACCAAGATGAGGCTAGGGAAGATATTGCAGGTGCAACAATAGTAGAAAGACAACTAGCTATGATTTTCGAAGAGATGGAGTAGATATCAGAAGCTACCCAAGGAAAAGAAGAGGAGCACACAATTGAGATGCTCACTCCATGGGAGAAGGAGCTAGAATTGCTGGAGGATTGGTTGAACAATCCAAAGCCAGTAGATGACTGCCATGAGAAGACAATCATGAAGATTTTGAAAAAAGAGCATTTAGATAAATCACTCAGAAATTTTAGCCAGGGGGATGAATAGATGATAAATGTAGTTCCGAGGCATGCAACAAAGGATGAAGCAAAATTCTAGTCTAGAGAGTAGCTGGAGGAAGCTGGAGATGCACCAGTAGGAGAACTGGCAGAAGAAAAGTTGTCAGAAGGGGAAGCTGAGAAGAGACTCAGTGATAAGACTGCAGAGATGAATTTTGCAGCAAGGTGGCAAGTTGAGGCCACAGAGGAAGAAGATGGCATGGGAGATCTAGTTGATCTACGCATTTGTAAGGAAGACATGCAGTGGAGCAGGATAGAAAAGGAGAGACATCAATGGGAACAGCTAGACGAGATAATTGAGAGATCAGAAGGTTGATGATCAAATCAATAGAAGTGGTCAGCAAAGGGAAGTTAAGCAGAGGAGAACCTGCCATAGCAGCAGGAGTGACAACAGTAGTGAAGCGTTGTAGCGGATGGACAACTCCAAAGAACTATTTGGGATCCAGGTGGATTTCAACAGTGATGCTAGGAAGCTCATGAGAAGGAGCTCATGAATTTTTCACAGTAGAGGAGTATGATGCAGGAGCATCACTCCAAGCCAGCTACACGCCATCCAACCAACACATCAAGTGCGTATTCAATGGAAGGAGAGAGGCGTAGTCCTCTCGTTTTTCATATTTTGAAATAGGATTAAATGTTGTAAGGATGAAAAGACAAAATCCATGCATGTGTGCAGGCTTTAGATAAAGGTTGCCTTAAATAGTTGTAAGGCTGAGATCTAGATCCGATTCGGACTAGATAACCATTCAATATAATTGAATGTAAATTAATGAGAGTTGGTGAGCATGGAGGGAAACGCTCGAGTAGCGCCCTTTTGTAAAAAGAACCTTTGTATCTATAGGCAGTTAGTCGGTAGAGAGGTAGAGAAGAGAGAATAGGGAGAAGAGAAGAGCCAAGACTCTATTGCAGTCCGAGCTCAAACACATTGTAATAAGGCATTGTTGATTAATACAAACAGAGTAGTTTTTCCTGCATGTTGTTGTTCATGTGTTTGTGAGTTCATGAATGAATGTCTTTATGTGTTGATGATATGTTGTAGATGTATGTTAAGTTCCATCTGTAGGGATAGATAGATTTCCTATCTGTGAGTTCTTTGATTTCAGGTTTGGGTTCTTTGAGGCTTCATGAAAGAGGTTGCATGACAGAATACTGTGGGTTTTGTAAGCCTGTGCAAGGAATGCACTTCTAAATTTTGCATAATTTTAGACAGAGACGTGCTAGGAGGGCGCACCGACTGAAGTCATTAACTCAAGGGAGAATCCTCAGGGTTGTTGAACACCCTGAAGGAGAAACTGTGCAAAGAAGAGCACAGAGAGAAGAAGAAGAATTGCTGAGAATTTTGTAAAGGATCTACCAGGAGGGCATTGAGAAAATGCACAGGATGCATTGAGCCAGTTCATAGAGTGCACTTCTGAATTCTTCGAAATTTGGACAAAGTTGTGCCAGGAGGGTGCACCAGAGGAAGTATTAGACCTAGGGAGAAACCTCAAGGTTGTTGAATACCTTCGAGGTGAGACTGTGCAGAGGAAGGTATAGAGATCACATAATGTCTGAGGTTTTTTAGAGCTCTTCCAAGAGGGCATCGAATGAGTGCACATGAGGAAGTCTGTTTCGAGTTCAGGGAAGACATAACATCTGAAGTTCTGTGAATATCTACCAAGAGGGCATTGAGCAGTTGCATAGAGTGCATCGAGAATAACTCTCTTTCGGGTTTTGAGAAGAAGGAGAAGTGTCACAGGAAAGACACTTACAGAGTTACTGAAAACTCTGTTAAGCTCAGCAAGGGGGGCTTGAGAAGAAGGTCGTCAAGAGGACACCATATTTCCCTTTGAGGACACAGAAGGGCGAGCCCACTAGAGGCTTGGGTAAATAAAGCTCAGGAAAGATGGCACAGTTGTGTGCAGGGACCTTGCAAGGAGTTCATGAAACCTTTTAGGTTTCATAGTGAACAAATCTTAGGAGGGATAGCATTCCTGGAATGCAGGCGATATCCAAGGGAATTGAGCTCGCAGAGGAAGCAAAGGTTGAGGCCTTTGAAAATTTAGAAAATCTTCCAAGGGAAAGGAAGAAGACCGTACTCAAGGTAGAGAATAGTTGTCGTTAGATCAGTTGGAGAGGCGAGATCTGGACCATTGAGTTTCACATCCAAACAATAGGAGGAAAGATCACAAGGAAGAGAAACAGATCCGGGCCATCAGATCTAGTGAAAAGGACTGATAGTTGTCGGATCTAGAGGAAGGCACATGAATTTTAACCTCTAGGAGGTCACGCAAGAGAAGAGTTGAAATGGACGGCGGGAGCACTTCGTGGAGGAGTGTCTAAAATCCCGTGGACTGTTGGATCTCACAGATCTGTGAGAAGGTTAAGGCTAAATGTATTTTTGGTATTTCGGGGTTGAACATTTTGGAAATCCCGATGATAAGGAGCTGGGGCACTTTCCATTAAAGACCCCAAAATCGAAAAACATGACATGTCCTTGGAGCAGGGTTGTGGTCATAGAGGAAGCAGCCATTTTGAAGTTCATCATTTTGGCATTTCGGGGTCCGGGTGGTTGAAGGACCAAGAACCGTATACAACTGGAATCACGGAATCGTGAATTCCGAAATCCTTAAAAGTGGGTCGTGGTCGAGTAGACTTCGGCATTTCGGGACCCAGATATTTGAAAGACAGAGAACAGGAGGAGAGCTTGCATCACGGTTTCCCAAATCGCAAAAGCAGGTAGTGCTTTGTCATTAAGCCTTTTCGGCATTTCAGGACCCGGATGTTCGAGAGACCAGGAGTCGGGAGACGTGGAGTCCTGACTCGCAAAATCACGAAGCCCCGAAAACATTCGGAGGAAATAGCACGAGCCAAAGCCATTGAGTCATTTTAGAATTTTGGCATTTCGGGGTTCGGGAAGTAGAGGAAGCAAGATTTTGGAGTCACTGCATCGTTAACTACTGGTTCGCGAAATCCCAAAAAGATCTGAGCCCATTTCAGTATTGAGCCATTTCAGGAATTTGGGGAATGGAGTGACCAGTGGTTTGGGCCACTGCATTTCAAACTCCCGGCTATTGAAATCCCGATACAACCACAACGCCGTAGTCACGTGGAGGTGAAGCTCACGCCTAGTGCTTGTTCGCACAAGTGGGTTTTTGAAGGACCTGTGGATCGAATTCTTGGGGTTCCAGTGAGGGCTCGAAAGAACTAATTCTATTCTGCAGATTCGAAGAAGATCGATCCTGTGTGGATCTTAGCCCAAGGGTCAGGGGTCTACATCAAAAAGACTCACTGCTACTTCAGGACTAGGATGGTGTGATGGATACTATGGTTTGTGATACATGGATTACACTAAATAAAAGAGGGTCCCTTCGGGGCTATTCTTAAGTCATCTATATCTCAGTACTCCATGTCTAGGACTTGTGGACCTCAATACATGATTTCCTTATTTATCCCTAGGCTAGGGGATAACATTTGGCTCCAACACGGGGACATGTTCTCACCGCAGAGCTCATGAGAACCTCAACATCTCTGGTATTACCTGTTCCTACTAAATCTCAACAAAATACATCAGTAATCCTTAGGGTGGTGATATCACCCCTCATACATATATGATAAAATAATATCTAGTCTAAAATATGATTATGAACACACACACACACACACACACACACACACACACACACATATATAATGAAACAAGACAATATGAAACAGACAACTACAACTATACTAACATGATATGTAATGGTATGTACAATGCATGCAAATGCCTACCTATCCTAACTTACCTGTACTTACCTATGAAATTCTAGGTATAATCATACTAGCAGTAAAACCACACTAGCAATGTATCATAACACCTTCCTTTGTGATTCATCATAAACAAAAACAATGACAAGTTAAGAAAAAAATAAACATGAGTTAGAGCATGCATTATATCATAGGAAATTGTAAAGTCTCCCTCATGGAGGTGGGAGGGAGGAAAAAAATCATTCCAAGTCACCCTTCCAGAAAAGTGATCAATCCATATCAGAAAATGATCATGAGAGGTCAAGGACTCAAAGGGATGGCTAAAATATTCTTAGGTTTGACTACCTTGGACATCATCACTCCCTGAGGTGTGAGAAGGGATTAACAAGAACTTAGAGGGAAACTGACAACTTCTTAGGGGAAAGATGAAATATTGAGATAATAAACTTCTTAAGGCATTCAACCTCCCCTTGAATTCTAACGAAATTTTTTTCCCTAAAGAAAACTTGAAACAAGAGACATGTTCCCCAAATGAATCCTTAGTGACATAACGAGGTAAAGAAATCATAGGGATTTGGACAACCTTGTCACAAGTATCTTGCTTCAAGAAAAGAACATCCTCTTTATAAACATTTGAGCACAACAACAGTTGATAATATTCTTCATAGAATAAATCAAAGTGATCAAAGGAATACTCATCAAAATCCTCAAGCTATGACTGGAAATCATCAGGAGAACATTGCATTGGGTCATCTTCGGGTTCTTGGAAAACTTCTTTAATTATATCATCATCTTGTTGCCAAACGTCAAAATTATTAGCAACATCCTTCCAAGTTTGTTTTAAAGGAAAAATTTGAAGATATCCTTCCATATCATAAACGGGATCCTCATCAGAACCAATCACATCCCACTTACTTCTTGCAACATGTATGAACTCATCAATATTATCAACCATGTCACTACCTTTATCATAACATGAAGGCTTTAATGCATCAAAGGGATCCTCAATACTTCTTCACTTTCCAGATCATAAAATAAAGCATCATCAAAATATTGGAAAGGGAAATTACTTACCATGTTCACTTCTTATAGTGTAGGAGCATCAAAGGCTTGGATGACTTCATCAAATGAAATATCATCCATTACATCATCCCCAAGACTCGTCTCTTTAATCATCTTTTCACCTTCATCAAAAAATGACGGACCTCGCTCTTCCAAGGGTTCCTTTACTTCTTCACATTCTAAATCGTAGAACAATGTGTCATCAAAAATCTGGAATGGAAAATGATTCACTTCATTCTCTTTGTATTTTTCAAGAGAGATAGGATCTTAGAGAGTTTCATCGGATGGAGGAGAGCATTTTAGTGATTCATCCTCATAATTCACTTCTTTACTCAAGTATTTACTATATTCTATTGAATCCTGGGAAAATTCTTTCTCCTCTTTAAGGGCTTGACAACCTTCACAAATATCTCCTT
Source organism: Picea engelmannii (assembly GCA_009831015.1). Lineage (NCBI taxonomy): Eukaryota > Viridiplantae > Streptophyta > Pinopsida > Pinales > Pinaceae > Picea > Picea engelmannii. Next base: position 60,028 of record ML780584.1, read on the forward strand.
CTATATCAAAGGGTTCTTTGGATTGAGTATGGTACACATCCCTAAGATCTTCCACAACATCAGTGGTGAATCCTTCATCCTCTAGGGCTATTGCGAGATTTTGAAGGGAATCTTCATATGTTTGCCATTTTGGTTTCACAAACTCAATAAACCTATTGATGAGGTCTATGAAATATTATATACCCTTATCTTTGCAAAAACCATTAATCCAATCTTGCAAAAATGAAGGCAGGGAAAGTATGAACAATTTTACCAAAACATTCTCCCCGTCAAATTCTATCTCACTTATATACTTCAATAATTCTACAATGTGAGTAATTGGGAGGCCTTCGAATCTTGGAGAGTTTTTTAACCATTTTATATCAATACAATGCAGGTATCCTTGAAAAAATTCAAAATCAATAGTTGGATACACTTTTTTCTAAGGCGCCATGATCCCATATCTTGGAAATATCACAAAGTTGAGAGTAAGGTGGCACCTTGGACAAGGTCGGTGGAGTCGCCAGATATCCTCTTAAATATTATCAAAGGGAGTGAGGGAATCAACCTTAGTGGATTCACCAGGTAATATTCGTAAGATGAAGGCTTTGAAGGAAAGGCTTACTGAAAAAGTGTCGTTGAGGAATATTGACTCAGTGTTCCTCGACAACGGTGCCAAAAATGTTATTGCAAAATCTATACTTTCTGAAAGCCTAAAGTAAAGTACCCTAGATTGATGTAACTCAGAGGTAATCCTATCACTGTTACCCCAATATGATACCTCTTTCTATTTAGGAGGAGAAGAAACTCACTCCAAGGGATATGTTCCAAGACCTATTTGGTTGATGAAGGGAGATAAGACAAAGGTAAAACCCACCCCTCTCTCTGGGTCACTCAAAAGGAAGAAGTCACTTGGTATTCTTTGGGGTTGAAGAGAAAGTTAAGGTGAATGATACCTTCCCCTTACCAATAAAAAAAAAAACATCAGTGATAACCAATGATATCAATGTTTCAAATTAATGACTTCAATATATAAATATACTATTGAATCACTAAAAGATGAAATGTATAGCAAGAACAAATATGTCTAGAAATTGCAAGCTATGATGACAAAAAAATGTTATAAATACTTTGAAAGTTTCATAGTACTTCATCCCTCACAATTTCAAGATTTAAAACAAGTAAATAAGTTACTTGAATAGTCTATTAAAACACTTGTAATAGAAGCAAATAAATAATGATGACAATAACAAAACAACTTCAATAAGTACTTAAATTAAGCAATTTAAACAAACACTTTAGCATATAATGACAGTATTTTTCCTAGTGCAAGTGTTGGGTGGTTTTATAAATAGTTTGAGGGTTTTTAAGGGGATTCATTGATGGATTTTACAATATTTAAAACATCATCAACAACCTTAGACAACTTCAGAAATTTGCACCTAGAACAATAGCAAAAGGAAGACTAGATCCTTGGGATGATAACACTTAAGCAAATGCAAATTTCTGGGTTAGTTTTAGAGATTAGTATGCTGATTAAGTCTACTAAATAAGGGTTGTAACAACAATTATAGCAGCATTAATATGGTTTTTAGTTCTAGTGAAAGTTTCAAGAAGATGTTTTGAAAGTTTGTTTGGTATCATTCATCCACAAGAGTGTAGAAATCAGTGCCTTTTAATATCTTATGGAGTCAATAATAGTAACAATATCACTTGGGAAATAAAATAATGATAATGTTTAGTTAAGGGAAGAAGTAAATGCAAGAGGTGTTGGCACTTAAAGGCCTCGATCATTTTCCCCTTTTAAGGGAGGTTTTGCTAGAGAGTAGGCACTTCTAGGCCCTAACATACCTTCCTTCCTTAGCTTTTGAAAGACAATTTAATTGGTGACAAGAATGATATTACTAGAGAGATAACCCTTTAGGGCTCTAATAATAACTCCCAAGAAAATGTATAATTGGAAAGATCGAGCTAGTAGAATAGTTATAGAGAGAAAGAAACATTTGTTATTTCTCCCCTAGGTTTTAAACAAGCAATTTCATAATCTTAGACATGCAACAAGTAAATTTTACCACAAACATCCATAGCATGAATACAAATGCATATTTTCCACTTACTTCACCAAGAATAATCAAGTCAAGCCCTATATGAAGACCATTTCACCATGAAAAATGCCAAAATACGCTGCCATAAAGCTCTCCCAAGAGGTGCGCACTAGTTAATTCAGCCAAAAACCCTTAAAGAGTGAGAAAACTCTAGACCACCACTTATGTGTGATGAGTTATGATGTAAAAATGAACTAAGCCAGCCATAATTATATGGGAAATCATGGCTAATTAATCCAGCAATTGTGTCTTTTCATAAAATAGATCCTACATGTCAATTTGCTCTTAAAATTGAAAATTAACTCAATTTTCAACATTAAAACCCTAAAGAGGGTGATGCCATATTGCCTAGGGTGACGTTAGGCCTCCTCCATGAGATGTTGAGGTCATATAGAAAAACATTGGGCCTCCAAAGGCCATCCTCCATGTCACACATGCCAAAATTGCAGCCCAACATGTCTTAATTTCAAACCCTAGCTCTGGGTGAAATCATGGGGCTACTAGGGTGATGTCCAAGGTCTCCAAAGCCAACGTCTAGGTGGGGAAGGGTGGCCTCTCATTATTTAGGCCTTCTAGGGTCCCTCCAAAGGAAATTTCCTCTTCCTTCACTATGAAAGACTTCAATATCTTCTTACCCCATGGTTGGGGTTCCAACATCCATCTGTGGGATTTGAGCCCTCATGAAGGTCCGCAATAATCATTCCCTCATGTGTACCTGTCCACCGAGAAAGGTCCTGCAGAAACAAAATGTGCACCCTACAGGGGTTCATAAGTCACAAGTATCATAACATGTAAATCACATCTAATAACTAAATTATCTGAACATGTGCATCAAACCCCCTTTAACCCAAAACAAATTCTCAAAGACGTTATTCCCCCTTAAGTTTGGGGTGTTTCCCAGGTGTAATCTAGTCCAAGTCATGTAAGTGTATGAGGTGACATGGGGAAAATATTTGAGCATGGGGTGCATGTGATAACAGGGAAATGCAAAGTCTTACTTGTGGGTGCCTTTGTGGAAGGTGAGTTGCACCTTGTCATGGATGCAATTGTTTCCTATCCCATTCATTCCTTTTATTCCTATCTTTATTTATTTTGATATTTTTCTCTTATGCTTCAAGGGAATATTTGAGGGACACTGTCCTAGCTTGATGACCAGAGGTGATAATGTTATCCGCAAAGACTTCATAGAAATGAGGAGGTTGGATCATAATGAGACCCCCTTTTTCTTGGTTATCCCACCAAGAGCCACTACCCTAGTTTGGTGACCATATAGGTGGTAATTTCATACTACTACATGCCCATGGTTATAATATGTTGTCTCGTGATGAGACCTCCTATCCATTAACTAGTACCTTGAGTGTTTATGTTATCTTGTGGGTCCCATTTTATTACTAATAACCTTTTCACTGCTTTCTCGGGGATCCCTAGGTGAAGCATTTCGAAGGTTTCAAAATTGCATTTTAACTCTTTCCAGCTACTTTTACCGTCTGGGCCTTTAGCCCCTTCTTCCCATGAGGTAAGGTACAACCCTTCCTAGTGTAGCCAATCCAAATTCCCAAACAAGGATAGGGGAGATGGAAGGAATAAATATGGAAAGTGGTAAGTATAGAGGGAACGGATAATGACTTTCACAGATCCACCTAGTAGTAACCCATCCTAAAGGGAAATCAACTTACTAGGGCACCATGTCACCCTTCTACGTATGAATGAGGAAAATAACATAATTTCCAATAAAACGACATGAAATGAAGAAGGATTCAATACAACATGTTCAAGTGCTTCAAAAATCAAAGTGATACATACCATGATAACCAAACCCATTACCTCATGGAGAGAGACTTACTGCTACTTCAAGACCAGGCTGGTATGATGGATATTTTTGCTAATGATACATGGACTACACTAAAGAAAAGGGGGACCCTCTGGGTCCATTCTTAAGTCATTTGTCTCTCGGTACTCCATGTCAAGGACTTGTGGGCCTCGAGACATGATCTCTTTAGTTATCCCTATGCTAGGGGATATCATGCCCCATTCATTTCGCATTGTGATGGGTTGATGAAAGGCATTTGTGATGGGTGTATTGGAAGTTCCATGACATTTCAAGAGATTTCTGACAAAGATTCTACATATGGAATTGATGGATAATGAAAATGATACATCCATGATGAACAATGTTGCAAATACACTAGCCGATCTCAAATATTATGTGGGGAAATCAAACATCCTTGAGTATTGAAACCCTCCCATACCATCAAGGGATGTGTCTAGTATAACCACATCAAATTTCAATGCATACAGGCACAGTTTGAAGAAATTTCAACATTGGCCCCATTCACTATTCACTATACAGGGTCGGTGGAAGACATTTTTGATGGGTGTATTGGAAGTTCCATGACATTTCAAGAGATTTCTGACAACGATTCTATATAAGGGAATTATGAATGATGACAATGAGACATGCATGATGAACATTTATGAAAATGTGGATGATCTAAAATATTATGCAGGGACATCAGACATCCTTTAGTCTTAAATCCATCCCATACCGTCAAGGCATGTGTCTAGTCTAACCATGTCAAATTTCGATGCATACAGGCACTAATTGAAGAAATTTTAATTTTGTTCCTATTCACTGCTCACTATGTGGGGTCGGTGCATGACATTTGTGATGGGTGAATTGGAAGTTTCATGACATTTCAAGAGAGTTCCAATAAAAAGTCTACAAATGGAAATGACGAATGATGACAATGAGATGTTCATTATAAACGTTGATGAATACATGGGCGATATCCAATATTATGTGGGAACATTAGACATCCTTGAGTATTGAAACCCTCCCATACCGTCAAGGCATGTATCTAGCCTAACCATGTCAAATTTCGATGCATACAGACACAGATTGAATAAATTTCAATGTTCGCCCCATTCATTACTCACATTGAGGGGTCGATGGAAGACATTTGTGATGGGTGTATTGGAAGTTCCATGAAATTTTAAGAGAGGTCCAACAAAGAATCTACATATGGAAATGATAGATGATGACAATTATACGTCCATCATAAACATTCATGAAAACATATTGAATGATCTCAACGATTATGTGTGGACATCATATATCCTTGAGTCTTGAAACCCTCCCATATTGTCAAGGCATGTGTCTAGTCTAACCACATCAAATTTTGACACATACAGACACAATTTGAAGAAATTTCAACATTGGGCCCATTCACTGCTCACTATGTGGGATCAGTGGAAGACATTTGTGATGGGTGTATTGGAAGTTCCATGAAATTTCAGGAGAGTTATGACAACAATTCTATAGAAGGGAATGATGAATGATGACAATGAGACGTGCATGATGAAAATTTATGAAAATGTGGATGATCTCAAAGATTATGTGGGGACATTAGACATCCTTGAGTCTTGAAACCCTCCCATATTGTTAAGGCATGTATCTAGTCTAACCTTGTCAAATTTTGATGCATATAGACACATATTGGATAAATTTAAGCATTGGCCCCATTCACTTTTCACTATGCAGGGTCGATGCATGACATTTTTGATGGGTGAATTGGAAGTTCCATGAAATTTCAAGAGAATTCCAACAAAGATTCTACATATGGCAATGATGAATGATGACAATGAGATGCCCATTATGAACGTTGATGCAAACATGGACGATCTCAAAGATTATGTTGGGACATCAAACATCCTTAAGTCTTAAAACCCTCCCATACCATCAAGGAAAGTGTCTAGTCTAACCATGTCAAATTTCGATGCATACAGGCATAGATTGAATAAATTTCAACATTGGCCCCATTCACTTCTGATTGTGTGTGGTTAGTGGAAGAAATTTGTGATGGGTGTATTGGAAGTTCCATGACATTTCAAACAAGTTCTAAAAATACTCTACATATGGAAATGACAGATGATGACAATGAGATATGCATGACTCAATGATTATATGTGTGGTTGATTGATGTCATTAATCCCTTGACCATATATAATCCCTAAGAAATTAACCATTAAACTACCTAACCCCTAAGCCCCAAATACCTTATCCCTTGACCCTTAATCCCTCAAACTGTAATCCCTAATCCCTTAACCCTTAATGCCTATACCCCAAATCCCTAAATCCCCTAATCCCCAAAGACCCTATCCACTTAACCCCAAAAAACTCAACAAATTAACTATTTAGGAACATTAGGAGTTAAATTGGAAGCCAAACTAGAAGCTGAAAAGGATGCCAATTTGGATGCTAAACTAGAAGTTATATTGGAAGCTAAACTAGAAGCTAAATTGGAACCTAACTTGGAAGCTAAACTGGAAGCTAACCTGGAAGCTAACCTAGGTGCTCAGTTGGGTGCTAACTTGGGCACTAACTTGGGCACTAAATAGGGTGATAACTTAGGCACTATTATCACCTACTTTAGCGCCAACTTGGGTTTCTCAATGGAAATAATGCCATCCCAATAAATAGTGTGGACTTTAGAAAAAAAGTGGAGAAAAATACATTAAAAAAACCAATGGAAGAAAAAAAGGGAGCTAAAAAGGGAGTTAATCACAGCGTTTTGTTGTAGTGGATGGATATTTATTCCTTTGAGTTGATTATGGCTGGGGGAAGATTTGAGACTGTGGCCTAAGAATTCCATATCTAGGATGAAGAGAAAGGTTGATAGTGGATCCCCTTTCCTAATACCTCGAGAGGGGTTGCAAGTGGGTGATGGAAAGAAATTAACTAGTATCAAGAAGAAAGAAGAGGAGATACGATTACAGATCCAAGCTACCCATTCCTACTAGAAACCGAAGGATGTAAAGGTTTGTGTTAGGAAATTCTAGTTGAGCATATCATAAGCCTTGGGCATGTTTATATTGATAATCATGTTGGGTAACTTGGAGGATTTTAGGGAGTGTATGGTTTCATGCACCAGGATGATGACATCTAGGATTTTCCAACCCTCTACATTCCCTCCTTATTTGGGGGAGATAAGTTATAGTAGGATGGGATTGAACCTATTGGCTATAATTTTAGAGTTGATATTATAAATGACATTGCATAAAAATATAGATTGGAATTTTTTTGCAGAGCTAGGGGTTTGATATTTAGGAATAAGGGTTATAATGGTGGAGTTAAAGGCTTTAAGTATAGTCCTTGATTTTTGTGAATATTCCACCACTTACGATACTTCCTCACCTATTATGGAACAACATGTTTGTAATATTTAAGTGATAAAACCATCTGGGTTTGGGGCCTTATTATTTGGAAGAGATTTGAATGTGAAAGATACCTCCTCATATGATATTGGTCTCATTATACTATTTGTTTTCTCATGTGTGACTAGAGATGGTATGTTCTTTAAGGTGTTGTTTGTGGCTTCCTCTCTGTTCTCAGGTTTTTCAGTTAGTATCCCACTAAAATGTGTCCTTATTTATTCCTCAATGTCCCTATGTTTTTCTAGAGTCTCCCTTATCTCCAATTTTAAGGATTGTGTGTGGTTGTGAGTCTTTCTACTAACCATTGAATTATGAAAGAATCTAGTATTTTTATTGCCCTCCTTAAGCCACCTTATTCTGTTTTTTTGTCTCCATATAGTTTCTTCTATATTTTCCCCATTGTTTATATTTTGTTAGATGCATTGTTCCTTGGTTGTGCTTTGATTAGATACAACTTCCTTAATATTATTATCTCTTGAATCCTTTCCATGTTTGTTCCTAATTTTTGTTGGGCTTAAAAGATTTTCCCAAAGATATTTTTATTCCATTTCCTCATTGTTTTATTTATCTACTTTAATTTTCAGCATAGCTGGAACATCCTTGAGCCCTAGATTGGCCCACATTTCTCCCACTAGACTCAAATATTAGGAATGAAGTTTGGATGATCAAGATTTTTTTTTTCAAATTTGAATGGCTTGGTTTTATATATGAGAAGGTTAGTATAGGAGACAAGGATGGGCCAATGATATGAACTTGTGAAGGGGAGGGTTTCCACAGAAATGATAATTTTGTTGATATGTAATGATTCATAGCTTAGGAGGTGGTCCAATCACACTGAAACCTAATGGGTTCCTCCCCGATTATTGTTTTGGTTTTGATTTCCATTGATTTCATGGACAAAATTTAGATTCATATTTTCTAAGGTTTCTTTGAAGCATAAGTTGTCTAGATCTAGTATTCTCATGCTTCCTTTTTTCTCTTCAATGGATGTGATTAGCTTGAAATTCACTCCTAGTATCCATGGTTGTATTATATGTGGAAACCCCAAGTCTATGAAATAATCCACAAAGGATCCTTTTAGAGATGGAATTGAGGGTCCATAAAAAATCATGATGTTACCTATTTACTAGATTTCTCGAATTTTGTAATGGGCAGAGATAAAAATTTCCAAGTATTGATATTAGCTTAGAGTGATTATAGTAGGATCCCATTGTATTTCTATTCCCCCATGAAAAACCCTCAGCCTCCACCAATTATTCCTCATTATATTTCCAACATCGGTCAACAATGGTAATTATACTATCTTTGCTACACCTTTCTCATGTAACATAACTACAATTGGCTTTATTTGCAATATTCTCTTTTTAAGAGGGCACTTACTACTTGGGGTGTTGAGGCCTCTAATTTTACAAACCATTACTTTCATAATTAAACTTTGGGTTGCAATAGGAAGTATTTACCTAGAAGTTTTGTCATTTTTCCCAAGTCCACTAGTAATGATCCTTCTCCCTCGATCTTCTTCTTGGTCATTATGCATCCTCATTTTTTCTCTTCAATGTTCCCCTTAGTAAATTTCCATTGGATTGGTGTGTATAACTATTCCTCCTTATTGAGGTTTAAATGTTGTTGTGATGGGTAGTTTGCATGTTCTTTTCAAAATGTTTTTTTGCAATTTTTTGAGATTTTCTTTTGTCATGTGTATTATGGCTTGTTCCCCATGAAGGGATATGAGAGACAAGACATCCTGTTCAGGTGAGTCATCTTCCATGTTTTCCTATTGATGCAAAAAGTATCCAGAGAATACTAAGAACAACTCAGAACTCATAGAAGAAACTAAAGATGCTTAGAATGGCCTCAGTAGATAGATAAAGGGAAAAAATCAAAGTTCTCAAAACTCATTGAAAATGACATCATCGCAAAGAGCGTGTCACAAGCTTTCCAACAGTGTAAACAACTCATCAAACAAATTTACAGATCGAAAGATATTTGCTGCCAAAGTTTGTTCAACCTAGCCTAGTCAGCAAGGGGATGAGTTAGCATATGTACTGTTGATGTCAGCATCAATACACATGACGTCAAAATATATACAACATATGTGGCATGAGAAGGAGATGACACATGTCATGATGACATCATCATGATGATGTGGAAACACCAGAGGCTATCACATGTCACTCATATTTGGCATTTCTGAGTCATTTCGTGGACCAATAGAATTTTTCCACATGGGAGTCTGTAAAACCACATGGGAATTCATACAGTGACATGGCACTGACATGGCAAGTTGAGGTGGAAGGCTGATTTGGAAACTAAAGTGGAAATTCATACAGTGACATGATGTTGACGTTGAAGGATGACGATATAGTGGTTGACGTCGTCCAATAGGTGGTTTACACATGGCCCACTCATGGGATGCCATGTGGTAGTGGGAAAATTCCCAATCACAACCCATGATCAAAAATTTGAAAAGAATAAGATTTGGTGAGTCCGCCAAATCTAGAAATCGACCAACAGATAGAACCATCACCAAAGTAGTGGAATGAAATATATTCAAATATGTGTGTGTGTATATATATATATATATAAGATGCAACGGTCAATCCAAAAGGGGAGACCCACAGGCTTGACCCCGGGACTTCCTCCCTTATAAACACCTTAATATATTCTCCATAACCAATGGGCCAACGACCCCACATTCTTAACAACGTTGTGTTTATTAATTAAAACATGCATCTTCCCAATGATGGAGGAGGGAACGCATGGGTACAGAAGGGAAAGCAGTTTGAGGCAAAGTAATCAACATTTATTGCAAGTTGCAATGTACAAAAATCGAGACAAAATTCCTCTTGGGCCTAAGAGTGCAAGAGTTGGATCGAGTCATGGAGATAGTCATTTTTGGGTAATTCGACATCAGGAATTCAATGGTGTTGTTTGTTTTCTGATCTGAGAAATAATTTTGTATATTGATTTCAGAATGAGGTATAATTATGTATTTTGTCAAATTATTTTGCTAAGCTAATGAAAAATCCTACCCATTTGAGAGCAATACCCAGAGACGTAGTCCACCGGGGACGAACTCCTTTATCAAGTTTTTTTGTTCAGATTTGATTCTTATGTCTCTTCATTATTGAGTTTTTCCTTCTTTAATGGTGCACTTTAATTTATGCTCATTTAATGGAATTCTTTATAAGTCACTCAATGAAAAGATCTTGGATCATGTTGGTATCAAAGCAGTCGTCTTTGACTTGAATTGTTGAGTGTGAATTCTTACTAGGGACAAGCATAAGTGCGGTAAAGGAACTCTTAAGACTTTCAATCATAAATTTGGTCATGCATCTCGAAGGAAGAAAATGGAAGAAGAGGACAAGCATGATGAACATGAGAAAAACTTCCATATGGTCTTTTATTGCATGTCAGAAATGGTCGAACGAGTGTATGGAGACAACGAGAAGAGGATGAAGAAGAAGGGGAAGAAAAAGTAAGTATATGTTGATGATGATGCTTCAGTAAACCAAGGGGCTAGAGAAGACCCTCCTGAGCCTCCATGTTCACCATCAAGTTCTAGTTCTTCTTCCTCTGATAATTTTCATCATTCTCATCATTCTAGCCATAAAGCCTATTTTAAGAAACCATTATTAAATCTTGATGTAAAATTTTATTTACCTATGTTTAATGGATATGATAATCCTGAAAATCTAGATAATTGGATCCGACAGGTTGAAGTATATTATCGTGTTCAACATATTGTGTTCATTAAGGTTGGTTGTCATTGATGTCAACCCTTGAAGAAAGCCCTGTAGCACAAAGGTTTGGATAATGGACCCAATATTTTTTGATGTAAATATAACTCATTATTGTTTTTTCATGGTTGATAAGAAGTAAATATGGATGAACTCCAAAGTGGTCCCCTTATGGTGAAATCCCTCGTGGGAAGATGTTTTTTGGAGTAAGAGAACCCATGTGTAGTTGTGTTATAATGAAATGAAGAATAGTGAATTTGTCAGGGAAACTATCCTAGATGGATAGTTCTTTTCATGCCATTTCTGGTGGTATGTGGAATGTCACATAACCCCTGATGGTTAGAGAGTTATGGCCATGAGAAGTTAGAGACCCCAGGTTTGGGTAATGGACCCAAGTTTCTTTGATGGGTAATGGTATGAGTTATGATATATTTTCAGATAATACTATTCTATATGTATAGTACATTTCATGTCATTTCTAGTGGTATGTGGAATGTCACATAACTCCTCACGGTTTGAGAGTTACGGCCTTACAAAGTTGGAGGACCCTCATATGTCATCTAGAAGCCCAATAAGGTCAAAGTAGTCAAAGTGGTTTAAGAGATTTTAAAAGGTAAATAATAAATTGAAGTAATGAGTGTGTTATAATTCAAATTGAATACAAAATCAATTATTTCAATAATAAATTTAATGGAGAAATTAGAAGTGGGTTAACCCTAAAATAAGGAAAGTGGAGCCAAGTGACCTAGAAGATGTTTTTAAGGAAGCTACTTGGAGAGTATAAATAAGAGGCAAGGCTCTCTCATTTTAGATACACTAGAGCATATTGAATATCTATAGGTTTCTTAGGTAACCAAGGATATCTAAGCGAAAATTCTGAGGGACGATAGAAAAAACAAGGCTGAAATGCAAGGAAGGATAAATTCTTTTGATGGTGCTTCTAAGGTATGTTCTTTACAGATCATCTCAAAATTTTCACTATAAATTTTATTCTATAATGCTTCAGACCATGAAATTTCTATTCCATTGAGAAAACATATCCAAGTATCTGTGGTAAAATTTTTATCTTGTGGGTCATTGTATTTTGGAGTTACACTCTGTGGAAAATAAGGTTTGTGGCTAGTCCTGAAACTAGTAAAAAACAGGTGTTTCGGGTAAAAACGTCATAACTTCTTCATAACAGATCAAAATTTAGTGAAACAAAATGTATTGATTAGGGTAAAGTATTTAGTATTATGTGTAACTATTTTAGATCATTTCAACAAATATTTCATGAGGGGCAGACTCTACAAGTTCGCTCTCTAGAATCGGCCAGAATTCAACAAGGTATGCCATTTTTGCTATAACCCATTTTATGAGAGGTTCCAAGGAGTGAAACTTGGAGGAATTGAATTAAACACACTAAAGAAAATTATGTATCAATTTCATACCTTTATATATTACAGGTACAAAGTTATGATTACTTCAAATTAGGGTTGTTGACTAATCCAAAACTAGGCATGTAAGACTAAAAAAAAGTTTGATGAAAATTCTAGTCTCTTGTTGTTAAAGTTAAGGAAGGTTTGCAAGAATGTGATCATATACACCAGGTCTATTACAGAGCTACACATCGGATTTGGATGATGAAATTGATGAGGGCTTTTGGTTAAGGTACATGTTGAGTACACGGTTGAGACAAGTAGTTGATGATTTGGCACATACATGAGGTGTATAGTGGATGATGTCGGTACATATTGATGATTCATAGTTGATGAGTATTTGACACACATGATTGGTACATATTTGGTACATGGTTGGATGCACTTTTTTATGGTATAGGTTTAGAGCGGTATATCTCGCAATGATAGTGTGACAGTGGTTCCATCATTCTACTTCTACTTCAGGGCGGTTGGACAGGGCAATGACAGGTGGTTGTAGCCACCTTATGGTTGTAGCAGGAGAACATAGGGGGTTGTAGCCTCCTTCTGGTTGTAGCCAGAGAATTGGGGAGTTGGAGCTTCTTTCAAGTTGTAGCCTGAGAAACTAGGGGTTTGGAGCCTCCTTCCAGTTGCAGCTGGAAAACAAAGGAGGTTGGTGCTTCCAATGAATGTAATTCTTCAATACATATAAGAAAAAACATTATGTGGTTTTCTCTCAATTTGGGTTTCCACATAAAACACTGGTATACTGTGTATGTGTATGATTGTTTATTTGTTCATTGCTTATTTACTCTTTAGTTATTGGATGATAATGATACATTGATATAACACTTGGATTATATGGTTAAAAATGATTAAATTGCTCTATTACTGATTCACCCCCCCTCTTATTAATCCAACAATTGGTATCAAAGCTAGTTCCTTAAGGAAACAACTTAACCACTGGAAGGAGATCATGGATTATTATGAGAATGGAGTACCAATGTTTAATGGTCAGAATGGTTTTAAGTATGAGATGTGGAGCATAAGGACAAAAGTATTTTTACAGGCACAGAGACATTATATTTGGCTATCAGTTGTTACAAGATATGATAGTTCAAAAAGGGAAAAGACTGCAGCTAAGAAGGAACAGAGGAAAAATAACAAAATAACAATGGATTTCATCTGGGAAGGATTACCTAATCCGGTAAGAGAAAAGGTTGGTAAATTTTCATCACCAAAAGAACTTTGGGATAAGTTACATGACATATATTCTTCACCCATCATAGATTCAGAAAATGTCAAATAAAATGCAGAAACAAATCAAGAAGAATTAAGTTCACCATGTCAAGAATATTCAAAATATGAAGAGTGCATAATCACCAGAGGTATGTTGGTTTGAGTTAATTTTGAAAAACATGGACATCTTGAAATAGAATGCCATGAAGGAAATGAGACAGGAAAAATAATTGAAAAGGAAGATAATTATGAAGAAGAATTGATTAGTGCTTTAGATGAACTAAGAGAAGAAAAAAATTCACTCAAGAAAGAATTGATGAAACAAAAGGAAAGTTGTCACATTTTTGAAGAATCCCAACAGGTCATCATGAACTTAAGAACTCGGCTAGAAGAAGCCAGAAAGATTGAAGAAAATCTTGAATATCAAAAGCAGTGTTTGGAAACCAACATAGAAGCACATAAGGAAGAAGCATAAATGAGAGACAATATATTGATAGATCATCTTAAGGAAAGAACAAATGATATAAACCAGCTTGAGGTAGAGTTTGGTCAAGAAGAGAAAGGACTTGAAGAAGAGATAATCACATTAAAATTTCAGCTTGAAGAAGCGAAAAGAATAGAAGAAGTTATGAAGTCTCAGATAATGAATAAAGAAGAAGAGGTTGAGAAGATTGAAGAATAAGTTGTCACATTGAGAAGTAAAATCATCAAGCTCAACACAAACATTGATGAGACAGAAACATCCACATCAGTTATAGAGAATGAAGAGAAGCACTCTAGGTTGCTAGAAAAGAAGAATGAAGAAAATAGAAAGAGTTATGCAAAAGTACTCAAATGAAGGAATCATGGTCAACCATAATCTAAGAAAACTATTAAAGATACATCTTCAAGGGGACCATCCATGTTCAAGCCACAAAGAAGATTCAATCATGATCATGGTCAGTCATGACAAAAATTCAAAAGGACTACACCACAAAGAAGATCATTCACTCCCAGGTATGCAAATTTATTTTATGGTCATTATTTTTATTGTACTAACTTTGGACATAAGGTTGAAGATTGCAGGGATTATAAAAAAAATGTTCAAGCAAGAAGTGTTTATGTGGTTGCACGTAACATTGAGTGTTACAAATGTCATAACTATGGACACATAGCCAGTGATTGTAGAAGCATGATTGATAATTTCATGAAAGAGAATAATGATATCGGATATAAGAAAGTATGGATAAGAAAACAAGAAGAACGGGTGAACAAAGACCAGGTACCAAAGATCGTAAGATTGGCAATAAAATGAGATGAAGAAAATTCTATACAGAAAAAGAAATGTGTTAGATACAGAAAGGTTTGGAAAATAACTGAAATAAAGGAAGGGCAAGTAAATAAGGAAAAGGTTCAAGAGATTGTACTTTCAGGTATTGTAGTGAAAGATGAATCCATAGACAGAAAGAAAGAAGTCATAGCTCAGAGAGATAATGAATCTACCCATGAAGATGATGATGAATCTACCAATGAAGATGATGATGAATACACATCAAAGCAGGAATTGTTTTGAGCCATCCAACTTAGAGAATCCCAAGTAATATGAATATTAGATAGGAGGATTCTATGCGATAGCTGTGACAGACCAAAGAACCATCCTTAGAGCAACTTGCGGAGTTTGACAAGATAGATTCAGAGAAATCAGTTAGCAGAAGTACAGTTTGATAGTATAATGATAAATGGGTTAGCAGTATGGACAATTGTGCAAGTAAAGTCTTGAATAGTATCGACAGATATGGATTCGTAAGAACACTTAGCAGGTTTGGATAGATATATGATAGTGGACGAGAGCATGGATTCATAGATTGGTTCAGAGAGTGGTTCAAAGACAAAGGAACATTATCGTAATGAATGATAATTACATAGGAAATGGCTCAAACAATGCTAATGGATTATAAATTGACAGATATTTTTTGGAAATAGGTAGTGCATACAATAGTTCACATTCAAAATAGAGTAATGCTCATAAACAACACTGGAAAAACTCCCTACGAGCTATGGAAAGGAAGACCAGCAAATGTGAAACACTTCAGAGTTTTTGGAAGCAAATGCTACATCAAAAGATAATATGGAAGAATGGGAAAGTTTGACTCTCATGTGGACAAAGGAGTACATGTTGGTTACTCAAGTACAAGGAAAGTATACAAGTGTTACAATATGAGATTGAACAAAATTGTGGAAAGCATCAATGTAACAATTAATGAAACAGGAAGAACAAAATCAAAGGAAGAAGAAAATGAATCAATGGAACAACCTTCCGAAGAAGAAGCAGAAGATGGAAAGGAAGTAGAAGAGGAAGATGAAGAAAATCCAATGGAAACAAAAGAGCAAGTTCAACAAGTGTCTCCAAAGACACCTAGTAAACGAGTATAGAAGAATCACCCTTCAGATCAGATTATCGGAAACAATGATGTAGGAGTTGAGACTAGAAAAATAATTTGTTCACCGGAACAAACACACCTAGCACTCTTATATACAATTGAACCAAACTGTTTTGAAGAAGCCAGCAAGGATGAATTTTGGAATAAGTCCACGGATGAAGAATTGGATCAAATAGAGAAAAATGACACTTGGGAATTGGTTCCAAGACCAAAAAATAAGAATGTGATCGACACAAAATGGGTTTTCAGGAATAAATTAAATGAAGATGGACAAGTTACAAGGAACAAATCTAGATTGGTATGTAAAGGATATTCTTAGATTGAAGGAATCGACTTTGAAGAGAAATTTGCCCCAGTTTCCAGAATGGAAGTAATCCATTTGCTTTTAGCTTATGCATGCTCCAAAAATGTTAAATTATATCAGATGGACGTAAAATCAGCTTTTCTGAATGGGGAACTTGAAGAACAAGTCTAAATTGAACAACCAGAAGGATTTCAGTTTTCATAGAACACAGATTTTGTGTGTAAATTAAAGAAGACCTTTTATGGTCTAAAACAGGCTCCTAGAGCATGGTACTCCAGACTGGATAAGTATCTACAGCAGGTAGGGTTCAGAAAAAGAAGTGTAGACAACAACTTCTACATCAAGGTAAGTCAAGGTAATATTTTATTAATTGAAGTTTATGTTGATGATATTATTTTTGGTAGTGATGATGACAGGTTAAGCCAAAAATTTGCAAAATATATGCAGAAAGAATTTGAAATGTTGCTATTTGGAGAACTATCCTTCTTTCTAGGACTTTAGATACATTAAAGCAACCAAGGAATTTTAATTTCTCAAACCAAGTATATTAGATAAATGTTAAAGAGGCTCGGAATGGAAGATTGCAAACCAGTTGTCACTCCTATGCAAACCAGTTGCAAGTTGAGCAAAGATGATGATTCAAATTCTACAGATCAAAGGCAATTCAGGTCAATGATTGGCATCCTATTGTATGTAACAACATCCAGACTAGATGTAATGTAAGAAGTTGGATAGGTGACATGATTTCAAGGAGCGCCAAAGGAATCACATGTATTAGCAGTGAAGAGGATTTTCAGATATCTCAAAGGAACAAAAGCGTTTGGGCTATGGTATCCAAAAGGAAAGGATCTATCACTAATTGCCTACATAGACGCAAATTGGGAAGGCTGTATTGATGACCAACGAAGCACCAGTGGAGAAACATTCTACTTGGTTGAGTGTTTATTATCATGGATGAGCAAGAAACACTCATCAATATCTCTATATACATTCGAGGTAGAGTATATTGCAGCAGCAACATGTTGTACACATGTTATTTGTATGAAACAAACTTTGACAGATATACAGGTTGAGTATTGTTGTTCCCGAGTTTATGTTTTACGGCTATAAAACATACAGTCAAGGCATCCATAAATGATTTAAAAGGAATGATTTAGAAATAATAATTTAAAAGAAGATAAAGGAAAAATTAGTTTATCAACTATCTTTGTCTTGCTTCTTGTTGTTCTTGGATGCTAATGTCACGTTCAATAGAAGCCCATGATCGTTCTAGTTCTACCCGGTTGGTTGTTGTTTCTAAAATGGTGTTAAATAGGTTTAAAGCGATGCTAGTTTGATCTTGGAGTCCGGGTTCAATATTGGGCTATCTAACACTTGGAACAGTCATGGAGGATAAATCTTTATTTATTTATAAAAGGGTTTTAATCAATTTGTTACTTCAGATTTCCAAAGATGAGATCAAGGAAAACAATTTCAAAATCTAAAACAGTAATGTAAACACATTCAAGGTCGTTTCCTGGTTTTGTAACACTTTCATGAATTATGAACAACAGATGAACACTACAGAGAAATACAAGGCTTTGATCAAGAAAGAATCTTATATTTCCATAGACAATAATGAAAGAAAAGACGAGGTTTCTAACAAGGGTTAAGTATTAAGGAACAAAAGCTTCACAGGTCTTGAAATTACTAAAAGCGATTTCAGAGGAAAAACTGTAAAACATTTGACATCCAAACCAATCTGAAATATAAATCTCTGATATATATATATAGCTTCAAATTGATTTACTTGTTAGATATAACATTAAAAGGAAAAATTCAACAGAGTATGACAAACATGGAGAAGACACATAGTTACAAAATTGCAAGATCCAGAATCTCGTTTGCGATTTATATTCTGATGTATTTCAAAACTGATGTTACCAAAATGGCTATCTCCAAAATTTTAGAAGCCATTTCTTAGCCTCTAGAAACTATATTTATACCTTTTCATCAAATTTTATCATCGGTCATTAACCAACTTCCCAATATTACAGTTACATAAAAATAATGTCAACCGTTTACAATTTCTAATAATAAAAACAATTTAAAAAAGGTTTCAAGTTTGTATTGGCGAACTTTCTTTTTCTGTATCAACACACAGAACACATTTTGCCAAAAAATTTACTGAGGTCCTTGAAGCTTCGGGTATTTCATTGGCTTCAAATGAGAAAAATCTCCTCTGTAATTCTGGCAACCGACCTCCTATCATTCTTTCTGTGAACTTAACAATTTTCAATTTTAAACTTGAAGTAACCATCCACTTGTTGATCTCTGTGATGTTGATCAATTTGATGTTTACAATTTCTTCTTTCTTTTCCTGGAGCTCTTCTCTAAACCTTAGTTGATGCTTGGTTATATCGTCTTCGCCTAACAAACCGGAACAACCATCTATTCCGATATTCACTGAATCTCTTTCCAAGAGATCGAAGAGTCCTTGGCAATCTTCATTAACTTCCCTTGCGATTCATTTATATTCAGCCAATCTTGATTCCATACTTTAATCATTATATCTCCTTTAACTTGTTCAGAAATTGATAATTTATGTGTCTTTCTAATTTATTCCTTTGATGAGGAAGCCACTGCTTTCTGAAAGGTTGTCCTAGCTGCTTTTGCCTCTCTTTCTTTCTGAAACACATTTTCCAACAACTTATTTGATTCCTGAAAATAATTCTAGATTATTTCTAGATTCAAGAATACTTTCTTTTGTTCCTCCTCTATTCTTGCATATGTCTCAGATGCCTGTGTCCTAAAATGTTCAAGTTCAACTACCTGGTTAGTAATAGAAATAATCTTATCATGCAATTGTTTGTTTTCTTCTCCTAGCTTTTGAACTTGTTCTTGTGTGACCTGTATTAAATGTTTTGCCTCATCCAACTCTTTATTTACTTTTTGGATTTCTTGCATATCTTTGAGTCTAGCTTGTTCTATACCTTTCTGTATTCCCCAAGCAATATTTCTTTCGCTTTCTTTTATTTTGTCTTGCAACAGAATTATTGTTTGATCTTTTTCTTCAAGCATAGTTGTTAAATTTCCCACATAATACATATTAGTTGATGCTATAGCACCCATTGTTCCTTCTAATTCTATAGAGAATTCTCCTTCCTTGATTTTCTTTCCATCTATGATAACTCTATGCCTTTTAATTGTTCTTTCTCCTCTCGGGTGAATTTCTTGCTTCAAGACTACTCTTCGCTTTTTGCTGAAAAAATAATCTGACGAGGGGATTTCATCTCTTGAAATCAGCTCTAGGTCACTGACATACAAAACTCCTTCATGAGGGGTTCTGAAAGTAGGCTGTAATGGAGTTAAATATGTTATAGGACTACCAAGTTCTTTTGAAGCAGTTCCTCGAATCTTTTCTGGAACATCATCAAGATTTATTGGACTTGTTTCCAGTCCTTTCCTTTCTCTATCCCTGGCTCTTTTATCTAAGAACCTTCTGTGTTTTGAAGAGGTTTTTCAGCATCCTTCAACTTATCTTTGTCATCGGTTTTACCCTGAGTATTAGTTTCAAACCCTAGAGGGGTTTCTTCCTGTTCTGGCAATAAGGTCAAAATTTCACCCTGTAAAATCTTCGGTAGACAGCTTCGCCTATGCCTTTGAAAAGATGCGAACCCATCCTGTGAGTCAGGGGGCAAGGCTTTTACTCTGTTCTACACTTCCTCATAAGGCTTAACATCTTTGAAAATATCATCATAAACATAAACTTCATGTTCATATGCTTTTAAATTACAATGTATGTAATGCCGACTAATTATTTGGTAAGGGTCATGTTTTATGTGCTCAATGTTTACTAACTTCACTTACTCCAATGAGTTGGCCTCTGCCTTAGAATGGCCTAAATTTGATAAAGTAAATTTCCCGACATGAACAGGGAAAGTTGGTCATGCCTTTTTCTAAAGGGATTTTAATTCTAACCCAATACCACCCTTGGCCAACTGATAAGCTACTTCTCTGCATATCAATCTATCTGGTAAGAATTTCGGGAGTGCGTGAGGAGGAATGGAACAACCATAGACCCTAACATAGGAAAATTTTTCCTCAATAAACCAATCGGCAACAGATATAAGACTTTCTATGACTGCATTAGAAATGCGAGGGGGTTCGCATCCAAAAAATAATTTATGCATAGGAATAATTACAAAATGACAAACATCGTAAAATGTTTCTTTAGCATTTTCTTCCCAGAGGGTTGAGTGATATTTATGAACAGGCTCTGGGCAGGAAACACTCCAACTCCAATTCATTAATGGAAATGGGGTCATAAAACAAATGGAATCCATAATATAAGCAGACATATAAAAAGACACTGGTTGTCCTTTTGACTTGGCTTCTTTATACTTTAAAATTTCTTGTGTCAGGTTATCCCATAAAATTTTATGCCAGTTGAAACCATTTCCATTTCCAACTTCTTCTAAGAAGGGTACCCAGTCTGCATGAAAGTGACAGGGATCTTTCCTTCCGAAAAGTCTGCATAACATCATGGCTACATAAACCATATACTCATTTAAGGATGCTGTGGCATAAATACCCTAATAATCAGCCCTAAATTTTGCTTCAGACCTTGCCCATCCTTTAATCATGTCGGGGTATGTCTGATCTGCCTCAATACATTCTTTTCTCTTAAATTCAGCTAAAAACTTAGCATTAAAGGTGTGTTTATAATTCAGAGATAGTTTATACATTACTTGAATGTGCTCAGGCCGAAATGAGCCGACAATAGCTCCTTGCTCGTTCTGGATACTCCTTGTTGGGATATCTACTTTATCCAGAGCCCAGCCAACCATCTCAGTATATGGCACCAGCCTCAGACGCGCAGGAACTTTATGAAGTTCAGACTTAGCAATGTCCCGTAGATGATTTTCAGAATCAAGGTCAGCATACTTTAGCTCGTCCTCCAGCAAGTCGGAAATTCCATTCCATGATTTGATGGAGTGAATGGCATGTGGAGTAGTATCAGAGATAATGTCACCTTCCTGTGGTTCTTCGTTTTTCTTCTGTGATTTTTTAGGTGCCATAGCTATGTGTTTGACTTGAGAACCTATCACAAAAAGTGGTTGAATAAGCTCAGCTTTAGAATGAAAACACAGACGTTTCGAACGTTTACTTAGAATATATCATAAAAATATTGAGATTTGTACATCTGTAATGAAATTAAATCTTTCAATGCAAAAAATATTTCCGGAGATATGTATTTAATGTCCATACTTAGGCTTTCTTGGCCTTTTCAAAATAAAAAGAGAAACTTGCTTAATCGGACAACGATGCATTAATGAACACTCAAAGAAAGATTAACTTTAAACCTGTTTAGAAAGTGGATTTATTAGTGTTAATTTTGAGTCAAATTTGAAAACATGATTTTTCGAGGTTTCACCAATCTTGATGTCGAAAAATATGTCATCGAAGAAACCCGATTGTCGAAATCGCGAAATCATGATGTATTCATTAAAATTTAAACATTTTTAGTATGTTCATTAATCAAGATTAGACTTTCTCAGGATTTCGTTAATTAGAATTCCGAAAATCGGGATTTCAGGAAACCTGATGACATGAGACATGCTCTCACGGAATTGTGAATCGCGAAATCGCGATGGCGCTTTTCTTTTAATCAAGATTTAACTTATCTTAATTAACTAAGTAATTAATATTAAGGTCAAAACATGATTAGTTAATTTAACATAAACTGTGGATCGGGATTTCAGAAATCGAAAATTCAGGAAACATGATTACAAGATATATGATCTTATTTAACCGCGAATCTCGATATCGCGACGTGATTAACTTAATATTTAAACCCTCTTAAAAGATAATTAAGTAATTTGTGTTTTGATTAAGTCTTAAAGTATCGGGAGATCGGGAATCGAGTTTTCACAATTCGTTTTGCATCAAAAAATTGTTTACGGAAAACCCCGAATCCTGATTTCTTTAACATTCGAATGAAAAACTCGCGAGTTTAAAAATTATACTCCTTTTAAATAATTTTTCGAAGAGTGTTGGAAAATTTTATATTTTTGTAAACTTTTATCTGTTCTTTATTCAAAAATAATA
Organism: Picea engelmannii; assembly: GCA_009831015.1. Taxonomy (NCBI): domain Eukaryota; kingdom Viridiplantae; phylum Streptophyta; class Pinopsida; order Pinales; family Pinaceae; genus Picea; species Picea engelmannii. The sequence goes on from ML780584.1 coordinate 82,516, forward strand.
AATAAAAAGGTATCGCGAATTTAGAATTGACGAAATTCTTGTTTTAGGAAAGCCGAAAACTTAAAGACTCAAAAAGTAAAAATCTAGGCCTTAAGGATAAAAGATTTTAAGATATGTTTCAACATAGGCTCCAACTGGGGACCTCGTCTCCCTGCGGGACGAGGAGAACATGCAGACTCAGTGCCTTCATTGGGTAAATGGTGTCAAGGGTTTATCTCTGATAAACTGTTAAAGGAGAGGAAAAAGAGATTTTATAAAACCTGTGAAAATCTTTTCAAAACTTTTATTTGCTTTAAAATCAGTTGTAATCTTCTTCATAATATTCTCTTTCCCATTCTAAATTTAAGCTAGTATTAAGATGATTAGAACAATCTTAGGAAACTCAACAGATTTGTAAATTTCATCTTGCATCAATCGAACTAAAATTTATATTTTTTAATTGGGGAGCTCTATTTTGACTTGAGACGAATATCCAATTTTGAAAAATTGATAACTAGAATAGATTTATAGATAAGTATGACAAACTTACAGACACCTCAGATATTGCTTCACTGTCAGCGGGCCTGTTCAGTACCCTGGTGAAGTTATTTGTCCCTTTTTACTGAATTTCCTTTCACCGCTTCGAGAGCTAATTATATTTTTATACTCAGATATTGCTTCACTGCTAGCAGGCCTATTTAGTACCCCGATGAAGTTATATGTTTCTTTTATATTTAGACGAGGGAAATCATTTAAATCAGTTTCCTTTCATTGAATCTAGGACTAGATGGGGGAAATCAAATATGAATTTCCTTTCACCATCTGTCTTATAGTTAACTTGTGCATACGAAGCGGGGGCAATCAGTGATACTTAAAATATCAGGGGTGGTTATCTCTGTAAAAATTTATAATAGAGGTTTGCCAACTTGTTTTGATTATTCTAGACCAATATTTTTCAACCTTCAAAACCCCTCAGTCTGTAGAGAAAATGGGAAAAATTATTTTCAGGGGTTTTCTTTTGAGCAAGCTTAAAACCTCAGACAAACTGTCAAGAAACTTAAGATAGTTAAAATCAACTCAAACATAACCAGTTTTAGTCAGAGAATAAGAACTATGAAAATTGACCCTTCTGAATTAAATCATTTGTTGATTTTCAAGGTTAATACATAATCTCTCCTACTCTGATAAGAAAGTTCGAAATCATGAAAGATGGTATCGATGGTATTAAAGGAGATGTTCAACAATATATAAGTCGGAAACCTAAGTTATGATTTCAAAAACAACTCTTTGGACTTTTCTTCTTATTTAAATTTTTATTTACATATATATATATATATATATATATATATATATTTTCTTTTACAAAATGAGAAGGGGTTTTCAAAAAATAAAAAACAAAGTGGTATATACAATGAGATTTTTTGTGAATCAATTATTCCATATAATGCTTTAAAAAGCGCCCATTAACAGGGGCGTTCAAGATCTTACCATCCAAATTTTCAAGCAGAAAAGAATTTTTTCCTTCGGAAGATGCTACCTTAAATGGTCCATACCAAATATGATCGAATTTACCATTTTTTCCTGAATCCTCCTTTCGAGCATCCCACCTCAAAACCAGGTCCCCTGGGAGAAAGTTCTTGTCCTTAACTTTACGATCAAATAATGTCTTCATATCATCCTGGTACTTCTGCATCTTTTCATCTACTACAACCCTGTGTTGATGAACTTCAATCAGTTGATTTATTCTTCTTGTGAGAGGATTTGGTTCTTCCTTCTCATCTTTCCATAGTTTCATCATAGGGAGTGCTAGATTTATGGGCAACACTACATCAGTTCCATACACCATTTGAAATGGAGAAGTACCGATAGAATTCTTTGTGCCTATCTGATTTGCCCATAGAGCATATTTTAAATGTAAGTGCCAACATTTTTTATTTTCATTTAACACTTTCTTGATTATACTGATCAAGCTCTTGTTAGAAGATTCTGCCAGACCATTTCCCTGCGGGTAGTATGTTGTGGAATGTCCCAACACAATATTATATTTCTGGCAAAAACTGGCCATTGCCATAGACTTAAAAGCCTGTGCATTGTCTGTGACTATCTTTCTAGGACAGCCGAACCTGGACAAGATATTTTCTTCTAAGAAGTCTATAACTACTGAATCAGTAGCCTTCCTTGTTGGGATAGCTTCCACCCATTTGGTGAAATAGTCTGTAGCAGTCAAGATCCATCTGTGTTGGGCACTTGAATGAGGATTAATCTCACCTATGAAGTCAAGTCCCCATTGTTGAAAAGGATCTTATGTCTTGATTGGGACTAATGGAATCGTTGGTAGCTTATGTTTTCCTGCAAAGAATTGGCAGGGGCTGCAAGCTCCTACCTTAGCATTGATATCTAGGAAAATTTTAGGCCAGTAATAACCAGCCCTCAAGATTTTATATACTGTAACTCTCCAAGCGTGGTGTCCTCCACAGACTCCTTCATGAAATTGACTTATAACTTCCTCTGTTTTTTATTCGACTAGACAAACTAAGAGGAAACCAAGCGGGTCTTTCCAGTATAATCATTTTTTAGAAGTAGAGTATTTAACTGCATGCAGCTTTAGCGTTCTAGCTTTGGATGGAGACAAGTCAGTTGGACATTTCAAAGTTAATAAGTATGTTAGTATGTCCTTGTACCAATTCGATGACGTGAATTTCTCCTCGATCTTGTTTTCGACTATTTGGTCATCAAGTTCATTCACGTCTATCCATCCTTCTTCCTCCTGAGCATTGTTTATCCCAAGAGCCCTGAAATTGGATTCAGCTAAAAGTTTAGCTAAACCCTGCCCTTTTACCAATTCGGTCGGTTTAACCTCCAAATAAAACTCTTGAATTTTTGCAAGCCATCTCCCTCTTTTACCATCACTGTCTGCCTGAACCAAGATATCCTTTACAACACTAGTGGGTACATATGCAATCACTTTAGAATGTAAAACATAACTTCTGAAAGCTTTTAATGCTTTTACCATAGTATACGCTTGCTTTTCCATTATATTGTATTTTAGTTTTGCATCTCTGAGGATTTTGCTAAAGAAGGCTATAGGTTGTTCGAAACCTTCTTCATTCTTTTGAAGGAGTACAACAGCAAGTGTGTGTTCAAAGGAAAATGAAAAAATAAGAAAATCTTTGAGATAATCGGGACTCACTAGTACTGGTGCCTCACTTATAACTTTTTAATATGGGTGAAGGATGCCTTAGCTTCTACTGTCAACTTTACTTCACTGTTTTTTCTGAGCATATCTGTAATCAATTTAACAATTTCAGCGAAGTTAGGAATAAATCTTCTCAAGAAATTAATTTTTCCTAAAAATGATTGAATTTCTTTAACATTCCTAGGAATAGCTATTGTATCTATAGCCTATACTCTTTTAGGATCAATCCTAATTCCATCTCAGGATACGATATGACCCAACAACTTGCCTTCCTGCATAGCAAAATGAGACTTTTTAGGATTTAAGGATAGACCAAACCTACGACATTTTTCAAATGTTTCTTTGAGATGAATTAGGTGGTCTTCATCTGATTTTGAAAAAATAGTAAGATCATCCAAATAGATTACTACAAACTTGTCCCGTTCACCGACGAAAGCAATATCCATTGCGCGTTGAAAAGTAGCTCCTGCATTCATTAGTCCAAATGGCATTTTATCATACATAAACATGCCCCAAGGAGTGGTAAATGCAGTTTTTTCTTTGTCAAGCTCACTAACGACAATCTGATTATAACCTGAAAATACGTCAATCATTGACAATCTATTAGCCCCTACTACTTTTTCAAGTACATGGTCCATTTTAGGTAGAGGATAATTATCTTTAAGAGAAGATTTATTAAGATTCCTGAAATCAACACATAATCTGATTTCCCCATTTTTCTTTCTAACTGGGACCAAATTAGCTACCCAATCAGAATATCTTAGGGGTACAATTATATTAGCATCAAGAAGTTTTTTAACTTCTCATTCGATAACAGGTAATTAAATAGGGTTAAATTGTCGGAGTTTTTGTTTGAACGGTTTGACGCCTGGTTTGAGAGGTATTTTATGTTCAATTACAGAAGTGTCATATGTTTTCAATTCTTCGTATGACCATGCGAAAACATCTTTATACTTTCTTAATAACTCTGTGTATCTGTTTTTGTTTTCTGTTGATAAATATTTGGATAGTTTAACCATTCGGGGGTTATCTTCAGTTCCTATATTACAATATTCAACCTCCTTTGGTTGGGGTTGTAGAGTAGTCTTAGAAGTGATGTCAGTTTGATTAAAAAGTCTTTCCAAAGGGATTAGACCCTTGGGGATTTGGTTGTTCTTGAGAACAAGAATTCGGTGGTTTGCAATTTTATCATGAAATTCTTTAGAATCTTCACCTTCTTGCATGATCCAAATAGGATCATTTTGATTTTCCTGATCGGTATGTGTTTCTGCAAATTCATCTAAAGATTCTAGAAATTTTCGAAGCTGCTCATCATCTTCAAAAACCTGCCAATGTTGTATATTATTTGGTATTTAAGGGCGATGCCTCATTTGTATATGATATTTTAAATTAAAAGCAGTTGGGGGTGTAAAAGTTGATGCAGCTTTGGCTAAAGCATCAACTTGTTGATTCTCGGATCTTGGGACGAAATGGAAATTCACAGAAGTGAAGAAGTTCTTGATTAAATCCCAGACACAATTCCTATAGGACCGTAATCTAGGATGCTTAGCCTGATATTGCCAATTCACTTGTTTTATAATTAACTCTGCATCACCAAATACTTTGAGTTTCTCAATCTTCATCCTTCTAGCAACTTCTAGTCCTAGCACTAAAGCTTCATATTCACATACATTATTTGTACAATCTATATTCCATTGGAGCCTATATGAAGAAGGAATAACAAATTGATCATCGAGAGTGATAAGAAGTACTCCTGCCCTAGATCCAAGATAAGACGAAGCACCATCAAAATACATTTTCCATACACCAGTACTATATACATTTTTCTCTATTTCTTTTTTTTTCAATTTTTTCTTCTGTACATTTATCATCTACATCTATTTCAAAATCATCATCTAAAGTTAATATACAATTCCCTAAATCGTGGTCGGAAATACACACTGGATGATTGTTAGGGTTTTTCGGGTCACCTACAGTAAATGCTAACCTAGTCTCTCTATAAAGATGAGTGAATTGGCCTCCGAAAACTGGAATTGTAGCGTAAGTCATATCTAGCTGAAGGGATCCTCCAAGCTTAGCACCCCATGATATAGATAATAGCATACCATACTTTGAGGGAATGTCAGCGACAACTACATCCATAAGAATACTTTTAGCAGGTATCTGAGCCAAACCTACTACCAGGTCTTTAATCATACCTATGCATTTTACTTTCCTCGAATCGAAAGAATATAAATCACCATAGGGTCTTGTGATTTCCATACCAAGTTTTTCCATTATTGCCTTTGGCATAACATTGTGGGAAGCACTGGAATCCAACATGCAGTTATGGAGAAGGTGATCAAATAGGGTTAATGTAATATAAAAAGGATCCATTGTGTCTCTTGCACCTTCAACGTGTGGACCGAAGACTAAGATAGGTTTGTCATCCTCTAAATTAATAGCGTCAGCCTGGCTTTCATCTTCGGAAAAATTAATCATTTTGGTGATTTGTTTTCTGTATATAGGGTTTTTAGCTAAATCAACAAGGGGAATAGGAATTTTGATTTTATTTATTTCATTTTCCAAATTAAAGTTTCCTAGAGCCTTGTCATTTTCGATGTCCGAGGCTTCCATACTTTTCTTTTCAGTTTTACGTTGAGATGTGACCTTGTTTTCTTTTATAGGGGTTTGTGTCTTCACAGGGAGTGTTCCTACGGGTTCTGACTGTATAGGTAGCATATCAACTGTGTTTCTTTTTGCAGACTGTTTATCTGCAACCTTTGGAGTTACCTCATCGGTCTCGTTTCTCGGCAAAATCTTTTTTGTCGGAACATTTGGGAGATTTTTATTTCTTGGTCTCAAATTATATTTTCCATGTAATTCAACAATAATATCATCTGCAATATTTTGATATATGGAATCATCAGTAATATTATTGTTAATCTGTCCATCTGATGTACTTTCTTTATTTAAATATGCTTCGTAATCCTGTCTAGATAAATAAGGGTATTTATTATCATCTCCAAGGTTACTAATATCTTCATCGATTTCTTCAAAATCTCCTAAATCTTCTTCTTCGATGTAGTTTTCACTTTTAAAAGGTGTTTGAACTTTTTCGATCTTCATTTTTAATTATTTTCTGTGGTCCCTAAGGTTTAGGATTTCTTCGAAAATCTTTTTTGGGGAAATTATCTCTTTTCGATTTCTCTAGTTCCATTTTCGAGAGCTTGTTTGAAAGTTCTCGAATGACCCTAGCCATCTCTTCTATTCTATCTCCAGAGGATTTTCCTGACCCTGAAGGTCCACCTTGTTCTTTAAATTTTTTATTTTCTTTGTTTCCAGTTTCAGTCTTTACTTTAAGCTTCCCTGATGCCATCATATTGGATTCGATTTGAACCGCATCGTCCTGCATTTTTGTGAGGTCTATTGATCTTCTTTCCCTTAATAATAAGGCAAAGTCAGGATCAAAGGCACTAGAAAAAGTCACTTTTGCTGTGAAGGTTTAACTTCAACTGGAATCTTATTATACAACTTATTGAACCTCTGTGTGAATTCTAAAATTGATTCAGAGTTTTTCTTTTTAAGGGCTCCGAATTCTGTCAAGTAATAGAGGTGGTCCTTCCTCTCTCCCCATTGTCTAACAAATGCACTTTCAAGTTCTTCATAGGATTTTAAAGAGCCAGCTATTAGGGATCAGAACCAAGTCCTCACCTATCCCTCAAAAGTTTGAACAAGGAGCCTAGAATAAACATCTTCATGTTCTATTCCGAGTATATCAGCAAATTGATCAGAAAAGTTTATATGCTCTTGGGCAGTCAAATCACTTCCCCTGTAAATTTTAGAAGGCTTTTCATATAGTTCTCATGAAGATCATGAAGAGGAACAGGAAGAACAAGGGGAGTGTATCTTGCAGCCACTTTAGCGAAAATCCCAGGAAGTGGTACTTGACCACCTCCAGGGGCACCGCCTCCAGCTCTAGCACCTCCTTGTGCAGCCATGGTTAGATTTGGGACTGAAGTTTGGACAATGTGAGGAGAATATTCTGGGAGATTTGGAGAAGAAACTTCAGGAAATGAGAAAGTATCAAATGAGGGGGGAAGTGAAAGTGATCTTTCAAGAGTTTCTGATGAGTTTGATTGTGTAAAATTAGGCTAATCTATAGTATATGTGGATAAAATTATTTGTTTAAGTGATTTTCGTGATTTTAAATTTTTTTCCGGATCAGAGACTGGCGAAGTCTATTTACTATCCGGGTTTTTTCTGGTGTTCTTATGGCTACTAGCCAGTTTATTTAGTGTGGAGTCGCCAAGTGAAAAAAATTTAGCCTTAGAAGGTTTTTCGTTCTTGTTCACTATCAACAACATAAATTGTCAATGTCGTTCTTCCCAGGGAAATAATTTGTTTCTTCGTTCCCCGACAATGGTGCCAAAAAGATGTTGTTCCCGAGTTTATGTTTTAAGGCTGTAAAACATACCGTCAAGGCATCCGTAAATGATTTAAAAGGAATGATTTAGAAATAATAATTTAAAAGAAGATAAAGGAAAAATCAGTTTCTCAACTGTATTTGTCTTTCTTCTCGTTGTTCTTGGATGCTAATGTCACATTCAATAGTAGCCCATGATCATTCTAGTTCTACCCGGTTGGTTGTTGTTTGTAAAATGGTGTTAAATAGGTTTAAAGAGATGCTAGTTTGATCTTGGAGTCCGGGTTCAATGTTGGGTTGTCTAACACTTGGAACAGTCATGGAGGATAAATATTTATTTATTTATAAAAGGGTTTTAATCAATTTGTTACTTCAGATTTCCAGAGATGAGATCAAGGAAAACAATTTCAAAATCTAAAACAGTAATGTAAACTCATTCAAGGCCGTTTCCTGGTTTTGTAACACTTTCATGAATTGTGAACAACAGACGAACACTACAGAGAAATACAAGGCTTTGATCAAGAAAAAATCTTATATTTCCATAGACAATAATGAAAGAAAAGACGAGGTTTCTAACAAGGGTTAAATATTAAGGAACAAAAGCTTCACAGGTCTTGAAATTACTAAAAGCGATTTCAGAGGAAAAATTGTAAAACATTTGACATCCAAACCAATCTGAAATATAAATATCTGATATATATATAGCTTCAAATTGATTTACTTGTTATATATAACATTAAAAGGAAAAATTCAACAGAGTATGATAAATAGGGAGAAGACACATAGTTACAAAATTGCAGGATCTAGAATCTCGTTTGCAATTTATATTCTGATGTATTTCAAAACTGATGTTACCAAAATGGCTATCTCCAAAATTTCTGAAGCCATTTCTTAGCCTCTAGAAACTATATTTATACCTTTTCATAAAAATTTCTCGTCGGTCATTAACCAACTTCCTAATATTACGGTTACATAAAAATAATGTCAACCGTTTACAATTTCTAATAATAAAAACATTTTAAAAAAGGTTTCAAGTTTGTATTGATGAACTTTCTTTTTCTGTATCAACACACTGAACACATTTTGCCAAAAACTTTACTAAGATCCTTGGATCTTCGGGTATTTCATTAGCTTCAAATGAGAAAAATCTCCTCTGTAATTCCAGCAACCGACTTTCTATCATTCTTTCTGTGAACTTAACAGTTTTCAATTTTAAACTTGAAGTTACCATCCACTTGTTGATCTCCGTGATGTTGATCAATTTGATGTTTGCAATTTCTGCTTTCTTTTCCTGGAGCTCTTCTCTAAACCTCAGCTGATGCTTGGTTATATCGACTTCGCCTAACAAACCGAAACAACCATCTGTTCCGATATTCACTGAATCTCTTTCCAAGAGATCGAAGAGTCCTTGGCAATGTTCATTAACTTCCCTTGCGATTCGTTTATATTCAGCCAATTTTGATTCCCATACTTTAATCATTATATCTCCTTTAACTTGTTCAGAAATTGATAATTTCCGTGTCTTTCTAATTTCTTCCTTTGATGAGGAAGCCACTGCTTTTGCCTCTCTTTCTTTCTGAAACGCATTTTCCAACAACTTATTTGATTCCTTAAAATAATTCTGGATTATTTCCAGATTCAAGAATGCTTTCTGTTGTTCCTCCTCTATTCTTGCATATGTCTCAGATGCCTGTGTCCTAAAATGTTCAAGTTCAACTACCTGGTTAGTAATAGAAATAATATTATCATGCAATTGTTTGTTTTCTTCTCCTAGCTTTTGAACCTGTTCTTGTGTGACCTGTATTAAATGTATTGCCTCATCCAACTCTTTATTTATTTTTTGGATTTCTTGCATATCTTTGAGTCTAGATTGTTCTAGACCTTTATGTATTCCCCAAGCAATATTTCTTTCGCTTTCTTTTATTTTGTCTTGCAACCGAATTATTGTTTGATATTTTTCTTCAAGCATAGTTGTTAAATTTCCCACAGAATACATATTAGTTGATGCTATAGCGCCCATTGTTCCTGCTAATTCTATAGTGAATTCTCCTTCCTTGAGTTTCTTTCCATCTGTGATAACTCTATGCCTTTTAATTGTTCCTTCTCCTCTCGGATGAATTTCTTGCTTCAAGACTGCTCTTCGCTTTTAGCTGAAAAAATAATCTGACGAGGGGATTTCATCTCTTGAAATCAGCTCTAGGTCATTGACATACAAAACTCCTTCATGAGGGGTTCCGAAAGTAGACTGTAATGGAGTTAAATATGTTATAGGACTACCAAGTTCTTTTGAAGCAGTTCCTCGAATCTTTTCTGGAACATCATCAAGATTTATTGGACTTGTTTCCAGTCCTTTTCCTTTCTCTGTCCCTAGCTCTTTTATCTAAGAAACTTCCGTGTTTTGAGGATGTTTTTCAGCATCCTTCAACTTATCTTTGTCATTGGTTTTACCCTGATTATTAGTTTCAAACCCTAGAGGGGTTTCTTCATGTTCTGGCAATAAGGTCAAAATTTCACCCTGTAAAATCTTCGGCAGACAGCTTCGCCTATGCCTTTGAAAAGATGCAAACCCAGCCTGTGAGTCAGGGGGTGAGGCTTGTACTCTTTTCTGCACTTCCTCATAAGACTTAACATCTTTGAAAATATCATCATAAACAAAAACTTCATGTTCATATGATTTTAAATTACAATGTATGTAATGCCAACTAATTATTTGGTAAGGGTCATGTTTTCTGTGCTCAATGTTTACTAACTTTACTTCCTCCAATGACTCAGCCTCTGCCTTAGAATGGCCTAAATTTGATAAAGTAAATTTCTCGACATGAACAGGGAAAGTTGGCCATTCTTTTTTCTGAAGGGATTTTAATTCTAACCCAATACCACCCTTGGCCAACTAATAAGCTACTTCTCTACATATCAATCCATCTGGTAAGAATTTCGGGAGTGTGTGAGGAGGAATGGAACAGCCATAGACCCTAACATAGGAAAACATTTCCTCAATAAACCAATCGGCAATGTATTTAAGACTTTCCATGACTTCATTAGAAATGCGAGGGGGTTCGCATCCAAAAAATAATTTATGCATAGGAATAATTACAAAATGACAAACATCATAAAATGTTTCTTTATCATTTTCTTCCCAGAGGGTTGAGTGATATTTATGAACAGGCTCTGGGCAGGAAACACTCCAACTCCAATTCATTAATGGAAATGGGGTCATAAAACAAATGGCATCCATAATATAAGCAGACATATAAAAAGACACTGGTTGTCCTTTTGACTTGGCTTCTTTATACTTTAAAATTTCTTGCGTTAGGTTATCCCATAAAATTTTATGCCAGTTGAAACCATTTCCATTTCCAACTTCTTCTAAGAAGGGTACCCAGTCTGCATGAAAGTGACAGGGATCTTTCCTTTCGAAAAGTCTGCATAACATCATGGCTACATAAACCATATACTCATTTAAGGACATTGTGGAATAAATCCCCTAAGAATCAACCCTAAATTTTGCTTCAAACCTTGCCCATCCTTTAATCATGTCAGGGTATGTCTGATCTGCCTCAATACATTATTTTCTCTGAAATTTAGCTAAAAACTCAGCATTAAAGGTGTGTTTATAATTCAGAGATAGTTTATACATTACTTGAATGTGGTCGGGCCGAAATGAGCTGACGATAGCTCCTTTCTCGTTCTGGATACTCCTTGTTGGGATATCTACTTTATCCAGAGCCGAGCCGACCATCTCAGTATATGGCACCAGCCTCGGATGCACAACAACCTTATGAAGTTCAGACTCAGGAATGTCCCGTAGATGATTTTCAAAATCAGGGTCAACATACTTTAGCTCGTCCTCCAGCAAGTCAAAAATTCCAGTCCATGATTTGATGGAGTGAATGGTGTGTGGAGTAGTATCAGAGATAATGTCACCTTCCTGTGGTTTTTCACTTTTCTTCTGTGCTTTTTTAGGTGCCATAGCTATGTGTTTGACTTGAGAACCTATCACAGAAAGTGGTTGAATAAGCTCATCTTTAGAATGAAAACACAGACGTTTCAAATGTTTACTTCGAATATATCATTAAAATATTGAGATTTGTACATCTGTAATGAAATTAAAGCTCTCAATCCAAAAAATATTTCCGGAGATATGCATTTAATGTTCGTACTTAGGCTTTCTCGGCCTTTTCAAAATAAAAAGAGAAACTTTCTTAATCGGACAACGATGAATTAATGAACACTCAAAGAAAGATTAACTTTAAACCTGTTTAGAAAGTGGATTTATTAGTGTTAATTTTGAGTCAAATTTGAAAACATGATTTTTCGAGGTTTCGCCAATCTTGATGTCGAAAAATATGTCATCGAAGAAACCCAATTGCCGAAATCGCGATGTATTAATTAAAATTTAAATGTTTTTAGTATGTTCATTAATCAAGATTAGACTTTCTCGAGATTTCATTAATTAGAATTTCGGAAATCAGGATTTCGGGAAACCTGATGACATGAGACGTGCTCTCACGGAATTGTGAATCGCGAAATTGCGATGGCGCTTTTCTTTTAATCAAGATTTAACTTATCTTAATTAACTAAGTAATTAAGATTAAGGTCAAAACAGGATTAGTTAATTTAACGTAAACTGTGGATCGGGATTTCGGAAATCGGGAATTCGGGAAACATGATGACAAGATATATGATCTTATTTAACTACGAATCCCGATATCGCGACGTGATTAACTTAATCTTTAAACCCTCTTAAAAGAGAATTAAGTAATTTTTGTTTTGATTAAGTCTTAAAGTATCGGGAGATCGGGAATCATGTTTTCATAATTCGTTTTGCATCAAAAATTTGTTTACGGAAGACCCTGAATCTCGATTTCTTTAACATTCGAATGAAAAACTCGCGAGTTTAAAAATTATACTCCTTTTAAATAATTTTTTGAAGAGTGTTGGAAAATTTTATATTTTTGTAAACTTTTATCCGTTCTTTATTCCAAAATAATAAATAAAAAGGTATCGCGAATTTAAAATTGACGAAATTCTTGTTTTAGGAAAGCCGAAAACTTAAAGACTCAAAAAGTAAAAATCTAGGCCTTAAGGATAAAAGATTTCAAGATCTGTTTCAAAAAGTATGATGAGCCCATTTCGATATATTGTGATAATACAAGTGCCATCAGTATCTCAAAAGACCCGGTGATGCACTCCAAGATGAAGCACATTCCAATCAAGTATCACTTTCTACGAGAACAGGTTGCAGAAAAGAAAATCAGAGTTGAGTATGTGGGAACAAAAGAACAACTAGCAGACATCTTTACAAAACCACTTCCACAGGAAGCCTTTGAATATCTTCACCAAAGACTTGGAGTTATTTCTACTCCAAAATGAATTATTTTTTAATTCTTATCTTATATGTCTTAGATGTACACAAGGAAGCACCATAAGAGGACAATTCAGTCAGGGGGATCAGGCCGAGATGGAAAGATACCTTTGTCATTGATGACAAAGGAGGAGAGATTTATCAGATGCAGAGGATAGAGGAATGGTTCCAGGGGGAGCATGAGTCATATGATTTCAGTATTTCATCAGAGTGTTTCCATCAATGCCAAAGGGGGAGATTGTTGATTAAGGTTGGTTGTCATTGATTTCAACCCTTGAAGAAAGCCCCGTAGCACAAAGGTTTGGGTAATGGACCCAAGATTATTTGATGTAAATATGACTCATTATTGTTTTTTCATGGTTGATAAGAAGTAAATATGGATGAACTCCAAAGTGGTCCCCTTATGGTGAAAGCCCTCACCGGAAGACGCTTTGTGGAGTAAGAGAACACATGCTTAATTGTGGAATAATGAGATGAAGTATAGTGAATTTTTCAAGGAAAATATCCTATATGGATATTGTTTGTCATGCCATTTCTGGTGGTATCTGGAATGTCACATAACCCTTCACCATAAGAAGTTGGAGACCCCAGGTTTGGATAATGGACCCAAGTTTGTTTGATGGGTAACGATATGAGTTATAATATATTTTAAGATAATACTATTATATATGGATATTACATGTCATTCCATTTCTGGTGGTATGTGGAACGTCACATAACTCCTCACGGTTTGAGAGTTATGGCCTTATGAAGTTGGAGGACCCTCATATGTCATCTAGAAGCCCCAAAAGGTCAAAGTAGTCAAAGTGGTTTAAGAGATTTTAAAAGGTAAATAATAAAGTGAAGTAATGAGTGTATTATAATTCAAAGTGAATACAAAATAAATTATTTCAATAATAAATTTAATGGATAAATTAGAAGTGGGTTAACCCTAAAATAAGGAAAGTGGGGCCAAGTGACCTAGAAGATGTTTCTAAGGAAGCTACTTGGAGAGTATAAATAAGAGGCAAGGCTCTCTCATTTTAGATACATTTGAGGATATTCAATATATATAGGCTTCTGAGGTAACGAAGGATATATAAGCCAAAATTCTAAGGGAAGGTGAAGAAAAGAAGGCCAAAATTCAAGGAAGGACAAATTCTTTTGATGGTGCTTTCTAAGGTATGTTATTTACAGGTCATCTCACAATTTCCTCTATAATTTTTTTTCTATAATGATTCAGAATGTAAAATTGCTATGCCATTCATTAAAAATATCCAAGTATCTATGTTAAAAAATTCATCTTGTGGGCCATTTTTTTCTTGGAGTTACACTCTGTGGAAAATAGGGTTTGTGGCTAGTCCTGAAACTAGCCAAAAACAGGTGTTTCGGGTAAAAACGTTATAACTTCTTCATAACAGATCCAAATTTTGTGAAACCAAATGTTTTGATTAGGGTACAGTCTTTAGTATTTTTTTTAACCTTTTCATATCAGTTCAAAAAATATTCCATGCGGGCCCGCTCTACAAGGTCGCTCTCTAGAATAAGGCAGAATTCAGCAAGGTATGTCATTTTTTCTATAACTCCTTTTCTGAGAGGTTCCAAGTAGTGAAACTAGAAGGAATTGAATTAAACACATTGAAGAAAATTTTGTATCAGTTTCAGATCTTTATACATTACAGGTACAAAGTTATGATTACTTCAAGATAGGGTTGTTGGCTAATCCAAAACTAGGCATGTGAGACTAAAGAAAAGTTTGATGAAAATGCTAGTCTCTTGTTGTTAAAGTTAAGGAAGGTTTGCAAGAATGTGATCATATACAATAGGTCTATTACATAGCTACAAATCAGATTTGGATGATAAAATTGATGAGGGCTTTTGGTTGAGGTACATGTTGAGTACACGGTTGAGACAAGTAGTTGATGAGTTAGCACATACATGAGGTGTATAGTTGATGATGTTGGTACATATTGATGAGTCATAGTTGATGCGTAGTTGACACACATTATTAGTACATACTTGGTACATGGTTGTATGCACTTTTTTATGGTACAGGTTGATTACATGTTGTTTGGTACAGGTTCGTGCATGGTTGATGCACTTGTTTATCGTATAGGTTGATTACAGGTTGAGGTATAGGTTGATGCATGGTTCAAATTTATTAGTACATGCTTGCAATGGTATATCTCATAGTGATAGTGTGACAATGATTCCATCATTCTACTTCTACTTCAGGGTGGTTGGACGAGGCAAGGACAGGTGGTTGTAGCCACCTTCCGGTTGTAGCAGGAGAACATAGGGGGTTGTATCTCCTTCTAGTTGTAGCCAGAGAATTTGGGAGTTGGAGCTTCCTTCAGGTTGTAACCTGAGAAACTAGGTGGTTGGAGCCTCCTTCCAGTTGCAGCTGGAAAACAAAGGAAGTTGGTGCTTCTAATGAATGTAATTCTTTAAGACATATAAGAAAAAGCATTCTGTGGTTTTCTCCAGTTTTGGACTTCCACGTAAAACACCAGTGTACTGTGTATGTGTATGATTGTTCATTTGTTCATTTCTTATTTACTTTGTTGTTATTGAATTATAATGCTTCATTGATATAACACTTGGATTATATGGTTAAAAAGGATTAAATTTCTCTATTAACGATTCACCCCCCCCTCTCAGTAATCCAACATATTAATGGAGAGGAAGTTAAAGTGCAAATGGCTTCTCTTCGATTGGAAGGAACTTCTCTTGTATGGTGGGAGAGAAAACTTCAGGACATAAGTAAGTGTGGTAATCTTATTTCCTCATGGTCAGAATTTAAATCAACGATAAGGAAGAAATTTTATCCATTTGGTTATTTACATAAAGCAATGATGGAATGGAAAACTTAAAGGTAAAGTAAAGGTCAAACTGTACAAAGTTTGACAGAAGAATTTATGAATAAATCTCTTGCATTAAACATTCCTTTGGATTCCTATGAAACTTTAATGAAGTATATTGGCACACTTCACAGTTATATTCATCATACTTTTCTCTTATTTAACCCCACCAGTATTAACGAAGTTTGTGTGCAAGCCACTCATCTTGAGAACATGGGAAAGCATGTTCAAGAAGATCCCACAAAGAAACCTTCCAATATCCCACATAAGACTTTTAAGAAGTTTAAAAAGAAGGACAAGAAGACTGCCACGGTGACGAGAGGAGGAGAAAAGCCATATTGCACTCATTGCAAGAAAAGTGGTCACGATGATGAACATTGTTGGAAACTGCATCCAGAAAAGAGACTGAAACAATTCAGTGGAATGGGGAAGACAAAAACCATTGCTACAATACAAGAAGATCTTGGTTCCAATTCAGGATATGAAGAAAAGATCACAGCGGTTGGAGTACAAGGTGAATATTCCATTCATGCTAGTTCAAATTCCAGTAATGAATCTCATGATGATGAACGAAAGAGGAATGAATTATTTCACATAAGAGTTGTATCTAAACACACTAAGATAGATAAATTATTTGATCCAGGTTCCCAACTAAAATTAATATTTGAAGCACTTGTCAAAAAGATGGGTCTTGAAACGAAACCACATCCAAAGCCTTATCCTCTTGGTTGGGTATGTGATAAAGAAAAACTTAATGTCACCAAACAATGTAGGGTCATATTTTCTATTGCTTCAAAGTTGATTGATGAAGTGGATTTGTATGTTGTATCACTTGATATATGTGGTATAGTGTTGGGGGGTCCTTATCTTTATGATAGAAAAATAATTCTTCTTTTGTCTTGAGAACAAATACCACCTTACCAAGGGGGGAGTGGAATATATCGATAGAGCTCACAGCATGAGGGTAA
Organism: Picea engelmannii; assembly: GCA_009831015.1. Classification (NCBI taxonomy): domain Eukaryota; kingdom Viridiplantae; phylum Streptophyta; class Pinopsida; order Pinales; family Pinaceae; genus Picea; species Picea engelmannii. Next base: position 99,269 of record ML780584.1, read on the forward strand.
ATACAACACTTTTTAGTGCAGGAAAAATGAAGAGACTCATAAACATTAATAAGAGATATGTACTCATGATCGTAAGAGAGAAAGATGTTGGAACATCTGACGCTTTCCAAGGATGTGATCCTTCTCATAAGAATGAATTAATTGATATTTTTTCTAAGTATGATGATATTTTCCAGGAACCAGATGGATTACCTCCTAAGAGGGAAATCCAACATGAGATACATCTTCAACTAGATTCGCCTCATCCTAATGTGGGCATGTACAGGATGTCAGTTGTGGAGATGACAGAGATCAAGAAGCAGGTACAGGGATTACTGGATCAAGGGGTCATCAAGCCCAGTTCATCTCCTTGTGGTTATCCGTTCATGATGGTGCCAAAGAAAGATGGAACATGGATAATGTGTGTGGATTATCGGGCATTAAATAAAATCACGGTGAAAAATCGTTAACCTCTTCCTAATATAGATGATTTACTTGATCAGTTAAAGAATGTTGTTTCTTTCACTAAGTTGGATTTGCGCAGTGGATACCATCAGATCAGGGTTGTAGAATAGGATGCATGGAAGACTTCCTTTAAAACCAAAAATGGATTGTTTGAGTGGTTAGTTATGCCGTTTGGGATTTGTAATGCTTTGATAACTTTCATGTGTGTGATGAATGATGTATTCAGTCCTTTCCTAGATGATTTTGTGATTGTATATTTAGACGACATTCTTATTTTTAGCAGGACTTGTGATGAACATGTGAGGCATGTAAAGAAAGTATTGGATACTTTGCAAAGGGAAAAGTTGTATGTAAAATTTTCTAAATGTGAATTTGGCAAGACTCCACTTGTATACTTATCTCATATTGTAGGAGGAGGAAAATTAAAAATTGATCCTTCCAAGATTGATCTAATTGTAAATTGGCCTAAGCAAAAAACTGTAATCGAGATCTAGATCTTCTTAGGTGAAATCCAGTATTGGATGAGGTTCATTTCAAAATTCTCCTTTATAGCAGCTCCTTTGCATGCCTTAACTAGTGTGATGAACACTTTTAAGTGGGAAGGGAAACAAAATTATTTCAACACTTTGAAGGAAAAGATCAGTACCACACCAGTATTAGCATTGTTGAATCTTCAACAGCCTTTTGAGATCGAGACATATGCCAACGGATATGCCATGGGTGCAGTATTGATGCAATATCGTAAGCCTATATGTTACCACTCTGAAACTTTTAACCAAGTTATTGTTAACTATCCTACATATGATAAAGAGTTGTATGCATTAGTTCAAAGTGTAAATAAATGGAAGCACTACTTGTTAGGGAAGGAAACAATCATACATACATATCACCAAACCTTACAATATCTCCAAGAACAAGCCAAACTACAACAATCTCGACACTACATATGGATGGGTTTTCTACAACAATTTCATTTGGTAATCAAGTACAAAAAGGGTACAAGTAACAAGGTAGATGATATGTTTTCGAGACCTCCTATTGTTGCTTCTATTATTTTGAATAATACTTCTTTATGTCATTGATGAATATTTTAAAGAAGTATATGAGAATCTAACCCATGGTCCACACGTAGAGAACTATTATCTGCAGGGAAAACTACTCTACCATCTTGGAAAGCTATGTATTCCTACAAGTGAACGAGTCCATGTAATACAAAAAGATCACTCTTCTCTTGTGTCTAGGTATTTTGGGGTAGGAAAAACTATAGCTCATTTGCAGAGGTTTTGTTACTGGTCTCAAATGAAAGAAATTGTAACTAAATATGTAAATGGGTGTGTGATGTGTTCTACTTGTAAGCCCAGTAATATAAAATTGGGGCTATGCTCACCACTACCTGTTACATCCCATCCATGGGAAAGTATCTCCATGGATTTTGTAGGGGGTTTACCAATGTCAAAAGGGGGTCATGAATATTTGTATGTTGTATTGGATAGGTTCAACAAGATATGTACATCGATGCCATATAAAAAATAGATCATTGTTGAGCATACTACTAATCTCTTCTTTTAGTATGTTTGGGTTCAATTTGGGTTACCCACATCCATTATCTCGGATCAAGATACTCAATTCCTTGGGGATTTTTGGATAATATTGTGAAGAATGATGGACACCAAATTGAAGGGAAGCACTGCTTTCCATCCACAGACTAACGGAAAGACAAAGGTTGTAAATTGAACATTGGTACTTTTGCTTTGAGGCTACTGTAGCAAGCATCCCATGTTATGGGATGAACAGACACCCTATGTAGATCATGATTACAACCGAGCCTTACATTCCTCCACTCAGTGTTCACCTTTTGAGACATGTTTTGGGTACTTACATAAATTTCCTTTGGACTTGATGTATGGGAGAGATGTTGATTCAAATGAATAAAGAACATAGGACAGAGCCCACATGTTCATGCAAAGGATCCAGCAAGTGCACTAGGCAGTCAGGAAACAGTTGGAGAAAATTCAAGCACAATATAAAGCTCGACATGACAAGCACAGTGTTGATCATTAGTTCCAAGTTGGATGTCGGGTATGGCTTCACATCAACAAAGAGAGATTGAAGGGTGAAGGAAAGAAACTCAAGCCCATTCATTATGGACCCTTCATTATTTTGGAGAAAAGAGGTACCAACTCTTTTCATCTGCATCTTCCACCTTATATGTAGATTTACTCAGTTGTAATGTAGAGAACTTGAAACTTTTTTAGCCTCCCATGATCATGGATCAAGATGAGGAAGTTTCAATACCTTCAGTTGATGAGTTTTCTCCTGAGTACTTGAATGAGTTAAAGGAAGATATCATCTTATATAAAAGGACGAGGACTTCACGTAGGGTTGATGTTGATTATATTCGAGTAGGATTAAAGGGAACACATACAAGCAAAGAAAAGTGGATTGAGAAGGACAAGGTGATGGAACTCTTCCCTCACTTATCTGTTGAATGATGAAAGTTTTTGGTGGTCCAAAAATATTTCAGTGGGAAGGCATGATCCAGAAAGGATCCAGATAAGACTAAGAACAACTCAAAACTCGTAGAAGAAGATAAAGATGCTCAGAATGGCCTCAACGGATAGAGAAAGGGAAAAAATTCAAAGTTCTAAAAACTCAATGAAAATGATATCATCATGAAGAGCGCATCATAATATTTCCAACAACGTAAACGACTCATTAAACGGAGTTATGGATCGAAAGAAATTCACATTCAAAGTTTGATTAACCTAGCCAAGTCAGCAGTGGGATGAGTAAGCATCCGTACTGTTGACATCAGCATCAGTACAGATGACATCAAAATCTGTACAACATACATGGCATGAGAAAGAGGTGACATTTGTCATGATGACATCAACATGACGTTACCATGGTGACATGGCAACACTAGAGGCTGCCACGTGTCACTGATATTTGGCATTTCTAGGTCATTCTATGGACCAATAGAATTCTGCCACGTGGCATTTCATATAGTGATGTGGCGTTGACGTGGAAGGATGAGTTGGCATCTAAAGTGGCAATCCCTATAGTGATGTGGTGCCAATGTGGCAGGCTGATGGTATAGTGGTTGACGTGGTCCAATAGGTGGTTGCCATGTGGCCTAATTATGGGATGCCACGTGGTAGTGGGCAAATGCCCAATGACAACCCGTGATAAAAAATTCAAAAAATAAGATTTGGCGAGTCCGCCAAATTTGGCGGGACCTTGCCAAATCTAGAAACTGACCAACAGATAGAACCATCGCCAAAGTAGTGGAATGATATATATATATATATATATATATATATATATATATATATATATATAAGTTGCAATGGTCAAGCCAAAAGGGGAGGCCCGTGGGCTTGACCCCAAGACCTCACCCCTTATAAACGCCTTAATATATGCTCTGTAACCAATGGACCAACAACCCCACATTTTAACAATGTCGTGTTTATTACTTAAAACATGCATCCGCCGAGTGCTGGAGGAGGGCATGCATGGGTACAGATGGGCACGCAGTTCAAGGAAAAGTACTCAACATTTATTGCAGGTTGCAGGGCATGGAAACCGAGACATAATTCTTCTTGGGCCTGGGAATGCCAAAGTCAGATCGAGGCATGGAGACAAACATGTTTGGGTAATTCGACACCAAGAATTCATTGGTGTTGTCTGTTTTCTGATTTGAAAAATACTTCTCTAGCTTGATTTCAGAATGAGGTATACGTATGTATTTTTCCAAATTCTTTTGCCGAGTTAATGAAAAAATCCTACCCATTTGAGAGAAGGAACCGGAGACGTAGTCCACCAGGAATGAACTCCGTTATCAAGTTTTTTTTTTCAGATTTGATGCTTATGTCTCTTCATTATTGAGTTTTTCCTTCTTTAATGGTGCACTTTAATTTATGCTCATTTAATGCAATTCTTTATAAGTCACTCGATGAAAAGATCTCGGAACACCTACTGATCCTCTTGCTCATTCACTTGGTTCATTGTCTATTTTGGTTCCATATCCTTATCCTCTTCTTCTCTTGTTGGGTTTTGTAGTTTAGTCTCTTCTTTCTTTGTTTTCTGGCGTTTTAAGTCCTCCTTATTTTTTTTTCTACTATCCTTATCTATGGTTTTTTCCATTGAATCATTGGTTATTGACCATTACATCCTCCTTTATCTCTGCTAGCATTTGAAATTTTTTATTGTTGACTATCGGTGCTATGCCTATAGATGTGGTCATTTTTATGCATAATTTCCTTTTGCTAGAGACCTTGGTGAATCCTTTAGGGTATTCTATTTGCTTTCCTTTGTCATTATTTTTCCTATATATTCAATGGGTAATCACGCAACAAATGAATGTGCTCATGTAATTTGTGACATTTGAATGGTATATGCTCATAGTCCAATGGCTAGCTCCATTTCAAGTATTAGAATTTGATAGCTATAGCCTCCAGGAGGGTTCTTGATACATCCATGTAAACACATTTATGGGCATACAAGGTGAAATACCCTTGTTTTGTGACCTTTGAGATATTGAAAAAGGATGCCAGGGTGTTGCCTATGCCCTTATGTGTTTCTTTTTCCCAAAACTCCTGAGGCAAAAAGTACATTCTTATCCAGGATGGAGCTACTGTGAAATCTTCCATCTCTAGACTGAATCTTTTCGACCAATAGCATAATTGTAGCCCCTTTGAGTTAAACAAGTATGGCCCTTCCTTGAATAATTTTTCATTCTCTTCCAAGCATGAGAAGATTGTTGTGAAGAACCCCTTCAAACCTTGTTTCAGGTTGATTTTCCCCTTAACCTTCCATCTTGATTCCATCCACCCTATAAGAGAATTCTCTAATGGCTAGATGCCTAGGAATTTCCCTATGACTACATGGTCCTTCATGTACTAAACCTAGTCACCTATATGGAAAGAGATTACCTTGTATGTTGGATTTTCTTATGCCTTGGATAAATATCCATTATAAATCTTGCCTTTCTATTTCCTTTGTTTTAGGTCAGTTTTGTTTGCTTCCTTTTCCCTCATCATGCCTTTCCCTATCCCACTCATTTCCATAGGGGAGACAGAGCCACTCATTGTTTCGTTCCCAATGGTTTCATCCTTGAAGAACCATCCTACCACCATATTCTAAACCTCTACCATTGTCCTTGACAGACCTATCTTTTGCGCATTTGTTTTCTCAATACACCAAGTTGTGCACATGAGACTAAAGCTACAATAGATAGTCCCATCTCTCCCAAAACCCATTCACAATCATGATTACTGATACAATCAATCATATCCATGGCATGCATGGAAATCCCACATCCAGTCGAGAGAAAACATGAGAAGGGATTAAACACAAAGACCAAATAAGTGAGGTTAATGTAATATGACAATAGACTTCACGGTTGCATGAAGTGGTCGAGGGAGCTGGTGGCCATGTGGAGTTTCCATAGAATTATTAATAAATGAGGGGGGATCATTAGGGTATATGCATAAAAACTAAATCACCATTGATGTAAAAGTCCCCAATTTTACTTTTTATAGTAAAGTCAGCCTCCTAGTCTGTCAAGGAGTTGTTGTGTCAGAAGATATGTAAAATATATACATTCTCAAATTTTTGAAGAGAAATTTGAATTCGATGGAATATGGAGTAGAGACTAGGAATGTGATTCCTGGAATCTTCCTCCTCACAAAATACCTTTATAATTATTAAACTTATTTATATATTCTATTTTTATAAAGGATTTTAAAGTTATCCAACAACAACACTCAAGCCATTACAATAAATAATATACTCATTAAAAACTCAACATGTCACTTACATGTGAGAATTCACCCGTTTAACAATCATTCTTCATAACCACTATATATATATATATATATATATATATATATATATATATATATATATACATGATTATATTATCTTAACATTTTAAATTATATTAAGAAGTTATAAAAATAATATTAATAACTTTCAAATTTTATTGAAATTTTCACTAAATATTTATATAATTTATAATACACTTCATAAATGTTTATGATTACTCTCATATAATTTGTTAAATGTTTTTACTAATAATTTTGAATGATTTATTTATCATCTTTATAAACATTCCAAATTTTGTAACAGATAAATTCATTTTTAATGAAAAAAAAAATAAATTATTTTTGTTTTTTATTATTTAATTTTTTAAGAATAAAAACGTATAGATGAACACATTTTATAAAAGAGCGAAATCTGAAAATGTGTATTTGAGCAAATTTTTTTAAGTGGATAAAGGGGCACATGTGAACAAATGTACACCTTCCTTCCTTGCAACCTCCAACTTAGCACCTTTCAAAGGGATCATATATATAAACGTAAACTATTAATTATAAAAATTTATATATAAAAAACTCCCATCAACCACTTTGTCAATGCATATTGTCATTTTCCATTACTTACTATCTTATTAAAAAAACCTCAAAATTCACTTCATTTGAGATATGGCAATTAATTTTCCAAGATTTTATGGATTGTAGTAGATATAGTGACTCTTTTAAATTAGTTTGTTGTTATAACAAATCATTTAATTTTTGGATCTACATTAATGTAATCAGTTTTATATAATTGTTTAAGATTTTTTATAAATCTATGTAAATTTATAGAGGTAAATGAGGTTGAATGTGAGTGATAATCTTGATTTGGTTGATGTAATATGTTCTTTGAATGATTAATAAACCAAATATCATTGTGGCATAGATATTTCCTTATATAAGATTTTACCACATAAAATTGTTGTGTTAATTTGTGTAATTATTATTGTTTATATGTTATAATTGTTTTCATTTAAATCTGATTAATTTATGCTTCTGCTGCACAACAAATAATATCATAGCAGTTACATCAAACTTAGTCAAAAAAATCTACTTAAGCTCAAAAACCTTTGGAAGAGATTTAACATGTGAAGTCGCGTTCCTTGCAAAGGGTGTCTTTTCTTTTACCTAGACGCTTCCTAAGGAGTGTTGTTGGAGGAGCGTGCCCTGCTCCATGCCTTAAGAAACTAAATTTTCCACATCCTGCCGCTCCTGGTGAAAGGCATGTGAAGCGTCATTGGAGAGACGTGCCCTGTACCAACATAGAGGAGCCTCGAGACAGGCTTGTAGGTGTGTGGAGGAGCGTCCTAGATGCAAGGACCATACTAGACGGGAAGCATCCTCTTATGGACGAAATTTTATGGAGGATGTTCTTTTAAATTTCTTTTTTTAAGGATTACCTTTATGGGTGCATGTAGTGTAATATTATGTGGAGTGGAAGTATAAAGTTTTTCTTTTATGAATTATTTGAGGTGAGCGTTGGTTTTATTTAAAGAATTTTTTTGAGATATATTTATAATTCAGGTGGATATCAGTGGCCATCCACTTTCTCCAACTGGTCCAAGATATGTTTTTGGCAATTTTGGTAATTTACTATTTTTAGTAGTTTTTAACTTCCGGGGCCATTTTGAGGCCCTAAACGATCTTTTTTGAGAAAACGGGGAGCAACATGGATTTTAAATTAATGTTGCTCACCCAAAAGTTGTAGTTCTCGGATAGATCTTTCCAATGAGCTATCATATTCCTAAAACAGAAAGCATATGCAAAAGTTACGACCCCGGGAAGTTGATGCACCAACTTACCCAAATGGGGCCCACATGACTTTTGGCGCTTCATCTCTCAGGGTTATGTTTTTGGATGTCTAGGGTTTTTGGAATTCCTACTTATTGTAAAAAAGGCCTTCAGAGCCTCATTGTAATAATCTTCTCATGGATGCGAGTAGCCATCACATCTCTTCTCAGAGATAAGCTACCACCATTCTAGCGAGTCTTTCACTCTATATTTTATAGTCTCTGTACATTTATTTCATTAATAGAAATCGTGTATTACTGTATATCTACGACTCTTGTTTTATTTCCACTATATCTTTGTTATATTGTTGTCTCTCTTGCAATATCTCTGAATATTTATGTGTTATATCTCCGCTCTCATTTCGTGTCAAAAATAATCCGGATTAGTGGTATCAGAGCAGGCTACTCTTGATCGTTTTTCAGTGCATGTCCCCGACGAGGTCCGAGTATAGCAAGTTGGGTCTCGAGCTTGTCTCTCTTGAGGACAATAGCTCTCGCACACCCAAGAAACCCTCAATGGCGGAAGAAAAAAAAAACGATGGAGCAGACAATCCTATCAGTCTATTGCTTGAGCAAGCTCTCACGCGACAGAGGGACGAAATGATGGAGAATTTTTCCCACATCCTTCAACACCTGCCAATAGCATCAGGCACATCTTCATCAAGCGACCACTTTGGAGGCACCTCGCCTTTCAAGGTACAGGTTGATTTTGATATTCCCATATTTGAAGGTCAAATAGATGCAAATTCCCTAGATAAATGGTTAAATCTGCTAGAAGGTTATTTCTTTGTTCATAATTTTTCAGACAAGGAAAAGATCACCTTCGCACTCCTTAAGGCTCTCCCCCATGTCAAACATTGGTGGGAAACTTACTGGGAGTAGAGTTCTACAGAGGAGTCTGGAATATATGGGGTCGATCCCACTTGGGATTTTTTTGTGGATGCGATAAAGGAACAATATTACCCTGTTGGCAACTATGAAGACTAGTACATGAGATAGACCACACTGCGGCAAGAGAGGGGCCAATCAGTTTCAGAGTTCACCAATAGTTTCCATACCTTGCGCACCAAGCTGGGTATCAAATACTCTGAACGACATTTAGTTCTGAAATACCGCGGGGCTCTACACAAATACATCCAAACTGAAATGGATTTCTTGGACATCTCATCACTCGGTGCTGCTTATCGATATGCTGTTAAAATTGAGCAGAAATTTAAACACCAGAACAAATGGGAGTTCGGGTCTACAAATCCACAACAACCAAAGTATGACAAAGACAACCCTAACAAATAGTCTCCCAAAAACCAGTCCAAGCCACAGGAAAAGAAGGGTCACGGGAAGACAAAGAAGGACACCAGAAAATGGTGCGATTTCCACAAAAGTCCATGGCACAACACCAATGAATATTGCTCAAGACAGTCATTGGTGGCCAAGATCAAAGACAAGGAGCTGAACCCTGATTCAAAATCTGATTCTGAAAATACTGGTAAAAGACAGATCATTGACGCAGACCCCACTACTATTGTCATGACCGCAACAATTCAACCAGAAGAACCAACAGATCCAGAAGAGGGGAGCGCCTTTTTCATTCACATATATGGGTGAAGGGGACCCCGATACATTTTATTGTTGATAGTGGAAGCCAGAAGAACCTCATCTCAACAGAGGTCATCAAATAGTTGGGATTATCGACAACACCACACCTGCAACAATACAACATTGAGTGGCTTCGCCAAGGAAAATATATTCGTGTCAGCCAGCAGTGTCGATTATCATACGGCATCCAACCCTTCAAGGATGAGGTATTATGTGATGTTGCCCCACTGGATGTCTGTGATGTTCTCTTGGGCCAGCCATATATGTGGAAACGCCATGCTATCTATGAGTCTCGACCCCGTAGTGTCATTATTACTCTAGGGGGTCATCTCAACAGGATACCAGAGGTAGTTCCAACTACTGCCCCACCTAAACAGTGCCGCAAGGTAGTATCTCATACTACAAAATTCATCTTCTCCACAATCTGTTCAAAAGGAGAACAAAAGGATATTGCAGCCACTACAGCTTCGGGCAAGCACCTTCTATCCAACAGAAGAAGGTCGACAAGGTTGCAACAAAGTACAAAGATTTCTTCTAAACACAGTCATCTAAAACAACCAGACTGGTTAAAAAGGTCCAAACCTTCCAGCCAAAGGTTCGTGATAGCCTTCAACAAGCTAAGCAACGCCACTTCTCCAGCAAGGCAAGCAGATCACCAAGATTCAGATTCAACAATTGCTTTCCCCTCTCCTCTGGGAACTCAACGCAATGGAGACCATTGCTTCCTAAGGAAGGAGGATTGATCCAGGTGGATATCGGTGACCACCCACCTTTTCCAACTAGCCCAAAACATGTTTTTGGCAATTTTGTTAATTTACTATTTTTAGTAGTTTTTAACTTCCGAGGCCATTTTGAGGCCCTAAACGATCTTTTTTGAGAAAACGGGGAGCAACATGGGTCTTAAATCAATGTTTCTCACCCAAAAGTTGTAGTTCTCGGATAGATCTTTCCAACGAGCTATCATACGCCTAAAACGAAGATCGTATGCAAAAGTTGCGACCCCAGGAAGTTGATGCACCAACTTACCCAAACGGGGCCCACATGACTTTTGGCGTTTCATCCTCCAGGGTTAGGTTTTTGTATGTCTAGGGTTTTTGGCATTCATGTTTATTGTAAAAAAGGCCTTCAGATCTCCATTGTAATGATCTTCTCACGGATGCGAGTAGCCGTCACATCTCTTCTCAGGGATAAGCTACCACCATTCTAGTGAGTCTTTCACTCTGTATTTTACAGTCTCTGTACATTTATTTTGTTAATAGAAATAGTGTATTATTGTATATCTATGACTCTTGTTTTATTTCCACTATATCTCTGTTATATTGTTGTCTCTCTTGCAATATGTCTGAATATTTCTGTGTTATATCTCCGCTCTCATTTCCTGCCAAAAATAATCCGGATCAATTTATTTTAAATATTTTTTCTTTAAACTTTTTTCATTATTATTTTTTTGGAGTTCACTTTGAGCAATAAAAATTGTTCCTCCATAATAAATAAAAATTTCATCTTATTATTAGTGATATTGGGCAGTTTTATGTTAATGGCAAAAGTGTAGAGTTTGAAATTTGAGATTGAGAAATTTAATGGGAAGAACAATTTCAAATTGTGGAAGGTCAAGATGCCGGATCGATTGGTGCAATAAGGGTTGAAAAAGGAGTTGTCGTGAAGGACAAAGAAAACGATAAGCATGACAAACGAGGAATGGGAAGATATGGACACCAGAGAACACAATATCATTTGTCTATGTCTGGCAGATGAAGTTTTGTTTAATATCGTAGGAGAGGATACAACAACAGGCTTATGGAGTAAGATGGGAAGTATCTATATGACGAAGACCTTGGCAAACATAATCTACTTGAAGAAGCAATTATAGAATTTGTGGATCAAAGAAGGTATGAAAGTTGTTGATCATTTAAATACCTTTAATACCCTTATAGTTCAATTGACTTGTATAGAAGTTAAACTTGAAGATGAAGATAAGGCTATTACACTATTGTGTTTGTTTCCTGAGTCTTGGGATAATTTAGTCACCTCTATTAGCTTTAGCTCAATAGATGTTTTAGATTATGACTCTGTTGTGGGAGCTTTCTTGGCTGAGGAGATGAGGAGAAAATCTAGTCAAGAAACCTCAACTTCAGAGGCGATGGTGATCAAAGGTCATCCCAAAGAGAAGAATCAAAGATGTTCTTCATGATCTAAGTCAAGAGGAAGAAAGGATATCTAGCAAAATGTTGGTACTGTGGAAAAATAGGGTATATCAAGAAAGACTGCTAGAAAAGAAAAGAATGTGAGGAGAAATCTGAAAAGGAAGCTAATTTTGCGGCAACAAATTCAGGTATGACTAATGAATTTTTATATGTTTCTAGTATCTTACAATAGCAGGAATAATTCCAGTTAGATTATGACGCCTCACACAACATGTGCTCACATAGAAACTGATTCATTTCTTACCAATTTCTTGATGAGGGTGTACTGTTTATGGGAAATGGTATTCCCTGTAGAACTGTTGGGGTTGGCAGTATTAGAATCAAGATGTTTGATGCTATTGTTATAGAATTAACGGATGTTAGATATGTACCTGAGCTTTAGCTGAATTTGATTTCATTAAGGGTTTTGGATTTTGGTGGATATATACAGGTCAAGGTGGATCACGCAAAGTGTCGAAAGACAGTTTAGTAGTGATGAAGGCAACAAAGGTTGATAACCTTTATAATTCAAAAGGAAGTATTGAAGTCGCATATGAGGTGAGAGATGTGGCTTCTTGTTTATGGCAAAAGCAACAAGGTCATATGAGCAAGAAAGAGTTGCAGGTACTAGTATGTAGTAAATTATTTCTAGACTCATAATTTTGTTTCTGAATTCCTGCTTGTGTCACATCTCTGCTAGTTATGATGACAGAGAAAAGGGATGTAGAGTGTGGGATCCTAGCACCCACAAAATCGTCTTTAACAAAGATATAGTATGTGTGGAAAAACCACAAGGGTTTTTTCAAGATCGCAATAGAGGATTTGTTTGCATGCTAGAGGATTCATTGTATGGTCTAATGGTAGCCATGAAACTGCACAAGAGGTTTGAATCCTTCATGGTGAACCAACATTTTTCAATGGGTAAGTATGACTATACTGTTAATAGTACATTCACTATCCTGATGTTGTTTACTGATGATATGCGCGTTGCAAGACGAAGCATGGTTGAGATCAATAAGATAAAGGCTCAGTTGGACATGATATTTCAGATGAAGGATCAAGGAGCAGAAAACCAAATTTTGAGGATAGAGATACATAGAGACAATATGCATGGTAAGTTGTGGTTATCACAAAATAAATCAATAGTGATGAAGTTCAGTATGAATATTGTGAAACATGTTAATATCCCTGTTGCTTTCCATTATAAGTTTTCTTCAAGTTTAGGTCATGTTTATAAAGAAGAAATGGTTATGTCTCGTATATTGTGTGTCATTTCAGTAGGGGGTCTCTTGTATGTGATGAAATGGTTAAGACCATATATTTCACATTCAATTGATGTCATCAATCACATGTCAAATTCAGGTGAAGAAGTGAAATGGGTGCTTCAGAGTTTTAGAGACACAAGTGTCACCTATAACAGTTTCAGTGGTTTAATCTGTGGCAATTATAATTTAGATTTTGCAGGTATTTTGGATAGAAGGAAATCTACCTTAACATATGTCTCAAAGCATCATTTGGAACACATGTTGGAGGTGGAATGGTCCCTCAAAAAATCCAAACTCGAGCAAATCATACAAATGTGTTCACGAAACCAGTGTTATTAAAGAAGTTGCAGTCTTGCTTGGCTTCTCTTGTGTTGCAGCATAGGTGATGAATAAACTAGACATGATATTTAGGTAAATTGTTGTGAAGGTGGAGATTCTTGAGATATGCCAACAAATTTCCCAACCAATTTCCCACGATTTTGTGGATTGTAGTAGATTTAGTGGCTCCTTTAAATTAGTTTGTTGTTGAAACAAATCACCCAATTTTTGGATCCGCATTAATGTAACTAGTTCTATGTAACTGTTTGAGAGCATGTAAGCCCATAGAGGAAGAGGAGATTGAGTGTGAGCGATAATCCTTCTCCCTTGAATGATAAATAAACCAAATATCATTGTCGAGTGGATGTTTCCATGTATAAGGTTTTACCACTTAAAATTGGTGTGTTAATTTGC